>WIQG01000152.1:0-379167 GCA_014925785.1 Mycena galopus ATCC 62051
GGTATTACTTAGGCGTGGCTGAACGACGGCGTTTGCGTCCGAAAGTGGAATGATCGATAGTTGAAGAGGATTTAGATGTTGATCGTCGACGAGATGTATACGCCGACCGAACGGGAGACGCCCCACTATACAATAATTAGCCACAGAATTATGCATCCCGGAGCTTCACAGCACCGGACTGCTTCTGCGGGCGGTACCCACTCTTCTTCAAATTGCCAATCTGGAGAGTAAGCAACCGCGTCTGAAGTATGCACGACCCGGTCTGGGTTTGGACTAGCGATCGTCAGATAAAGGTCTCTAAGGAATAGATACCACTGACACTGGTGAAGAGGGTCGGAGTCGTTTGCTGTCCCCGACCCGGTCTTGGCTTGGACTAGCAAGGTTAGACAATGTATGTAAGAATCAGACAGCACTGACCCAGGAGAATTCGGACGCCGACGTTTTTTATCCCTGGAATCCAACATCCTGGACAGAGCCACAGAATGATCGGTCGCCAAAGAACCTCGCAACGGTTGTTTACTGACTAGATCTTGAGCCGACAAAGTCGATGGTAGAGTAACCTCACCTCCTGGTGGTTATTGCCGGTGGTAAAAGCTGCAACTACTGTTATAAGACGATCAGACCGTATAAAATCAGAGCGAACCTTGATTTCACCCCTGAAGACCTGGTATACATGCTTGCAAATGTCAGACGACATAAACGTATCATAGGGCAAAGATATTATACCTGTCGTCTTTCGTTATAGCCATGAGATCCCTACATGGGTAATAAGGTCAACCAAGCGTTGCGAGACGGCTCAACATTAACGATTACTCGGGCTCTGATTCAGACGAATAACAGCACGGTGCCTTCTGCGAATTCCATTAGAATGTACAAACTCTTTGAGAGGAAAAGCTGACTTTTTAACCTTGGACGCTGCACTACAGATGGGACAACGTATAAGCCCAGGCACCATGCTATTTAAATCGGAACGTACTCAGCGGAGGCGTCCACGAGATCTTCGTCCATGAAACCTTCTCCCGAGTTGACCGAAGCAGCAGGCGCTGTGGACCTGCTTTGCCTTTAAGTATCTATTGGTTAGAATGGACGTGACTCACGATGTGGGACGATCTTCAGTGAGATCGCCGGGATGAGGCAGAGTAGCTGAACCGGGCTGTGCGGTACTAGCCGGCGAAGTAATTACATCCTCTTGTATGCTCGCAGAGTCGCCTTGAGAGCTGGAAATAGTATTGTCACTGACGATGAAACTGTTGATGGCGAAGGATAAGCGATAATTGACAAAGGCTAGAAATACACTCACTTTCTCATACTCTGGTCCGTTGAACAATCCGGAGCCTCAGATCTGAGTCAACATCAGCGAACTATAAGTCAAAACAACCAAGTCTATCACAGTTCGCTGGATTCGCCAGTTCCACTGATAATACGAATTGTGAGAAGGCCATACCAGAGCAAAACAAAAACTCACGATTCAACAGCCTGGTCGTCGATGTAATGGGCTACGGTTTGTTTGTCGGGAACAGGGATATGGCTGTCGGAGGCCGGCTTCGAGCGACTGCAAAATTGCAGGTAGAATTAAGAAAAACCGAGACGCAGATTGGGTCACTCACGTTTTAGCCATTGCAGAACTTCGTAACTGGAAGCTAACAGAACAAGTAAAATAAAGTCTGAGAACACGAAGTGGGTTCAAGGAGGGATTATAAAGAACAGAGATAGAAAACAGTCGCACTAAATAGGGCGACGGACCAGGGGATTCACATGCTTTACAGAGTCTAACCCCATGAAATTCCAGTTTCACATCGTATCATCCAAAACGTTGTGTCCAAAACGATCTCAGATTATGATCGCATCGAGATCTGGAAATAAATGTGAGATGCACCAATTAAGCGGCTTCGCAAACCGAGATTAAAGGTCGATGAAAAACGAAAAGACATTAGTACCCATCACCATGGACAAATACTATGCCAAAGCGTTCGCAGGTGCGCCGGCATGCGTAAATTCCGTTCTACAGCTGAAGTAGTGCCCAGCGAGCAAATTGACGGACGCACTGACTGCCAGACGAGACGAACTTGTTGACTCGGGAGAGGACGCCATTCAACATCTGAGCATGCTCGACGTGAGTAGTGATGACGAGCGCTCAGTATTCTATTCATATTACTTACAGATGGAAACATTCACGGTGACCGAGACTGGGGTTAATCGTCAGGTGTGGCGACTTGGCATCAAAGACTCTGAGGACGGCGTACCAGAGGAATTTACATTTCGCATGGAGGGAATTCTGGCGAAAGCGGAACTAGCGATGGGGGACCTCAAACGGTCAGAGCATTATATTATGAGTGACCGCACTTAACATCACCCCCTCCCTTGCTTGTTACAGAACCTCGCACAACAAATACTTGTTTTTGAGCCAGCGTGTTGTGCTAGTTGGGCTTGGGTGTCCCGAGTTCGATGCTGCTGCCAAGAACTTGAAGCAGTTTGAAGAACTATATGCTCGATACTTTCGTGGCGTCCAAGTAATTCCCCTAACAGCAGTAGATCAGGCTGGGGAACCTTCGATTAACGCCAGCAACCGTTACTTTACCTCGAAGAAGGAAGATCCAGAGGCGGAGGCGATACCTTTCAAAGACGGAGTGGATCCGATAGGAGCGCTTCGGCGCGTAACGAACGACGACCTTGTCCATACGGCGGACAACATTGTTGGGTATTACAAGAAAGTCACTGACAGCGCTGGGTAAGCGGTCAAGCCAAGACTGAGACAGCTGAACGACCCTATAATCTAGAGAGGTCTTTTACGAGAGCGCATCTCCAGCTAGTTTCCGAGTAGGAGACATCGTATCGATAGAAGCTGCGGTGGTGGCTTTCAAGAACGGACAGCACAAACTGCGCATGCACACGAATCTGCGGGCGTTGACCTTGCTCGATTCCACTCTGTCCAAGGCAAGCAGATTATCAGAAGGTGCAGTCGATTACTGCTAACTCGATCAGCAGGAAGCGGAGGACGCCAGAAGAATCGCAAAGGTAAGCGGGCAAAGAACAACGTTGACATAACTCACCACAGCAAAAGGAAATCGAACTTGACGAACATAAAGCGGCGCGCGAACTGGCATTCAAGACTACCAATCGCATGAGACGGCGCAGCCCATACGACACCACCCGCGCTTCCAAAGGACGCGGCGTGAATAACGCAGTAAATGTTCTACGTGCGGGTGTATAATAATCTCAACATTTTTCTAGTGAATATACTGTTTAGCGTTTAGCAACTGCTAAAAGCATTGGTACTGGAGTCTATGTGTGGCTAATACGACGTATACTAATACGAGGTACATGTCGATTGTAACAAAATACGCATGATCCAAATATGCACCGCGGTGGTTATCTCCAAAGCTTGGCACGTTTGAGGTGATGGACGTTCTTGCCAGAGTTGAAAAACGCGTACCCGTGATGATCCGGCCCGGAAGACAGCAATGTTTCGGAAAAACAGATGAGGTTTTTCCGAAACCCAAGGATCCGGACCCACAATCAAAGAAGCGGTGAAGATCCCGCACAACTTTAGACGCGGCTCTTTCTCAACCATCATGTCGCAACGCAACGCAATAAAGGAATAGTACTGATTTGTTGCATCTGTCAGCAGACGACGATTATGCGCGCCCAAATCTTATACTTTAGAGCACCCCAAGTGTAATACGAAAGGACCCGACGACTGCCCCAAAGACATTGAAGGTCACCAGATCATTCCCCGATCATCGGCATCCAAATACTTTGCACACACCTAAAAAGGCAATCTCTCCGCCTTGTTAAATGTGCAACGGAATGTTAGAGGGAAGATTGCTATTGGTCCGGTCTAACATTCCGTTGCACATTTGACAAGACGGAAAGATTGCCGTTTTAGGTGTGTTTGATGTAGAGCACGAGGGATCGGCTGCTACGCGATCAGTGAACAAGAGGCCGACCATATTGTTAGGATCATTCCCCCTCCTTGGACCTGGTATGTAGACGGGGGAAGTTAGGCTCCGCAACCGCTCAATAGGATACCATAAATTAAAAACAAATCCCCAGCGTTCCACCAGAGATATAAAGGTAAAGATATAATGGGAACTACACCACGCAATGTAATCAACCCGAACAGAAGCATATTTGTGCCTTGCAACCATGGAGCATAAGATAAGACCATGCGGGCCCGCAGGCGACATTAGCTAAAACGGGAACTTTGTAAATTCGAGACACGGCATCAAATGAAATGCAATTGCATCAGAAGGGAAATCGGTGAGCGTTGAACAATAGGATTTCGGCGTTGATCTGTTTAGGTCCGCAGCTCGGACATATAACAATATCCGTTATCGTTGGCATCATGTACAGAAAGCGGAGTTGTCAGGGCTGCAGCGTGGTGGGCGGGCTCTTGCCAGGATACGAAGTCAAGGAAATACGACACGGCTCAACGCTCCGGAATCGAATGAAACTGCGACGCGACGGAGATACTCATGTGCGAACATCACACCACCGCAACAATTCCGGTCCTGCGCCACAAGGAAAGATGCTGCGGTCGGACAGATAGGCCAACTGATCAGACAAATTAGAACTTCCCAACGAAATCAGTACCTTGGACGCACCAACCATATGGAGGCATTATAGGTCAGGACATCGACAGTAACGGGCGATCTTTGAAACAACATCAAGCATTCCACATTTCGATCAGACGGGAGGTGTCTGAGAAACGATGGCCCCAAGACGCGATTTAATTAATTAATTGGGGATTAAACTGGAAAGTTAAGCAAAAGAAAGGGAAATGGGATAACGCGAAATTCAAACAGATTTAACGGAATAGAGAAGGGTATGCATAGAGATAGCCACAGTCAATCGAAATAGTTATGGTGGCTAAAGGTAGGGGACATAACAGGCCAGCGAAGCCAAATGACGTTGGCCACTCGGGCAACCACGCTGTGGTAGTTGGATGGCAAACGCCCACAAGCCTCCAGCGGCAGAACGAAGATTGATAACAAAGCACTGTGCGCACCACGACCTTTGACCATCGTAAGTAAAGCACTCCATTCTTCCTCTAGAACAACCAATTCCCGCAGCAGGGGTAAAAAGGGTAAGCCGGTGGGAGAACGGTGTTCCAGTGTTACAATGGCACGAGAGCCACATCCATGTAAATCCAGCACCACTACACGATCAAACGTGGCGTACAACTGCGCCAAAGCGAGTCTATCGCTAGATTCAGATGTAAGCTGGACGCTCGGTGCTTGCAGTCGTATGCCATGGTTGTTAAAGCTGATCAACTGGGAGGTGGTTTCCAATGCGAGGTCGAGGAAGAGCAAGGAAGGGAAACGCAGTTGACCGATGAAAGAGAACCCAGATCGCTGGGTCTCGGCGTTGGTCCGGCAAAATGCAAGACGCAAATATCGAACGGTCGACAAAATAAGCGCATCACTCTGGGCGGCGGACAGGATTTGGCATCCTGTGGAACAAATGGACAAGTGCGTGAGGTGAGGAGACGCCGCGACACAGGCGGCAAAGTCTTCAAAACATGGCCATGCCGACGACGGCAACCCTTCGAGATGCAGCCTAACAAGGGCTTGGCCACGGAGGACATCGGTGAATGGGATAGGCACAGACACCAAGTGCAACGCAGTGATGGACGCCATGGGACCATGTAGGGTTAACGCTTTGGGCTCCTGAAGATACCGAGGAGCGAGATAGGTATAGCGTGTGACGCTGAGGGTCGAAATGGACAGGCCGGGACAGTCCATTACGTGGTCGAGGATGAATTGGAGAGTGGGGAGGTAATTTGAATATAAATGCAGGGCATGCCACTGCGTAACGGACGGCAACGCGACTTCCAGGGCGGGAAGGATGCGATTCCACTGCGAACGAAAATCTGCGTGCGATGGACCAGAACCGCCGCTTACTACCGCCACATCGAAGGTTCGGAGTGGGACCACCGTCAAAAAACTCCGAACATATTCGACTGTGGCCAAATCGTCGATGTACAGCACTGTCCAAAGGTCGGGTATGGAATGGGCAATGTTGAACCAAGATTTGCACACTAAGCTGAGAGTGGATCGGGCACGACCGAACGATCTAGTGCGAGGATTGCAAGCAGCACAAAAGGACAGAAATACTGCAGCAAGGATCTCGACAGCCAAATGATAGATGTCTGTTTTCCGGCCCGGAGGACCTGCGAACATGTCAGCTAAAGACCGCAATTGAAGGTGAGCGAAAGGCCCACGGTAAACGTCAGATACATGGAAGAAAACGGGCATCGCGACAGGAGCATTGTTGCTAACGCTGATTATTTAAAGCGCGCACACTTTCAATGCAACATTTCATCAATAAGCACCAATTAGGACCCGGAAATAGATCACACTTTAGGTACACTTAACGTGCAATAAAGAACGACAACCACATGCGATACGAGCGAATCAAGTACCAAAAAAACGTCAATAAATATTTAAAAATTAATGATAACGTTCTTCCCAGAAATTGACGGTAGAAGTAAACGGACGCTGAAGATAGCTGGCTGGTGAGGAAGTAGAATAAAACTCCATAAAGGCATCCGCGTAGGTTGTATCTGGATCATCTGGTAATACCGTATGAACAATTTTGTCAGGGCTCGACCCACATCCTAGGAAGAAAGAGGCCAAATCAAGGTCCAACGGACTACTGTGCAGCGCATAAAGCCATTCTAGGTGCGGGAATCCGCCTGCGGAGGCCTTGGCGAAAAAGCAAGCAACGTCCCGATCCTGAACGTCCCTAAGATCGATGCGCCGCACGTTACGAATCGCTAAAAACAGCATGTCGCGGACATGGAATGCCAAGCCCAGGCGGTACGTATGTAACGCCACCGACGCCGCGCTCTCCAACAAACAAACCGCAGCCAACAGAAACACTTGCAGGTCGTCCAACGAAGTAGGTTTGTATATGAATGTCTCCAAAAGAGGCAAGTGCATGGCCGCTAGCAAACGGTAAAACGGTTTTTTGCCACCTCTGAGGCGGAGGTATCGAAGTCGAGGAAGTGAAGGGGGATCCGAAGGGAAGGGTTCCTCCACGCACGAGACGTGCGTCAAGTCGAGGGAGGTTAAGACTGGCATGGAGATCAAAAAGGCAGACCAGTCCACGGCTGAGGCGAGAGTCGAGGGAGATTGATTGCCAATGACGAGGTGAATCAACGACGAATACGAGGGAGGGGTGATCCACACGATGAAGCATCTGTGCAAAGAATAATTGCGCAGAAGGGGGAGATTGCCGCCGAAGATGGTGGGAACGGGTGCAGGGGCGAAATAGGAGATGGAGGGAGGACTGGTGGGGAGATTTCGAGGTGCGACGCGCAACAAGAGAGTGTGCAGCGCAGGCGCTTTGGCTTTGGAAAAATGGTGAAGCATAGCTTCCGACAGATAGTGACTGTCCGCTTGGGCAGCGATAAAGACGCAACGGGCGTATAACGGCTCCAATTTGTCCAACAAGGGCCACAAGTCGCGCAGCCGCGTAGAGGGTCCACTGACCAAATGAACGACAAGGAAAATCGGCGACGTTTTGGTCTTTGACAGCACATAATCGCACTGGTCCAACGTAGTGCGCGTAGTGAGCATAAAATGCGTCCACATAATCGGCAAGCTTGAGACGAAATCTCGCCATTCCACAGAGACACTCAACAGCGCATGTCGAGCGTCAAACCAATTGTCGGGCCGATCGTAGAATATGGATACGAGAAGAGCGTGAAGGACACGGGCGACAATTTCGGGGGGGAACTGGAGAAGCATCTGAGGGAGTCAGCAACAAATATCAAAGTCCGGGGAGCCCTCACTGTTAATGAGCAGCTAAACAGCCGCGGGATCCCACAAAAAAACTCAAGGATCGATGCGACTTGAAGCCATATAGACTGCGATACAACCGGTCAGCCAATTGATGTTACCGGAGGAGATTGATCGCCATATTTCTACGCGAAATCGGGCATCTGGATCGGAGAAGAAAAAGCGCGAAGTAGATATTCTAAAATGAAATTAAAATAGATAAGACAGCCGCACGCAGATCCACGGCTGAGCTATGCCCAGAGATACAGCCAGCACAATTGCCCGCTCTGAGAACAGTGAAGATATTTCTTTCGCCGAACAACGCTCCGTTATAAACATGCAGGGAATATATGGTGAGTACGACATCAACAATAACGATAACACGGACTTACGCATGAGTTAAAGGCATTGAGAGCTTTAGTACGGAGGAAGTCAGAAATATAAGACCTGAGATGAAGTGCGTCGGGCGTCGAATTGCGCATCCCACTCATTCAACAATATATTAGACGTTTTATGTGCACCCCGTTCGATCCAGAGGAGGCCCTAGTCAACACCAATCCACCATCCTACACATTTTCGGCTACCATTGCACAAGGCGAGACCACAGAGGCTGAGATCGCGACGGTCAAGGAGTGGCTATCGGACGCGGACGATAAGCTGGCAGTTATGCAAGCTGAAGCGCACGACCTAGGAGTTCGGGCGAGGCAGGCCTATCTGGGGTTGTACGTTGCACGGAAATTGGTGGAAGAAAACAAATCTATCACCTCTGTCTTGAGGCGTGTACCTGCAGAGATACTCGGATACATCATGAAGCGCGCTGTAAATTCGGAACCGCGATATGTTCAGCTCAAAATGGCGCTCAATATGGCACAGACTTGTACGGTATGGCGCAACGTCGCGCTATCCGACAAACACTTGTGGAACTTCCTTTCCATGGTGCCATCTCAAGGATGGGGCTGGACGACGGAGGAACAGGGGCAAAGAGATGCGAAGCGCATGGAGAGAACCCAAGCCTTGATCGAACGTTCGGACCGCGCATGCGTCGACGTGCTCATCGACTGCCGCGACAGTCCGTCCTCCGCTGCTGTCCTCCAACGGATTGTCGAATTGGTACCCAAATGGAGACAGGTTGAGATTCGCAACTACGACGTGAAAGCCACAACCTGGGGGACAGACAGCGTTTGGGCTCTTCCTCTGCTGCGGAGTTTGCAGGGAAGAGTAGGGGAACTCCAAGCGTTGAGGCTAACGGGGGCCTCCGCGAATCAATGGGGCGTCATTAACGACACAGTGGACACGCGCCAAATTGCATGGTTCCAGGATGCGCCTCGCCTACAGCGACTATCCGTTTCCGGCGTACATGTCCCTGAAACGTCTATGCTGCTCAATTGGAATCAAGTTGTCGATTACGAGGAGGAAAATTCCATACGCCCCGCGGAGATGCCTATCCATCACATAAACTCCATGCCCAACTTGGTCGTCTTACGCCTGCTGGACACACAGATTCCCGTTCATTCCGCTGGAGCGGCCATCTGTATCGCCTCGGTCAAGGTTTTCGAGATAAGGATGAGCGATGGGAACCAGGCTGCAACAAATAGCGACTTACTCGGCAATTTCGTATTCGCAGGCCTGAAGACGTTGAGCGTCAGCGGATTCAGGTTCGGCCGCAGAGGTACAGACACCGACACGCACGTGGAGGTGGTCGACAGCATCCTCGACTTTTGGCGTCGGAGCGACAGACCGGAGCTCGAGACCCTTGTTGTCGCGCTGTCGACCGGATTAGTGGGGAACGAACCTTGGCGGTTATTGACTGAAATACCGACGCTGAAAAGTTTCACAGCAGAACAATCGTTCAGCGACGAAGGCATACTGCAGATCGCATTGTTCGAAGCTCTGGCCATACAGCCGGTGACGGTTGACACTCTCATTATTGAAGGCGCGCAGGGGCCCGAAAACCTAAACGACATGAACGACGAATGGATCAGGAAGCTTGTGCATATGTTAACGATCCAATTCAGCCATGGCCTGCGACTAGTGGATTTCAGGACGGGGAGGAAAGGTGAAAATCGGTTGAAAGACATCACGTTGCGACACCTTCGTCAATTAAAGGGACAATATTCCAACGTCACGATGCACCTTCCCGGCGCCGTACAAGATTGGACCCGATCGATACCTGACGCGGAAGAAGAATGGCCCGCCCCAGAGGGATGGCCCGCCCCAGAGGGATGGACCGAAGAAGCTAGCAGAGTATGGTGGACAAGGGAATAGAAAGGCCAATGCGACGCACAGAGACTAGGATTAAATCCGGCAATCAGTCAGTATTTTAATATATAAAAGTGATGAAGACGAGCTCTTACTGAAGAAACTGAGACCAACGAAAACGCCACACAGAGCTCGCGGAGGGACTGTCCGAGTTCCAAGATCACTACGCCGAGATACGTCGTAGAGACAGCAGGGATTCAAGCAATATGAACTGCGAACCAAAGTATTAGCGACGGTTCTGGGCGTATTAAGCGACACGGACTAAGGATTCCACAGGACACGGCACACGAGTTTGTTTTCGAAGAACGCAGCGAAAAAGACAAATAATATAACATTCTACGACTGATAGTGCGAAGAATAACACAACAGGAAGGTGGTAACTGCAGGAATTGAAATATGGCATTCATTCCAAAGGACACACCGGCGTCCTAGACTCCAGGACGCTCTTTTGCGAGTCAGGAACTAAGTAGAATTACGCAAGTTGTAAAAATACCCACGGCGCTTAGATCGGCTGTATTAAGAGGCGAGGTTTCGGAGAAACTGATAAGGGGCGCTCCGAAACACGCCATCTAACGAGATAAGCAAAGAATACGTGAGAGTTTTTTTGCTATATCAGAATAACTTGCTTCTGACGATCATGTCCATATGAGGACCCACCAGTAACCGCAATTCCGGGCCCCGACGCCTTCATAGCGCAAGCACGACAGACATTTTTACATTGACAATGTAAGTAAATGCTAACTAAGAGCAAGAAAGTCGCGTGACGAAAAGGCCAATGACCACACATCAAGGCATGGTATCAGCGATGATTGAAGACCAGAAAAAAATGGAACGGCAAGGCCGACCAGATATCCATGCTATTTACAAACACAGCTATCAAAGAACACAAGTACGACAGAACTTAGAAGTGAACAAAATAAAATACCAGTATTTCGCGAACGAGAAAAATAGGGGCGCAACAGTCGCGGGATGCAGCACATGATATATTTTCGAGAGCGAAACACTAATCGCAAACACAACAACAACCACTACAAGTGCGGATTGGTACGAACTAGCGGGCTCCGACGGCATACGCAAGCTCATTTATTGTAGATGTCCGGCATCGAGAGCCTTGCTGTGGAAAATATAGCGACCATCTTCTACTGGACGCTAATTGCGCACTTCGGTGATCACCCGAAGACATGGCCCGGGGTACGACAGATACTGCTAAACACGTCAAGGTCATGGCGCGCCATTGCCTACGGAAGCACATTTATGTGGACACATATGTTCATTGACCAAAACACGACGGTCACGGCGGTGCAGGAGTGGCTGACGTTGTCGGCGGCGGCACCTATATACCTGAACTTCAGCTTCAGACGGGACATATTCAAGTGGGACCGCACACCAGCATTGGATGCGATACTACCACTACTCGCACCGCATGTGCATCGCTGCGTACATGTCACTATCCAAACGAATTGGCCGAGGGTGGCCGATAAGCTCGCGCGATACTTAGCGACTGAAACGTGGCCGGTGCTAGGTTATATACACACGACATTCAAACATTCTGTCCACGACCTCACCGTCCCCGTCGAAAGCATGCCGATGCTGACGACACTGGAAATACGTCCGAGAATACACCTTTCGCGACCATGCTTCCCGTCATATTCTATGCTGCGCCACCTCAGCGTCAAGGGGGAGCTGGCGAGGGGCCTGCAAGCGAAGGATTGGGTGACAGTATTTGGAGAGTTGATGAGCCTCACATCGCTATCGCTCGACGATATGGGGGGTAGAGATTCGGAGCCGCCACCGCACACTACAATAATGCCGCTCGTCACACACCTTCGCATTTCTGGATTCCACAGATCGTTCCACCGGTTGTTGGGCGAAATGCAGTTCCCGGCTCTCCACACATTGCTCTACAGCACCGACAGCGAACAAGAGGCAGCGTCTTTTGTCGAATATTGCAGTCATTTGCTCCGCTGCGCCACTTCATGCCGCCTTGATTTCAATTACCTTCATTGGGACAGCACACATCCAATATACGACCAGCTGGAACACATTCGCCGCCTGGACATCAGAGATCACCTTTTTGGCGACTTTGAAGAGTTCTGGGTGGGTGTATCAGCAGACAAATTCATTGACCTGCAGTGGGTACTGGCCGATATATCGCAGGGAACGGGGCAGGCGCAACCGGTCGTGGCCGAGGTAGGAAGTACAGGAGCGGAAAATAAAACACGTCCGTCGTTGGCAATGGTCCCTATTCCAGAAATGTCCTGCTCGGCCTTTGGGTTCGAGACCGCCTTCTTTACCACAGTAGAATCAGGATACGATTACCATTTGTATGCTACGTACGTGGATTTCTGGGAGGAACGGGCTCCGTAAAGAAGGAATCCCATTTGCATGGCAGATACGTGGGACAGAAAAAACGTCACATAAGGAACAACGTACCTGCCAAACGAGGATATATCACAGCACGTACTCCCCCAAACAACAGATAGGGAATCGGCTTTCAAAACCAGCGCTACTCAAAATTAATTGAAGAAGACGTCGACAATCCAAACGTCAGTGGGCAGCAGGGCATGATGGAGCGCACTGGTACTATATGTACTAGAAGACAAAATATTTGACCAAACTTACGACAGATTAGCCACAAAGTGGCGCAAAAAGGCACACAGAAAGCAAGGAGGCAGATGGAACCAGGCTTGTTCAAAGACTATCGATAAAGGCCGCAACATGAAATACGAACATACAATGAGTACCCTAGCTGTAAGATGACATGGGATACACAAAGCGGCTGGTGGACATTCCACAACCGGTCAAAACTACACAAAAAAAAATATCCGCAGAGACGATAAGTTGGATAGCAGCTGCACAGTCAAGTGAAGACTGCAACTCATAAAGATCACGACATTCCAAACGGCAAGGGCCACGAGTGAAATTGAAGAGCAGGTAAAAACGCCGCGCAAGGTAAAACACAGACGATGCGCAGAGAGCGTCGATGTCACTCCTTCGGCCACGAAATTCACGGTGCAAAAGACGTTCCCGAAAAGTAGGCGTTGCTCTCAAAGGACGGCGCATGACTGAGGTATCGTTAACGAGGTCAGATTTTGAATTCACATGAATTTTAATACCATGCTTCAACAGAAAGTACGCCCCACACAAGGGACGGTGTGAGAACTTCCAATGTTCTTTTTGACAAGATCGCGAACAATATAACACAGACTGACATCCACCGCACGAATGCAAGTCTAAATTGGCCTCGCAAAGCTGAAAGACATTAAGAACAAGTAACTCCAGAGCTGAGGGACACCACACACCAAGTGAAAGCACTTGCGACCGTACGACGGTACAAACCCAAAGGAACGTAAGACATGCGTCCTGCTTTCCACGAGAGCGCGTAATGATTCCCAACCGGCCCGAACTTCTGGATTGGAGAAAGAGGCAGTCTCGGCTGAAGCGTGAAGAGCGAAGAACGCGCGTGAAAGGCGACGGATGGCAGATCGGCGAACGGTGGATTTAGGCAGGACATCCCGCAGAAGAGAAACGACGAAAGGGTCAGTCAACGGATGTGACTGACAATCAACGACGATAGTTAAAACGCCAGCTTCAACCGAACTAGCGACCGTGCTGCGGGCAGGACTAGTTGCCAAAACGAAAACGAGCGGCGCCAAACAATGGCAGAGGGTCGCGAAAGCGGCGGGATGACGACAGCGACTGACGATGACCGCCATGCGAGTCAAGGGAGGGATGATGTCCAGAGAAAGCAGGGCGTCGCAAAGGCTCCTATCACCCGTCGCGCGCGCGCCCAACATGCCAGTGGACACGAAGAAGAATTCGAGAAATGCGCCAACGGACGGTACGTATTCTTCGACTTCAAAGTCGTGGGCGAGCCGCACACATGTCCCGAGATGCCGCAGAAGGAGATGAGCCAAATCTAAACGTGACCCGCCCACACCTTTGACCAAGGCGTGGAAGGACTCGACCGACCATGTCGAAGAAGTGAACCATGCCACCAAGAATTCGGCAACATCCAGCATTCCTTGAAGATCCTCAACCTCAACGATGACAGACCAGACCGTACCGACCACGGTGCAAAGGTCCGGTAGTTGCAGCATCATTGAATGGACGACCTCGTTCCGACGTCAGTCGCGGATGAGACCAGCGAAGATAGTGGAGCGCAGGCCACAAGAGAAAGTGTTTTCAATAAACGGAGGCGCAGACGACATAATGTCAATGCTGCTGTCAGAGCGTGCATGAAAGAAATAGATCCAGGCCCACAATCGCGGCCAGAATGCAGGCACCAGTGCAGCTTCGAGAGCCGATCGAGTAGCGATGGCCGCAACGGCGTGCAACGCAGCCAAAATCGCCAGGAACCTGAGACGACGCGCCGGGCGTGGCATGTCCCAGACTACGTCAATATCTCCAGGATCCAAGATGGCATAGTACGCTGGAAGCAGGGTGGCGTT
Organism: Mycena galopus ATCC 62051; assembly: GCA_014925785.1. Lineage (NCBI taxonomy): Eukaryota > Fungi > Basidiomycota > Agaricomycetes > Agaricales > Mycenaceae > Mycena > Mycena galopus. Next base: position 14,495 of record WIQG01000152.1, read on the forward strand.
CGCCTCTGCAAGATCCTCGTACTTGTCTGCACAGGAGAGAGCAAAAGAAGCGCATTCTAGGAGCGACACATCTCCATGCACCACGGCAAGAGCCTTGGACTGCGAAAAACCCAAGAGGTGAACAAAGCAAGCACAAAGACGTAGACGAACTCACCATTTCAGGCAATGGAAAAGGCACGACGAGAGCGGACGCGGCAAGTGAGGCATGGCTCTCAAAAATCGGCGGTGACTTCAGGAAAACTAAACAGATGTTGGGAACACAACAAATGCAGAGACACACCATTTAGGGATTTTAGGGATGAACGGGAGCGAGCGCACAATTTAGAGAGTGGAGACGATGAGAGAGCAAGCTAGAAGCAGCTAAAGATTCAGAGCAAGGCCAACTTCAGACGACTAAAGAGATAAGATTGATAGTATTCAGGGGGGACACCTCTAAACGGAGTTAGTGAAGCACACAGGACAAATAAATATTTGAAGGGCTTGAGAAGGACGACCCGAAACATGGAACCGTATCATCCTCACACATATATACGAACAAGAAGCACGGCAAGAACAAAGCATTTATGTGCTATATGAATGAGAAACAACCACCCGAAGAACACGACAGTCAAGAGCAAGGCCGAAAAGGAAGCCACGCGGACGCTTACCGCCGAAAGGATGGCCACATTTCGGATAAATAAAATCTCATTTATCCGAAGATCTACATCGAACATGCAGATCAAAGGAAGCGTCAAGAATCAGCGAGACGTTCCGGACCTTTGGCTTCCTTTGGTCTCGACATCCAAGTCGAAAACAAGAGAGCGCAGAAGGATTGGGACAACGAAGCAGTACTGCAAACTACCGGTACCATACATAACGAACCACGACGCGACAAGGCAACAAGCAAACCAGAAGCAACGCAACAGGTCGAAAAAAACATCGAAAGCACGACGTGCAAAAGACGCAACAGAAGAGCGTTCGGCAACATCAATGATATTGCAAAGTGCGAGAACATGCAATAATGGAACATTACATCCAGAAAGGTGAAAAAAATACGAACGCGAAAAAGAACGGGAGCGTGCAGATAGTGTTGATGTGTTCAACCAAGAATAAAATTTGCAATATAAAAGCGACGAGTACAGGGAGGAGCGAGAACACATACTGCCAGAAAATATAAGACAGAAATTGAACGTGAATAAGAAAGGGAAGCTTGACGGGTAACAAAGAAATAGACAATGGAACAAGTACACACCCAAAGGGGTTGGACAAGGTCAAGCAAAGCAAGAACTGAGCACAAAAAACGACCATAGGACACGATTACTGATTGAAATGATGATTGATGATAGATAATCAATGACGATAGATAACAGATTCCATAAGGACATAAACCGGAACATTTGATTACAAAAAGTTAACAATAAGACAATCACGCAGTTAAAGGAGATGGAGGAGGTCAAGCAAACCAAGAACTGAGCACGAAAAAGCACCAGAGGACAAAATGAGGTGATGAATGATGAATTAATACGTAACGACTTCCAAATGGGCATCGGACATGCCAAGCTATTGATGGGAAAAACGACCAAAATTTGGCGGCTTCGCCGCCGATAAACGAGTCCTAATAAATTAGGACTCGTAACGCCTGATGGTAAGTAGTGATCGCATCTTTTTTTACTCTTCCACCTCTAACTTGAACGCTGCGCTGCATTGAAATCCGGCATTCGGACCGCGGCCAGACCATCCTCGCCGATCCAATATTCAGTATGTGGTCCCCTTGTCTCCGTGCGCCGGCGTTGCCGCTCATTCTCGTCTGCGCGTAGATCGAGATGGATCTAGAGCGCGCACTTGCGCAACCCCCGAACGATTCATCGCGTGAATCAGCCCAGAAAGCTGCGCAGTCTGCGCTGAATGTACGTCGTTCTTCCTGCATAATTGGAGCACCCTGCTAAACGTTTCAAAAGCGGCCGTCTCGCATAGAAACAATGCCCCTCGAGATACTCACCAGGATATTCAGCATCTGCCGCGACGACGTATGGATCTGGAATGACGATTCTGAGGAGAATGACGAGGGTGAAAACAAGATTTACTCCGAATCCATCTTCGATCCTTGCGTGGCACCGGTGCTTCTGGGCCGTGTGTGTCCCTTATTCCGCGAAGTCGCTCTACAGACCCCGCTTCTCTGGGACATCGTGACCTTCACCACCCACGACCTTGTCTCGACCGCCAGATTGCCCGGCATTCAAACCATATTGGCACGGTCGGGGAATCTTCCGCTTACCATCGATTTCTTCACCCCATACACAAGGTCCAACCAGGCTGTGCTTAAAAACGGAACAGCGCAGTTCTTGCAGCGGATCTGGGACTTTCATCCCAGATTCAAACATTTATCCTTTTTTATCCAATGCACCGATGTCGAATTGGACTCCCTCCCGGCCCCCGCCACGCTTCAGCTACTTCGGTCCCTTCACCTCTCGATGACAGGGACTTCCGAAACGAGCGCAGGCTTCCCGGCACTTCTACGTGTCTTCCGAGACGCGCCGCTCCTTCGGTCGTTAACGTTGTACGATACCAGCCCATTGAACGCCACGTCACATATCTTCCATCCCGACTTTTTCCCATGGCACCAATTGACAAAATTGACCAACCACATCTCCGTGACGACTGCCACCGGGCGCGACATACTGCGGCACTGTCATGGGCTGGAGTTCTGCGAGTTGGGTGATCAGGAGCCAGTGGATATCTTTCATCAACCGCCGCTGTGTATACACAACCAAATGCGGTCTCTCAACCTCTCCACAACAGGCGACCTTCCTTTCATAGGATTTTTCGACTCGCTGGCATTTCCGCGCCTGGAAAGCCTTACCCTCAATAGTTTTGCAGTACCCGGAGATTCTCTATTGGAATTGCATGGGCGCTCACAGTCCCAAATCCAACATCTCGCTTTGGAATCCCCGCGTCTCACAGCAGATGAGATCATTCAACTCCTCCGCCTCATGCCCAGTCTACAGATGTTCTCCTTGGCCTACTCTAACTACGCGGGCAATATTTTCGCGGCACTGACATATCGTGGAGATCCGACCGCTGCATCACTCGTTCTCCCCAATCTTAAAAGGTTGGCGGTTGCAGAGAATGCTGATCACATGTCGTGGACAAATCACCCCGCGGCAGACGATGGGACGGATGGTATCGCTGTCGTCGAAATGGCCGAGTCCCTTCAACGGTACCCTGGCCCTCAAAATGGACAAATGCCCTCTCTACGTTCAGTCGAGCTATACCTCGCAGGTCCGAAATTCGCTCCCGCTCTCGAAGCCAGGCTGGCGGCAGTATGTACCACGGGATGTGTGGTTGATCGTTGTGTGAATGAGAGGTATGAGGGGTAGTAATCTGGCTGGAGGTTCTCCGTATCGGATAGCCCCATGTCGTTGCTTTCCAGAGTTCGCGATCCCGATATGACTCCCATTTTGTGCCCATAATCATAGTCAAATTTTCATGTTCGCATTCTCCTCCGGCGACAGTTTCCATTGCGAATAACCGGAAAGTTTGATTTTCTTTTCTGTCTACTGTACTGCAGGTCGCTAATAATTACTTACACCGGGGGCAAAAGTCATCCCATATGATTCCTATATGCGCTGGCTTTCCCCCTGTGTAAGTGTAGCAGGCAAGTGGATCCGTCAAAATCACAAAGACTTTTAAGTCAACTCGATTCCAAAGTAGGGGCGGGAACAGAAATGCAGAGTATAATAGCTGCAGAGCTTCGTTTCGATCACTTGTCCTACACGTCCCGTTCTACAACATCGCACACGGAGAAGGACGCTCCCGGATCCCGAAATATGATGTGCGGATGGTGAGTGCACACGGCAGCACATGATATGCATAACAACGCGCCTACAACGCGTCCACGAGCAAGAAATGAATGATTGCTTATGATTCGCCGATTCACAAGACGGACTTCAACGACGGAAAATGAAGGCCTAGAGGTGCGCGGTGCGCACCGCAAACAATTTCTGCGAATTCTGCATGGTTTCATTCTGCGGAGAAGCTCGTTCAGCTCGAGCCTGGGCCATAGTGATTGGCGACACGATTTTTCATAGCCACTTGAAATCTGCTTCAGTTTGAGATCACATACCTCAGGCCTGTGAAATGGTGAACGCCTTGAAATGCCCTGAAGGGACTCTGTTGGGCTAAGTATGACCTTTTCATTTTTTGCCCCTTGCTTCACCATCATCTGACAGGATGGGTCGATAATTCGAGGCTCAATTCAAAGCAAGGAACGGTCCAGAGGCGCGGGGTGCGCACCTGTGAGTCATTCCTGTAAAAGCAATTCGCAAATGCAGGGAAAGCTCGTTCGACTCGAGCCTGGGCCATGTGCGAAAAGTTCTGCGCCTTAATTTTTGGGTACCCGTAGTGTTTCAATTGTTTATTTTCTCTCTCGCGGAGCCAGGGGACTAGGACAGTACTGCCTTGTTCTCTGGTTGTGATGTGCAGTTCGAATTCAAGGCAAAAAAAAGCCCGGAGAACGCGTGGTGCGCACCAGCATTTAATTTGCGTTCGACGACCTTTAAATGCAGCAGAGAGGCTCATTCGACTCGACGTGGGCCATCGACGATTTCCATCAACCCTTTTGCGTCAGAGACCCGTAATTCGTGTACTTGCCGATTCAAATCGCATGCAAAATGCCAGTGTGGTTTCGTCCCATCTACGGGATCAGCGCCGCGCTGCATTATGTTTCGCCCTCGCGTTGGCTTTGGGTCATCTTGGGGCCATCAGCTGAATTGAATAATCCCAGGTTCAATTCGATGCAAGCAAAAGCCCCGCGGGGTGTTCCGCATGAGCGTTCAGTAGAGGATTCGTCGATTGATACTGCGAGGAAGCTCGTTCGACTAAACCTGGGCTAGTCATATTTTCCTTTTGCCGTACTTACTACACCACAGGTTGAAATTCAAGCAGCACCATATATACCGTTAACTAGATTCCTCAAGTAAGCGATCATAAGAATATGGCCACGGGAGATTAACCGATTCAACTACACGGTACCTGTCCTTCTCACCCTCCTCCACGCCCTTGTAGTCACTGCGTTCCGACCCTCCTAGACAGACTTTTCGGTCTGTCTAGGGTCTGTCTAGGGTCTGTCTAGGGTCTGTCTGGCGGCCAGAATTAGGCTAGACAGACCCTAGACAGACCCTAGACAGATCAAGACAGATCAAGACAGATCAAGCCAGATCAAGCAAAACTCTGTCTAGGAGGGTCGGAACGCAGTGAGTAATTGCGGCCCGCAAGGACCACAGCTTTTGACGCACAAGCACCGGGCTGAGACTGGAATTGCCGGATGGCAACATCGATTGCGTTAATCATAGCATGCTTATGTTTCATATAGTTGTGCCCGCATTTAGCACCTCGGTAACGTTCAGGAAGCGAAGGCAATATCGCTCCGTCCACGACAGTGGGAAGTTGGCCCAGCAGGTCGAGAAAACGGTGCTGGGTGAGCATATTAATCAGAAGGGTTTGTCCACGATACATAAATACTCGATTGACTCACCACCATGCTGCGATCATCCTCGTCATTTTCGACCTGTATTATTTCACTTCGACCCCTGCTACTGCCGCCGCCCGGATTTTGCGGTGGACGCGGGGCTTTCAAGAACACCGAGTTGACGCGCATCCGGAGGGACGTCAGCTTACATAGCTGCGACAGAACGCCGGCGTTGTGCGGCCCGAAGCTCCATCTTCCCTCCCAAGTGCCATAGCACGAAAGTGTCGTAAGAGAATGCGCATGGGGCGGCAAACCGCTCCCAAAAAAACGATCCGCGAGTCGATTGGACTCCTCTGCCTCTTCTCTCCACCCCGCCCTAATAACGAGCATCTCGAGGCCGGAGTACGACGAGAGGTACTCAATCAGCTCGTCCGCGACGATATCGGTGCGAAGCTCAGTCAAATGAATCCCCTCTTTGCGCAGGCAGTCCCACGTCGTTGAATCCTCGCCGAACAGCCAAAGTGACTGGAGGGAGTGCAGATAAGGGATTGTGCCCCGATCCAACCGCATATTACACTGACTCAGACGGAGTTCTGTCAGTCGGAGGGGTTGGGAGAGACCATGGAACAGATCGGCGATGTTATACAGAAACGGCGAGCCCGACGACGTCGACTCGAGAGAGAGGTAGCTAATCTCTGGGCTGTTACGGATTGTATGAGAGAGCGATTGGCTGATCCTTTTGAGAGTCATGGCGTTGGAAGACGAAAGAGTCAGTTTTTGGAGACCGATAAGTCGATCAAACGAGCAGTCGAAGTCGTTCAGGCTCGCCTCATCGGCGGTGAGGCGAAAATCGTCCAACGGGAGAGAGCCCAGGAAGCTATGCACGGTTTGCGTCGTCCATTTTGATTCTTCGGTGCCGGATGAAAATGTCCATCTGCCTTCGTTTAAACATCAAGGGTTGAGCGATTGAGCAGCCACTTACAGAACGGTGCGAACATTTTTGAGCGACTCAAAGGCTGGACGAAGAAACTGTTTCAGACGGGCTTCCGCCTGCTGCAGCTCATGTGGGTCCCCTTTATCTTCCCCATGAACCGCGAGGGACGGAGTGAGACGTTTGATTGTGAGCTTGCGGGCATATTGCGACCACGGACTGGTTCCCGCAGCCAGCCCTTCCAGGTGAGAAAGGACCGGCTCCAGTCGAGCACTATGGATATCGAAACAGAGCGAAGAGAAGAACGAGGGTGCAACTGCAAAGTTGAGGCTCTTGCACACCGCTCGGAGCTGTTTGTGCTCAGCAGGAATCTGGGAAGAGTGGTCAGTGGATTACTGGTGGGTTATGAAGATTACTGAACCCTGTAGGTGACCTCCTGAAGCAATTCAACGGATAAGTCGAGGAAGGACATAGTGGTTTGGAAGAAGAAGTACCCGATCATGCCGAGAGGCTGTGTGATACACATCAGAGCGCCCTGGCAGGCGTGCGAATTGGTGTTTCCCGCCAACCACTCTCCTTTTTCTCAGCAAAAGCACGAATGGGCTGTTTCACTGGATAGATTTGCAGGCCCGTGCACGGTTTCAAAAACAGCGCCGGTGTTGCCGGAGAATGGCAAGCGACAACCAGCATCAATTGTGAGAGCACGTGAAACAAAGTTGAAATAAATCCAACCACTCAAGTTCTGAACTGACGCCCTTAAAATTGCCCATGGGGCGTTGATGATCGACGAGAAATAACGATCGACGCGGAAAGATTTGCTGGAAACACTGTCGCAGAGTTTTCTCTGATCGAATAATTGACCAACCATGCTTGGGTACTAAAAAAGCTACTGATCTTTACGTAGAACACACGCACTACGGAAAGGGGGCGGAAAGGCCAACTCAAAGCAGTAACTAAGTTTTCCAAAGTTTCCCAGCTTCCGCAGTGCGGTAACAGGCGGGTTGTTGTCCGCTAGTGCAGTGCTGGAATCGCATGCACCCGACTCCAAGCCTCCAGAGTCCAGTGCACTGGACTCTATAGCGACAGTGTTATGACATATGTCCGTAAGTCTCCATCGTTATAGGATTTTTGCTACTACTAAGACAATACAACGCGGCCAACGGCGAAATAATTTCAGACTCGTCCCACAGGCGAATACGGCGGGTTGTTCGTCACCACGTTAGGCACGCCACCATCCAACACACCGTCAAGCACCAACTGCAAATTTGGGGATACCGCAGTTGTTCCCATGGACCAGAGAGCCACAGCGACGGTACTTGATGCCAGTGAGCACAATTAACACAAGAAAAAGTGCAAAGCATACTTCACGCCTTGGTAGTCCAGAATTCCTTGGTGAACGGGGAATTTGGCTTGAGGTCTGCAACAGTTCCGCATTACATCTTTTTTACCCATGAAAGGGGGGCTGGCTTACCCGAGGTTACCGACCCGTTTCCCCATCATCCATCCATTGACGAACAAATAGAGACGATAATCTTGTCCCAGCGGCTCCTCAAACGTAAATGACACGAAAGCGTCGATGCCCGCGGGAATATTCAACGTGAAGGTCGTAACAAAGAAACCCACGCCGGCTGAACCTCCAGGAAGCCCGGTGGCGAGGTCCCTGGATGGCCAAGAGGAGGTATTGAACCCGGGAAGGTGCCATCCCTGCTCTCGCCGAAAAGACCTCCTTCATTGAATATTCCGCGAGTTTTGTCCAGGAACCTGTTGGCAGAGAGTCACATATCCCGGATCTTGACGAGAGCGAACGTCAACGTACCCCGTATAGCCCCCAACCTTTCCTTGGACCTTCCACGGGCCAAATAATCCTGTGTCAAGCTTGAATCCGCGAACTCCGCGAGGACTTTTCGATGTATCTGGGTTGCCTGGGGTGATAGGATTTAATCTATAGTTGAAGTTATGGGTTGAGCATTAACCAACCTCCATCCGTCTCGTTCAATCCCATGTTATCCTGAAAATGGGCTTCAAAAAGGTGTTAAATCGTCGAAGATGATACAACATGCCTGAACGATTGTAATCACATTGTCTCCCGCGTGTACCGCAGCTGGTGGGAAAATGAACTTTTGGTCAGTTTCCTCCAAGATGTGTGCGTTATTGGTCGAGCTATCATTACACGTTCGTCAGTCAATCAAGTCTCGATTTTGGGGAAGAGATAAGTAACATACTTTCCGAACGCTGTGCCCAAGAAAACCTCATTGAGCCAGACGCTGGCGGCGAACGCTGAAACCAACATTCAACCGAGGCATTGAAACTGGGGGTCAAAGTTTACCTTCTCCACCATTGATGGAAAGATTAACGCTCGTTTGAGAAGTCAAATTGAAGTGACCGCGCCAAAGGACGATATTTTCACAGCTAAACGAGAAGAACCATCGTCAGCATGGTTCAGCACAATTTGATTGGGGCACGCACAATCCATAATCGCACCCATACAAGATACGTCCATCACCGTAGTACGGGGGGAAAGGGATATTCGTTGTAGTATGATTAGCCACGATCCATGCGCTGTCGTCAAAGGTAGGCCCGATTTCCGGCAACGAGTCCATAAACTTCCATCCGGTCAGCTTCGGCACGGAAACCGTCTTGACCGCAGCGCGCGGCGCGAGCGTCCCGGTGAATCCACCAGTCGCCGTAACACCCGCAGTTACTCGGACACTGGCGCCGTTCCATGTGATGGTTTTGACGGTAGAAGGCGCAACGACAGTCAGAGGCACTGTTGTGTTCAGATCCCCAACCAATGCGAGGTGGGACCCCGAAATCGTGGCGTTGCGGACCAAGTAAGGACCACCAACTAGGACGGTAGTGTTGCTCCCGATTGCCCAGTAGCTCCCAAATGTCGACGTGCCGGGGATAACGGGCGCCCAGAACGACACCGCGGTCGCAGAGTCGGCGAACAAAATCAGCTGCGTGTTGGAGTCCCAGACAGTTTGGAGGCCGGTCACGCCAACTTCGAAGGCCACGATTGTCTGATTGGCGTTTGGGGTGAATGTGATGAGCGGAGACGTGGTCTGGTGTGCCTTATTGGGCGTGCCCGTGAGCGAGAGGCGTATTTCGTGCGCCTGTGTAGAGTTTCCGTATAGGAAAAGAACATCTCGTCCGCCAATAGTGCCCGCATAAAAGACCTGAGCGGTTGTATACCCGACTGTCGAAGCTCCGAATGCATAGTTTGCGAGGACCAGTTTGGACTCTCGGCCGCCCAAAGTTATCGCAGGGACTACGATAGGGACCTGGACGTTTCCGGAAGGAGTGGTTATGGTCAGCTTGAAGGTCGTGATGGCGCTGGAATTCCAGTTCAGTGTGGGTGCTCCAGGCAGAAAGGATCAAGTTACGTGGATGTAGAGTCTGTCTGGCGGAGGACGTAGAAGCCCGTCTGAGTGTCTGGATTGCGGAGGAACGTGACGAACGCCGCAGGATTAGAGCTCGCATTCAGCCCAGTAGCGATCACGTTGGTCTTGTAGAATTCAGGCGAGCTGCGCAAGAATATTCCCTGCAGTTTTAACTCGTCGAACTTAGTACCAATGACGCGATTCTCGGAGATCTGGGCAAGGTAAGTAAAAATTGCGCGTGGTCTTTGTTAAGGAAACATTTCACCGTTGCCCCGTAGTCGTACGATGAGTACACCTAATGAACACACGTTTAAGTTGGTATGAGTGCTTTGAAGAAGCATGAACATCCTACACCGCTATATGCACCGCTCAGAATATTGAGTAATAGGAAGCAGAGAAGAAACGCACTGGAACGGAATCGCTCCCCACGAAGTGCCTCTGATGCATGATGAGTGTTCCACGAAATGGAATGCCAGCTTTGCCGAACCCACCCATAAATCATGTAGTAGCTGATAAGCTTGGCATTACTCGCCCACAGCTGCCTGTTAAATACGGATTGGAAGTCCGCTCCTGTCAATACAGCGCAAAGAGCGTATCCTGATAGTGGTCCCTTCAGATAGAGGTGAGATATCTCAGACTAAATTGGGCGCACCAGGCGCTGTCGGACCCCATGCATCGAACGAGCCTCCTTGGAACTCTGTTTTGTGGCACATTAGACATGGCGGACGATTGAGAGAGAAAAATGGTACCAGGAAAGTACCATGCTTCCGACGGGCTGGAAGCAAAACTTGAGTCGCGTAGCGATGGAAAGAGAAACGAACATACTTGACTTCTTCGTGGTAAGCGAAATAATTCGTCGTGACGGGACTCCAGACCTCCGGATTGGAACAGTCAAACCCTTGAGGATACGAATCCAAGCTATCCTCGAGCGATCAGTATTTGAGTTTCGTCTACAATTCCGAGTGCGTTCACCCATAAAGATCAACTGCACCCGTCCCGTTGATGAAATTGGATCCCTCGCCGGGATCGTTGTAGGTCAAGAGGACGTCAATCGTCGAATTGTGATATACGTTTTCAAGTTGTTGAAAGTATTCAGCGTGGGTGGCGGGGCTCTGCGAGTACTCGTTGTCTAATCCAGATATCAACTACGATAGCTTTCACCACAAGAATTGAAACATACCAACTTGGATTGCTACAAAACGGCAGGTTCAATAAATGCACATAGGGGAGGCGCACAACCCACCAATGACTGGTCCCCCGTTGCTAATTTGATTCGGACCGGTCTGTTGGATGATGCCTTGGACGTAATCCTGCCATGCTGCTTCCCAATCCGTGGCGTTCGTGCGCAATACTCCTGCGACCTCCGAAGTCGCCCAGTGTGCGATACCCCCGGCTGGCACGCAAGAAATCAACTCAAAGCACCGGGCCTTGAAGAAATCGATTCGAACGCACCGGTAGTTTCAGCATTGATGTACTGGGTACCAACTCGTTTCAAAAAGTGTGTTAAGAAATCGATTCAAACGCACCGGACCTGAAATGCGCACTGTGTGAGACAAACATATTTGACAGAGAGGTCGATGTCAGCGTACCAGGTCGCAAAACAACCCAAATCCCAGCAGCTTTCGCGGCATCGTACAGCGGTTGCAGCGCTCTGAAGCTGTTAAAGTCCACAACCCCTGGAACCCGTTATTAGGACCGTGCCGTGTAAATACCTAATACCTACCGGGCGAAGGGTTGATGAGACCCATGTGCGTGTAGACACTAACGGCATTGAGTCCAGCCGCCTTCACCTTTTCCAGGATATCCGGCCACAGCGAAGGGACAGGCAGTCTGAAGGTGTGGAATTCACCAGAGCTGAGGTTGACTCCTCAGCCTCGACCAAGCAGGGCGATGGATACGCACTATAAGAAAACCCGCTGGCCCTCCAGGAAAAGACTGAAGTTGTCGAATCGCACTTGGTCTGTACGAGTAGCAAGCGGCGCGGGCCCATCCTGGCGTGCCAAATCGGTAAACTGTTGGGGTCCGGCGAGCCCAGGGGCGAAATCGTCGATGTGACGCCTTGGGTAAACGCCAACAGGAGGGTAGCGAGTCCCAAGAGGCTTTTCTGAAGCAAAATCATCAGGTGTAAGTTGGGTGGTGTAAGAGAGTGTGAACACAGGCATGTCGAGTTATAAGCACCACACGCTGACTACATCTGTGACGCCCATGAACAGCTGATATTAGAAGGCGGATTTTAGGGTAGAGCAGACGGGCCGCGGAGCGTAAGCTCACACGGTGGACGTCGGGAAAGAAGGGAAGTCTGCCATGTGATCATTCCAGAAGGTTATGGCCCTGTGCGTAGCCCGTACCACGCAGAAGAATCATCAGTGGTGCAGCTTCGAGTGGTCTGGGGTTTGCAAATCTGTAGGTTTCAAATTAGAATCTGATTTGACGTCAAGGTCAAATGACACGGGCGGTGGCAGCTCACCGCACATAAAAGACAGCCAGAACCTTTGGGGTAACACATGACTTTGAATAGAAGATTGGAAGAACAGCAGTACTTGAAAGGCGTGCGAAACAGATTGCCTGGACCAGATGGACTCGGAGAAAACACGGAGAATGGTTTGTCAATAATGGAGCGGCGCGATGAAAAAAAGCATGTTGCAGGACCGGCCCTCATCAATAACACATTGGGCTTCCGAATTCGTTCGCAATTTTATAGCGCCCGGGATTCAGCAGTATTTCATCCACGCATAACCAACAAGGTCTTTGAGTGATTCCGTTCATTATCTTTGTCGCAACTTTCGGCGTCGATTCGCGCAATGTTTGAGGGGCAGGAATGAGCTCGCACAATCTCTAAACAATTATAAGTTTGCATCAGCATAGCAAAGCTTACGTTACTTGGGTGATCTTCAATTCTGCTGCAGGCAAATGTAGGGGACGCACACCAATGTCGAGTTCGCTACTTAAATCTCCACCATTGCATTGATTTCCGGCGCAACACGGCACCAGATCTCCACCATCTCGTGCCAGACGCGCTTCTGCACTTCCAAGCCTTCCTTGTCGCAGGTCCAAGATGCGGGTCTGAAACGCATTCATGAGCTGAGGCCAAATAGGAATTGAAACACGATCGCTTACTGGCGAATCTTGCACGCGCTGATATATGCGCCGGGTGGGGTGGGTTTGAGGACAGCGTAGAGGAGGTTCAAAGCGCCCTTTGCGGACGACCAGCCGATACGACTGTATACATATCTACCAAACCATCATCGTAGGTCGCTGTTTGATTTATTTCTGGAGCGAAAATACATACGTGACGAAACTGTTGTAGTTGTGCTCCCGCATCAGCTCAGAAACGCAGAAACCGGGTTCGACGACACTGGGTACATAGAGATCGGGCTCGAACTTGGGATCCTTGAGACGCATGATGGGATACTTACTTGACGACTACGCCCGCGTTGGGGCAGGCGCGCGATTTCGCGGACGGTGTAGAGATTGAATAGCTTGGAGACGGAGTAACGATCGCCGAGGGCGCTCTTCGAAGGCTCGTTCAGCGCTTGCAGAATATTTGGGGCGCGCTTCTCGGGAAAGCTTGAGAAGAACATGGCTGCCGCCGCACCACATTATTCGCGGTTCTGGAAAGGAGAGAGATAACGTTTCTCACCCGCTGATCCCGTGATTGTGAGATGCGGAGAGGCATCGGGGCGGGCAGCGGTAGCATGCAGCAACGGAAGCAGCAGAAGCCCCAGGAGGCCCGTAGAGAGTGCGTTTACCTGCAACCTATGACGAAGTCAGAAAATATAAAAAGACCCGTGGAATACGCACATCCTCTCCCATCCGTCGTTCGTTGTCTCCCACACACACCCATTGATCCCAGCATTCAACAAGGCACCGTCAAGCCGCTCGAGTGTCTCCGCCCGCCGAGCAAATTTCTTCACGCTCTCAAAGCGGGCCATGTCCAGGTCCCACACATCGAGTGTGCCAGAGAATCCAGTCTCTGCGACGATCTGTGCCCTCGCTGCCCGCCCTTTTTGAGATCGCGGACGCCGAGGATGAGATGCGCTGGATGCAGGCGCGCGAGGTGAACGGCAGCGGCGAAGCCGATTCCGGTATTGCTGCCTACAGCGTTGGCGGGTCAGCTCACAAACCTCAGAAATACAAGCCACGAGAACGAACCGGTGATGATGAATGTACCGCCCGTAAGATCGGAGCTGGGGACCGGAAGATTGGCAAATAAATGGTTGGATAGATCTCCACCAAAGGCAAATTGTATTGCTTGCTGTAGTACGGTAAATACTTGTCCCATTGGAGCGGTTCAAAAGAATGCCCAGTCACGCAGGGCGTGAAGTCTTTATGAGTCCAGATCAAAGATCTCTCAGATACACCGCAGGTGCCCCAGTCGAACGAGGAATGTTGGGCCGCTATGTACGTTGCTGCAACGGCCTAATGCGACACGGTGGCAGGACGAAAGCCGTAAAGTCACGCGTGACTCATCTGACACCGGTCCTCACCTTTCACCAAACGACCTTGCAAATGCGAATATTGACCTGGAACATTGTGGGTCCTCCCTCTCATGAACTCCATAGAACCTCATAAAGTCTATTCAGAATGGCATCCGGACGATCCCCCAATATCATCCGTGAGCCCTATTTTCGTCCGTCATTCATCGACGCACACCAACAAACTCAAGGTGGAACACGATGAAAACACACGATGATATCCTCAATCTGCTGCATGCCGACATAATTTGCTTTCAGGGTACGGGTTTACCCGCAGAACGCGTCGATATTGATAAAGCATAGAGATGAAGTCGTCGCGGCAAAATCTACCAAAAGCAGTCGGCGTGCCACCATCCTACCACTCGTTCTTTTCGTTTCCGCTGCAGAAGCACGGATACTCCGGAGTCGCAGTATATGCGCGCGCTGACGCCGCCCTCCCGCGAAAAGCCGAAGAAGGATTGACCGGTCTGCTTCAGCCCAAACCACCTTTGTCCACTGCGGAGCGCGTTTCCGTTCGCGATGCATATCCGGACGAAATCATGGCAGAGGCCGCGTCTGACCTCGACTTCCGGGGCCTCGACAGCGAGGGTCGCGCGCTTGTGGTTGACTTTGGACTGTTCGTGCTCATTAACGTGTATTGCCCCAACGACGGTACAGAGACGGAGGAGCGGTTGCAGTACAAGATGGATTTCCATCGTATGCTTGAGGCACGAGTCAAGGGTCTCATCGAGGTCGAGAAGCGCGAGGTCATTGTCGTAGGCGACTTGAATGCGTGCGCGGCCGTGATAGATCATGCCGAAGGCAACTTAATGATCGCGCGGGGGCAGGCGGAAGGGATGGAAGGCGAGGGCGGATTCTGGGAGCGCGATGTGCGGCGCTGGCTCAGGAGCTGGTTGATTTCGGACGAACCTGGTAATACAGGCCGCCTGGTTGACGTTGTGCGGCAGTTCTGGCCTGAGCGAAAGGGCATGTATACTTGTGCGTCTATTCCCTTGGGATGTACTCTGCTTTCATGCGGTAACAATATGCATTCAGGTTGGAACACCAAGATTTCAGCGCGCGATTCAAACTACGGAACGCGCATCGATTACATTCTTGTTACGCCCGCGCTACTGCCCTGGATCAAGGCCGCCGATATCCAGCCCGAGATTAAGGGAAGCGACCACTGCCCAGTGTTTATCGATTTCCACGACCAGATTGTAGACGCGAATGGCGGCGTGGTGAAGCTACGAGAGGTTTTAGGGCCGATAACCGTTGGCGCTGAGCCACCACGCATTGCCGCCAAGTTCTGGGACGAATATAAGCAGAGGCTTTTGGACACGTTTTTCGGAAAAAAGACAGATCCCAAACCCAAAGCAACTCTTCCACCACCTCAGGCAGCGTCGTTGGATCCGCCCGCCCCGCCTGCCACTCTTGAATCCGAGCAAACAAGTATGCTCGGATCCACACCGATAGCAAGTTCAGTTTCATCTGTCAATGAGCTACTCGACGATCGGCACTCTTCTGGGAGCCAAGAACTGGACCCCACCCCGTCCTCGGCTTCGGTTGCTCCAGCGAAGCGGAACGAGAGGTCCAGGAGTCCGTGGTTTCGTCATCGAAAAAGCCGAAAACAGATAACCTGAAACCCAAAAAACCCGGACAAACGAGCCTTGCGTCTTTCTTTTCCAAATCCGACTCCTCGAAATCATCTGGAACGAAATCGACGACAAAAACAGCCTCTACGGCTGATCAACTAGACGCTGATTACAAGCTCGCGCTGTCACTATCGCAGGAATCCTCGCCTCCACGGGCGAGCGCCAGTCAGAGCAACGGCGAGAGTAAGAAAACGTGGTCAACGCTCCTGGCTCCCGTGCAACCCCGCTTTGCCAGGTTCACGGCGAGCCGACGAAAGAGCTCACCGTGAATAAGCCGGGCCGAACAAAGGGAAGAACTTTTTCATCTGCTCAAGGTAAAATCCTCGGACGAACCACGCCTCGCCCGCTGATCGCCCTTCATAGACCTGTGGGGCCTGGATACGATCGAGGCAAGGCAGAGCGTCTGAGGGAAGAAGTGGATCCAACGTGGAGGTGCGATTTCTTCAAATGGGCGAGCGACGTTAGGCTGGAGATGACGAGGAAGAGAAGTGCCGGCGGACTTGGGTAGGTTTCAGGTTCGCCTTGCTGCGCTGCTGCTTCGCTCATCGTTCCTATGTAACAGGTAATCATACTTAGCATTCGTGCTGTGCCTGCGTGTACAGAAGCCGTATCAGACGGATGTTAATGTACTACTATTGCCTTCTTGTCCCTCGTTTAAGCTCTGCGATCGCCGCGGTACGTACCAAAGCGGATCTTCTTTTGGCCTTGAACGCAGCTAACGGAGTCGGCACTCGGACCGATCTTCCCGCGCTTCGCAGTTAGTGTCGCGCCACAGGGCGACAATACACCAACCGAGTCTAGTCCACTGGTGTCCACCATCATATTCTAGTGACTATGTCGAATTCGGTATGTAGTTGTGATTTGAGGCGTAGTTGATTCTGAAGGAGAATTAATTAGATCTGCCCAAATTTTCACGGGGAAGAAGTCGATCCACGAGGAGGAGGGCTCTACCACAGAAGAGAAGACTCATAACCCGATATAGGATTGATACGTCCAATCTGCTTGGGTCCGGTAAACCATGATAAGGGGTGGTCCCTGTCCGTCAGCGTCAGCGATCACAAATGATCCACAAAAACTTATAAGAGAACTCTCGGCGAGCAAATCATCCTCTCCGACCACCGCGGCTTCTTCGCTTTTCGCTGCGATGCTAGAAGGCCTGCCTGTAGAGCTCATCTTACTCCTTCTCCGTGGTTCGTCCATCGCAGATATTTTGAACTTGTCAAGGGTGCGTAGATTCAGCATCGCGTTTCGTTTCCATTGACCGAAATTATGTTCAGACTTCGTCTTACTTCCGATCCATTTCTTTCTTGAACCGACGACTGTGGATCGATGCATCCGACCCGTATCGAATTCGTTTCCCACTAGGCGAGACGCTCAAAACCACCGACTTGTCTCGGCTCCCTCGTTACGCCGCGCGCAGTACGGCGATTCTGAATAAATACCGTCACCATCTTCATCACGATCTCGCCATCTCTCCGATTCGAACCTATGAAGCAACTCGGCTTTACGATCTCCCCGCGTGGAATTTCTGGTCGCCGGCGAAATATTCACAGCGGTCTTTTCTGGGCCACGTCCCGCCCACATTTATGAACGTTCTTCCGGCGGCCGTTCATTTCTACTGGGGTCCTTGGGTCATCTTGGGATATATGACCTCCGCGGCGAGTACGGATATGAGCTGAAGGTTCCGTTCTGCGCGCGTTTTGATCCACAGCCCCGAGATCTTGTCGCGGAAGTTGACTGGGACAGCGTCGATAACGGCGTGAACATAGTGCTTGCCATTATTTCCAAGGCATTTAATGAGCGGCGCGATCTCGAGAGGTACGGTTTTATTTTAGGCATCTGATGTCCTGCGTGCTGAACGTAGTTTGAACCAGTTATTTGAGCGTGTTCAAAATTAATTATGTGCACTCCGCCAAAGCACCGTCCGTTTGCCGCACCCACGTCTTGGAGCTGCCCATCGACGCCACTGTAGTCTCCATCGAGGGTGATCTCGTCTTGGTTCGCAACAGCGCCGACTTCCTGTTGTTCGACCTTGCGGCCCGTCGGCGCGGCTGGTGGCATCTTCGCGTATGGTTATACCATTTCGATTTGCCTGTTCTGCTAACATAGTTCTTATAGGACTCTGAAATCACCCACGCCAGTATTCTCACCGAACGAACGATGTCCCTGGCCGTCAAGTTTCATAAGACTGGCGTACACAGGGTGCAAACCATCAACATCTCTTCGGACATGGTGTCGTTCGCAGACGCGGGCAGCCCGTTTTGGACCGCATATCCGTTTACACCGCAGACGACCCACAACCTCTAACGCCGAACTTGCCCGCTAATTCGACGATGAAATCTCCCCACTGCAATAGGCCAATGCGTGGTCTAGAGACGATCCTCGCACCGCTTCGTTCCTCTTATCACACGATGCTGGCCGCCGTCGACATAGGCACCCTTACCGTACTGCGCACGGACAGCGATTGGGACGCTGGTGAAGTGCGAAAGTGGTTGACGTTGTCGTTTCCTGTGGAAGGCATGCCGGGCGTAGGTCGTACGGTGGTATTCGACGACGTCTACGGAATCGCGCTTGCTTTCGCGCGCGGGAGGCTGTTTGTTATGCAGTATTGAGATGCTTTCCTCATTGCAATGTTTTTATTCTGCTGGCTAGGCAGGTAGCATCTCATATGGGACTTTTTTTATTTTACTTAGTTTCGGATATCTGCATTGCAAAACAACCACCTTGCCCAAAAGAAAAAGAATGTATGACTAAATGCAAGGTCGTGCCCGGAATCGAACCGGGGTTGCCAGAACTCCAAGATGCCATCAGAATCTGGAGTGATAACCGCTACACTACACAACCAATAGGAAAGGCTCACCGATTAGGATCCAAGCTCAAGAGTGGCTAATGTCAAAATTTCAGGAGGTCAAGACCACCGCTCCGATTGTCGTACAACCAAAATTCTTTGTCAGCATGGAGTCCGGCTTGTAGAGGCATAGGGAATCAATTCAGGATACTGCAAAAAATAGCAAAGCCTTCAGCGTGAAGTTATTCTGAGACAGATTATTGAATTCCGTGGGAACACCCCAATGCCTAGTTTTTTTCAGGTTATTGCTGTTGAATTCATCCCTTGGAGTAGTCCATATCCAACATATTGGCTGCATCTGTACTTGGAACCGGCTGGTGCAGGGAATGGAACATAACATGTACAATTGCTCAAATGTGGCATCGGAATCCACTGGAAACTGATGTGATCCAGTGGACATCCTGCTGGCTGCTTGCCATTGGTCTCCAGTGGATGCCAGCAGCAAAGCCGCAAACGGTGCAGGCCACTGATCTCCACTGGAACTCGCTGGGCTGCGGCATTGGTTTCCGCCATCAGCCAGTGCTGAACAGTGCCGATCAGCCAAAGGACAGCTCCGCGTGTATTACTGCAGATCAGGTGGCGCAACGGCATTGGCGCTCAGATAGGGGTGCCTTGATGTTAAAACTTCAATGCCACAACATCCAGATGCTGAATGCTTAGAGCCTGGAATCTGTCTGGCAGAAGGGAAAATGTAATGATCACTAGACTGGAGCTGGTTTGTCTATGGAGCAAGCTGTTGATATTCAAAGAGGCCCTCTGGGCATCCCTGGGACTACAGATGAGGAAATCCTTACGTTGGCTTGCACTGGGTGTTCACAATCAACTTGAGAGCTATTGTTCAAATTAGACACAAAAATTGGCGGCCACAATTTTGTGGCCCCTTATGCTGTTCAGTATAAGTACAGAGCATTTCAAGTCAAACTGCACGATATTAAGCCACGTTCAAGGCCATTCTTGGATGGAAGTAGCTACAAGTGATACATCACCTATTTTGTTGGCTGATTTCACAGACTCAGTTTTCAGGACGTGCTTTATCATCAGGACTGTAGTAAAATGAATAGACACCACCACAGACAAGTTCTACTCCAAATAATAACACGACGCTGAAGAGGCATTAGAACAATCTTCTGGTTGAAACGAAAGTGATTTTGACCTCCCCCCTCCACTTTTGTACTAGGCAGGTTTTGGAGCAATCCCAAAAATACTTACTGCCTTGTGCAAGCCCCAATTTATCTTGGTAATGATTAAACAGGATTGCAGGCCAGCAAATATTGAGAGATGTACAGTACTTGCCATTTACAAACACGTCTGCCAAGTTGAAGTGCCAACAGAACCACGGCCCGAAGCCCTGCAGTCGGAAAAAATCCGATAAATCATGTTCAGTGCCAGGTAAAGGTTAGATGGGAGACTGGGCAATCTAGATATCTGAGACCAGTCCGCCAAATTTAGGAACAAGGCGGAGGGTAGGAGACATTCATTAGTTGGTTACATCATCAGCTGCTAGGGTTAGGTAAATTGATTGAATGTGTGCCAGCTGAGAAGCCCAGCAGCAGAGACATCACCGATGAGCGCGCAATCAGCAACTCCTCGGCACCGGTGAAGCACACTAGATAGCTCAGCATCGGACCAGCCGTCGTCCGAGTTGAGAGTGAGTACCCCAAGAGAATACCATCAAGCAACCATTGCTTGCGCACGTGTTGAGCTCAATGTACAGCACTTGCGAGAAAAAAGTCCGGCTTTGACTCAGCTGCTAAGATAGGCCGCATCCATATGCATCCAAGTGACGATCAGTGGCAGTGCCATGACTGATAAGATGAGATAAGGCAGTTTTCACATCAAACACTCAATTTCTCTGGAACAAAGGCGAGAATTAAAAATCCATCCCGTGAATTGATGTGAATTGGGTATAGCTAAACGATCCCAAATTTCCAGTCAAATCGGCTTTGAATTGATTGAGTTTAAACCTTTTTGGTCCAAATCTGCAATGAGAAATTGAGTTCGGTGGGGTTTTTTGGCTTGTAAGTTTTTTGGGAAGGGAATCCAGAGCAAAAAAAAAGTCAGAGCATTTATTTAGAACAGTATGTAGTAGTTGGGTACACCATATAGTGATTAGTACATGAATTCGTCCCAAAAGCCGTGTCAACACGATCAGCTGATCTTTACATACTTCCACCATCCTCATTCAAGTCGAATGGTCAAACGCAAGAAGCAGTATTCCGGACTCAATCAAAGATTCCTTTATTTCCATTCTACACTTGCTATTGTTTTCTGACCTGTTATAGCTCTGTACAGTCTCTCATGCTCACTCCGTTTATTTCAGCTGTCTTTGATATTTCATTATGTTCTCTGTATTTGATAGGATGCTTGTAGCCACCCAGTTGTGTACAATGTTTGTGTAGTATACATTTTTTGTCCTGTTAAACGAATATGAATGATTTGTGAGCCTTCTCGACCATGGAAAAAACTACAAGCCAAAAAACCGCACCGAACTCAATTTCTCATTGCAGATTTGGATCAAAAAGGTTTGAACTCGATCAATTCAAAGCCGATTCGGCTGGAAATTTGGGATTGTTTAGCTATACCCAATTCACATCGATTAAAGGGATTGATTTTTCATTTTCGCCTTCGTTCCAGAGAAATCGGGTGTTTGGTGTGAAAACCGCCTTATCTCATCTTATCAGTCACAGCACCGCCACTGATCGTCACTTGGATGCATATGGATGCGGCCTATCTTAGCAGAAGTGAACTGATTCAGGGAGCAGTAAAATAATCTGATTTTGGTCTGGACCAGACTCACAACTATCTGAACATGACGAGGTGCAAATGCCGAACAGCATTAAGGAAGAAGTCGGCCAATTTGGTGACTAGGGCACTGAGGACTGCATAATCTTGGGTGTCTCACACCGTAATGTAACGAGATGGTGTGGCACTAAAGGAAAGGTTAAACCCTTCCAGTGGGGTCAATGGCTGGCCAGAAAGATTGGAACTCAAGACAGGCTGCATGACATGCAAGAGTTTTGAATTTTGCTTGGTAGGTGTTGAATCAGAAGGTGTGTCATGGAGGAACGGAGGCGCAGCGAAACCCAGGTGACATGCGACATCTTGCTTTTTGCTTTCCTATGATGTGGACAACAAAACGGTCAGGTGAAGTGGAGAGATCCGAGGCTGGCGCAATGTGGCAGTTGAAGAAAAAAATTGTACCAAAAACTCAATTTGTCAGAGCTCGCGCAGGCACAGGTAAACCCAGTGGCAGTGGCGTGATCGGGGGAAGATCGAGAAAATGGGAAACTCGGTTTTTGGGCCTGCAGGTGAGAGGTGCGGAGAGTAACTGGGAGTTGGGATTGATGGCGAATGTATGGGCGATATACTGTCAAATAATTAGGTACTGGCTCCATGGTTTTTGAAAACATCTGCTAGGAAATTGGGTGACATCTTTTCTGATCTTGGCTGCATCTTTCTGACCTTGGTTGCATCTTTCATTATGGTCGCACCTTGACATTGGGTTACAACCATTTAAGTCCCATCAGCATTGCTTGTGTTTGGTATTGATCTGCGAATCCCCCCAGCTGTCTGCTGGGCTCGGCATCTCCACAACTGCTTCAATAGGGGTACACCAGGGCAGGTCAAGATTCTCTGTGTTCAGAAAAGCCTTCGGAGAAATATCTGTGGCATGCAGATGGAATCCCTTCTGAAATTCATGAACTTCCCATGTTTTGATGAATTAATTGCTATGAGTGCTATGAAGGATGTTGAGCTCGCTTTTGTGGAACACATAGTTTAAGATATTGTCCAGAATGTGCTCTAAGCACCAGGAATTCAATGTGATGCTCTCATGGTGAGAATTCATCCATTTCAACTTTCGGAACAATATGGCATCATTGTTTCAATCAATCCCATCATAAATTCAAAATTTCCTCCAGACAAAGTCATTCACATGTGAACCATCTGAAGTGTAGTCCATGTGAGCAGCGGACTGCATCCTGGATGGAAACATGCATCCACTTTCCAAGATGCGATCACTTTTGCACCTTTCTTCCCAGAAGCAACCAAAAACCCTGCAACCACAGTGATGTAACCCCTGATTAATTTTTGGACAGTATATGTGCCATACAAATGTAGCATGATCGGTAGCATTGATTGTAGCATTTTGCCAAACAAACACACCAATGCCATCAACGGGATCATTGGCAGTCTTCACGGTTTCAATGTCCTCTCCCTCACTGCTGCCACAGGACGGCGGCCTCCGTGGCCCGTCGCTCACATTCACGCGCCTCCTCTCCATTCTCAAGAATGACATAATTCTCTGTCAGCTGCACAATATCCCGACGGACGCTATTGCCCCGCCCTTGGATCACTTGATGGCAAGTTGCTGCTCGCAATATGGGCAGATATCGAGTCTAGGCATGGTCATTAACAGAAGTGGGAAGGGGGAGACACAGCGGGAGGTGGTGGTAAGAGGAAGAGGAGCGCGTTGCGTGTTGGTGTTTGGCTGTGACGCGTTGACAACTCCGCCAAAGTGTGCCGGATGTCAAGCCGAAGAGTGCCGGATGCCGATGTCATTGATCGTAGCATTGATCGTAGCAGAAACTATAGCAACTCCTTTTTGTGGAGGCGCGGCTATCACCGTATCGATCACATCAGGGGCAGTGGCGTGATTTGGGAAATCACTATGTCTGAAACCAGACCTGGGACTGGAACAGTCCCAGGAATTCTCGCATCCAACACAAGTTGCTCCAGACGGCGGCTTGGGAATCAGGTGCGTTGCTGCAATCTCAAGCCGGGTATCTTATCAAATATTTATTGTTCATGTTCTGCAGCCTTGCTTTTAGACTATCATCAATGTGATCTCCGAGCGTGTTCGAGGCAAAGCGGTCGTAGGGCCGCAGCCGCGGCACCTCCAACAGTTCATTTCATCTGCCGGTCGAATCGCGTTGGAACCAGCGCTTCTCCCGCCGCCAATAATACCCGCCTACCGACGATCTGTCACTCGAAGATGCTCCAGCGCGTTTCTCACATCCTTGCTCTTTTCCTCCCATCCTCCACGTCCCTCTGGACAATGGCTACCATTACTTCAAGCAGGTGAATCGACTTGGAACTGGTGTTTGCTTGAAAGCTCTGACAGACTCGTTTTCCGATAAGTCACTCTCACGGGTGCATACATCATCCCGGGATGGTTCTGCCAATTCACGCATGAGCATGGAGGCCGACCCCAAGCGCAAAGCCGCTTAAATCATCCAAGTGCGCGTACTCACCGACTGTTATGCCCTCTGGACACTGATGAATTTTCTCGCAGAATACCAAAGGCGAAAGCGGGCCCATTCGTTGGTGGCGCACTGGCAGTCCTTGCCGTGATTTTCGCACTTTTCCTGTGGCGCTACATTGCCCTGCGCACTCGGAAACGGAAGGAGCTGGACGCCGCAGGTAGAAAGGATGAGGTTGATCTCGTGCGGGATCTGGAGTCACATCCCAGCCAGAATCCACCCCCGGTTCCCACCCCCATCCAACAAAATAATAGGAGGAACCCATCAGCGGTACCGTCGGGAGATGCCCGAACGAAAGCGGCTTCGCGACAACAATATCTTGCCAACGAGTTGCGGGCAATCGAGAAGCAACAGGCAGCCCTTCAGAAACATCGCGAGCAGCGTCGTTCAGCCCTTGTCACAGAATCAGCGGTATACGAAGTAGCTCCAGCGAACAATACGACAACCGCAGGAGAAACGACGAGGGAGGTTGATCTGGAGCGACAGAACGAGATGCTCAGGCAGAGGATCCGGGACCTAGAAGAGCAGCAGGAGTCGGATTGGGCGCGGGGATTGTCAGACCTACCTCCACCTGGCTATAGTGAGTGACTAGAATTTGGGTCGCGCGCTACTGCGGCGCGCATCTGCGGATTTCGAAAAGAATACGAGGACTATACATTATTCCGTTGTTTTATACCAATACGTACCTTGGGTCGTCGGCCCTTTATGGGTACAGCAACATGCCTGCTTTGCGAGCGCCTCTGTTAGCGAGGCCACCGGCGTCAGGTCTTGCGCTTATTTTCTACACACCTTTAATGGGCGTCGTGTGGCCACTTGCAATTTATAAAAGGGGGGAATTTACTGCTCCCCATATCCCGCCTCATTAATCTTACAATGTGCCGAATAATCCAGTACGTCCCGTGAACGCATCTGCGACAGCCAGTGTTGTGCAAGTCACTGACTAGTCAGTGACTAGTCTGCAAGTCGCTATAGGCAGGTCAGTCGGGTCACCGAAGCGACCTGACTTTCGACCTGTCAACCGCAAACGATGGGAAAAAGCCACGCACAGCCAGCCGAGCTAGCCGAGACGTGGGAGTCCCCAGCTCCCTAGCAACGCGCTGGCAACAGCTGGTTGAAAGGTCAGGTCGGTTGCCCGACCTAACGACTAGTCACTGGCTAGTCACTGACTCGCAAAAATGACTAGTCAGTTCAGGTCACTGACCCGACAACACTGGCGACAGCTCCTTATTCATCGCAGGTGCTACAACGTGTGAGGATTTCCTCGTTACATCTGGTTATTTTCCCCTTATTTCTGGGGTAGTTATCAAGGCTGTTGCTGCAAGAAACCACTGGCAGTATGCCGCGCGACTATCCACGTTCTCAGTCTTTAATCCAATTCAAGACCGGCCATTTCAAAGTGGGCTGTGGCAGGAGCGCCTGCCCGGGATCGTTCGTGCTGCGACCCGCTGACCGCTGACCTGACGCTAACCACCTCGCACTGTTCTCAGAGATTCGTATGGTCAAAGGACCCATCACTCTATGGTATGTTGAGTATAAGTATTTCGTACACGCGGACTCCGTTTTTCATCCAGCCTTTGCGTCCGCTTAACCGAATAAGGCTCAAGCAGGGCGACTGCCCGTCTCAACTGAGGTCGTGTTATAGACACTCTCGCTGGTCGCGCGCGGTCACCGTATTCCTCGCATCGAGCAAGAGCGTTGTCACTCCCTCAGTGTCGCTCGCTTGCGGCGCCGCCCGAAGGGAGAACACTCGAAAGGACGTCGCACGCAAAGGAAGACAATACGGGACACTGGCAGCGAGCTCCTCCCCGGCGCGTAGGCGCAGAGAGAGGCCGCTCCATCACTGCCCCCTGGCACACAAGAAAAATCCCAAGAAAGCGCACGGTAAATCCGGAGGCGCGAGGTCATCCAGCGACGTAGCCGCACCAGCTCGTCTGGAGTAAATGCGTAGCATTCGTCCATCGCGAGGCTACTGTCCCCCGCCCTCGAAACAAAACTCCCTCAAGAAAAATCCCGCTCCGCCCCTCCGCCTTCGAGCACAAAACGAAAAAGAAGAGGCAAAACAACTCACCCCCCACCCCCCATCGTACAGCTCTTCCCGCTCCCCGTCTGGCGATACGCAAAGATACACACATTATACCCGTCCGTGCAGCTCTACGCGAGCTGCGAGATCTCCGCGAAGAGGTCCGCCTGCGTCGACGAGGGGGGGAACACCTGCGAGGAAAGGAAAAAGGAGCATTAGCGAGCGAGCGTGAGAGGGTATATCGATATCACACATGAGCCAGAGATGAAGTAGAGGAGAGCAAAGTAGCAGTAGCACGCAAGGGAAAGCGCGAAACGAAAACAATCAAAAACGGCACCTACCCGATCTAAATCAAACCTCCCCTTGCCTCCCTGCCCCATCACTCCGCCCCCGTCAAGCTCAACACAATCTCCTTCTGGGCCGAGGGGTACGGCAACGCCGCGTCCGGGTACGCGATCTGCGCGACGGTGTCGTCTGCATCAGCGCCGCCGCCGAGAATCCCAGCAGCAGAGACGGACCCGCCCTCCTCGCTCACGCCCGATGCAAGCTCAGAAGGAAGAACGGGCCTTACACGGCAGAAAACGCGGGTATTCCCCTTCAGCTCCATAACCATGCCATGCAGCCTCTGCCTTTCCTCCTCCCCCCTCACCCTCTCCGCCCTCGCCTCCTCCCTCTCCGCGCCCCACTCCCTCCTCTCCTGCAGCCACACCTCCGACGACCTCGCATCCGCGAGCGCCTTGCGCAGCTTCGCGAGCCGCGCATCCCGTTCCTCCAAATTATCTTTCACCTCCCTCACCAGCCTCTCTGCCCTCCGCCCCCGAATCTCGCACCCCTCCCGCTTCAGCGCCAACGCGTGCCTTAGCTTGCCTGCCTCGTCCTGTGCGGTGCTCACCGCAGTCTTGCTTGCGAGCACCTCGGCTTTCAGAGAGGATCTCGGCGCAGAGGCCTCGCCGTCCTGATGCGTGCGCAGGGTCGTGCGGAGAGAAGCGAGCTCGGATTGGAGAGAGGTGAGCTGGGTGGTGGTGGCGGCGAGCTGGGAGGAAGTACTGGCGAGCTGGGCGGTAAGGAGCGCTTCCGAATCAGCGGTGGCAGAGGCAGAGGTGGTAGTAGCAGCAGAGGACGAGGCAGCAGCGGACTCGAAGAGCGTCGCGAGCCGCTCCTTGTCTTGCGTGTGCGCCGACTCTAGCGTCATGAGGCGCTTGTGTAGATTCGTGATCATGTCTGGTGCGGCCGCAGTGGCAGTCATGCCTGAACCCGATGCAGTGCATTTCGACGAGGGGCCCCGATGCTAATGCCAATACCCGACGAGGGCTTGCGCACGGTGGACACGGGGCCGGGGACGTGTCAGGGGCCGAGGCATTACCGCGGCGGGCTTTGGGTTTCCCGTAGAGTTTGCTGTGGAGGTAGAGGAAGAGGCGGTGGCATTGCGCGATTCGGACGACTGGAGCAACTTCGGGCGGAATTCGTGCCGGTGCCCTTCTTGGCGGGCTGCGTCTCGATGTCGTCCTCCTCTGGGACGACCTTACGCTTCAGAGACGGGGCAAAGGCCTTGGGGTCCGAAGATGAGTGCGGGCGGGGAAGGCGAGACATGGGAGTGTCGGGAATTTATGAGCTGAGAAAGAGCACTCTTGAGGACTTCTGAGTGTCGTATCGCTCAAAAGCTATTAATTGACACACCGATAAAAGTGAATATTCCGCTCGGCCGAACATGCTGCCGAAACAATAAAAATTACCCGATATGGGAAATTCTAATTGTTTCGGCAACATCTTCCGCGTAATTGTAATTGTTTCGGCCGAGCCGAATATTTACTTTTGTCGGTGCGTGACGCAAGGAACTCGTTCTGATTGGGCGGATACGCGTCCCTTTGCAGATATAATGCTTAGAGAATAGTAATACACCCGTATCAGCGATTTTCTGCAGGATTCCAGGTCAGCGAGGCGGAATAAAAGCCGGAAAAGAAAAGAAACCCGCTACACTAGATTTTTTGAATGTGTACACTAGACAGATTTCTGGAGAATAGCTGCGCGGTGCGCGAGCGAGAGGAGGGAGAAGGCGCTTGTGGTGGAAAAAATCAACCTCGCAGTGAGTCACGGGACGGCGACCGGCCACAACAACGCGTAAACAACGCGTCAACACCCGAGGGAAATTTATTTATTTCGTCGGCGACTCAGATTTACAGCACAAATCAACTGGCTAAACGATGCAAGAAAAGGCCCAGAGGCATCCGGGGCGCACCGCGAACCATTATGGAAGTTATAATCCGTAGTTCTGCGGAGAAGCTCGTTCAACTCGAGCCTGGGTCATACAGTCACAGTTTTTTTCGCCATCTTAAACATTCTTCGGCTCTAAATCAAGCACCGTACCTCAACCTTTCACTCATGAGACGTCGCGTACTAGGCGGGGCACTATGTTGTGGCCTCTCATTCAGTCTTTTTGAATTTACGGTTTTCAGGTTGCCAATAATACCGGGGCGAATTCCAAGCAGGAAGATGCTCAGAGGCGCGGGGTGCGCACTTGCTATTAATGTTACATGGGACACAAATCAAAGTCTGCAAGGAAGCTCGTTCGACTCGAGCCTGGGCGATAGGCACTGAAATTCACCGATTCTTTTTCGCCACTTGCAATCTTCTTCGGTTCGATATCCCATGCCTCGACCGCTACCGGACGCAAGTTTTTCATCCTGGCAGTGTCGGATGGCCAAATTCTCGTAGAAAGGCGGGGTAGGCACTACGTGGTACTCTTTCAAATTATGACCCCTTCCATGGCTATCCCGTAATCCCTGTTCAAATCGCAGTGAGAAGTCTTGGAGTGTCAAGTACCCTTTATTTTTTAATTTTATATATATATGTGATCCGCTCGACACCAAGTTCACTCCCACTCCCAAGGATAAGAAGGGTCTAGAGTAGAGGCGAGGAATGCGCACTTGCAATTTAGAAATAGGACCTGTGTGTGGACACTCTGCAAGGAAGCTCGTTCGACTCGAGCCTGAGTTACGCGGTTGGAAGAAAGTTTTTGTGTCAGAGACCGGGGATTCGTATCAACGTGCCAGAACTTCAACATACTCTAGCCGGGACTGATCGATAATTCGACGATTCAAACGGCACAGATTTGACCACAAAATTCGAAGACAGTAGAGGGTCCAGAGGCGCGGTATATTTTGCAAGGGTGATGTAATTGCGGAAAAGCTCGTTCAATTCGGACCTACGTCAGAGGTTGAACCCGCTTTTTTCTCGCCACATTCAAAATCCATCATCAAATGCCCCATAGCGAGCCGACTGGTACGTACTACGTTTCTCGAATCTACTCTCCTCTCCTGCCTCCCGAGCTGAGCCAATAATACCAGGTCTAACCAAGCCAGGGGGCCCGGAAGCGCGGGGTGCGCGCCTGCACCATCTATCAAGATGGGATGGGAACTTCTGCAGGAAAGCTCGTTCGAATCGGGCCTGGGCCATGGACGAAGAACCGATAGATTTTTTTCGCCGTTTTCCGTGCGATATCATATCCCTCGAACGTGGACCTGAATCGCAAGTTTTTCTTCTAGAACGAATCTCCCGGCACTGTTTGAGGCTTTTTGCTTGTAATTTGATTTTACCTCACCGATGGCCTCATAATCCGCGGTTCGACTACAAGCAAGAAAAGGCCCAGAGACGCGGGTGCACACTTGCATTCAATAATTCTGCTGTACCATGGCTAAATTCCGCAAGGAAGCTCGTTCGACTTGAGCCTGGGCCATACCCGGAGAAAATTTTCTTTCGCCGTTTTTCAGTGCAATGGCAATACCTCGAGCCTCGACCCGAATCGCAAGCTTTCCTTCTTATCATGTAGAAAAATACCGTAGAACAATCTCCCCACACTGTTTGGACTTTTTCTCGTAATTTGAATACCTGGACCCTGCCATGGCCTCATCTCGGCTTCACTCCCGGAATCCATAATCCGAAGCTCAACTACAGCCAAGAAAAGGCTCAGAGACGCGAGGTGCGCACTTACATTTAGTCCGCCCCATCCCTTGTTGAATTCCGCAATGAAGCCAGTTCGACTTGGACCTGGGCCTGTCAATAATTTACCACATTTTTCAAAAATGGGGTTGATAACCGACCAGAAACAGTGGACGAATGTGTCTTCGGCAACAATCGAATTTGCAATTCAGCGTCATGGGTTGATTTCTTGGAATGCCTCAGGAGCCTTGTTTCCGTACTATGACTAGGAAGCTTACTTATCAGCAGAGTTGAAGAATCGCAGATTCAAGGTTCAACTTAGTTGGATCTTGACTGTATTCCGGGCAAGAAATAGCCCAGCAGCGCGGGGCATGCACTAGCATTTAGTCGGACAAATGTGGACTGTTGAAGCGCTCAACCGCAAAATCGCAACAGTATGCAACTTGAAGAGGGGATTTGACAAGTGTATAACTTACGCCTGTAGACTATCAGCCTTGCAACCGTGCAGCGCTCGGCTTGCGGCCTGTGCTGGAAGCCCGACGGGCGTGACAGAGGAAGTATGTATCACTCAGGCTGACATATCTTGGCACAGCCACGTTTCTCACGGTTCAAAATATCTCAGATCTTGTGGCATAATGGAGTACTACTCGACTCGCGATCCCATGCTGTCACAGAAAGTATATTAATTGTTCACGTCTCTTTCAAGTTCATACCCGTTCAGACCGCGACTCTGGATGCCCGCAGTTGCCTGCGACAGCCGCGCCCGCGACGACAATAATCGCATGCCTAGTGATAGTAAACGGTGACCTCCGGCTTCACGCGCGCATACGCTGCGTCGAGTGCCGCTACTACTTCCTCCGCTGTAATGCAAAAAAATTTGGTTAAAATATTCAATATTAACGAGACAGCTCACGCAATGGGCCTTTCTCCAGATTAATAAGATTCTGCGACGGATTGAGTAAATTCGATATCAAAACTGGTCGTGCAGAAGGAATTTGATGCATGATTTTCGTGTTGAGCATCGGAACTGATGCCAGAAGGACAACGAGGCAGGGAAATATATAGCCCAATAAATTACACACCTGTTCAATATGCGCAAGGCGAGAAGCGCCGGTGAGGACTGCGTCACCGTGCTCACGGCGAAGGAGCGAGTGGTGAGAAATCCACCGCAATGCGACCTCGGCCATGGTCAAACCATGCGCCGACACAATGGGACGGATTTCGGCGAGCACATCAAAGTATGCTGGCTTCCAGTATCGGTTACGGTAGTTCTATGCATAAGATTAGCTGCCGCCCACTTTCACACAGAGAATTAATAGAGATGAAACTAAATGTCGACGATTGCTGGCAAATGCATAACACACAAACATGTTACATACCTTGCCTTGGCGACCGTCTGGATCGAAACGTGTGCCGCTCTCGGGCTTCTCGTCCACGGACACGTAGCGGTCGGTAAAAAATCCGCCTGCGACTGAGTAACGGATCAGTACGCATAATACTTTGGAAAGAGAAAGAAAGGGAGATTTACGCGGATTGAACTCATAGAAAGCGATCCCAAACTTGCGTAGCGCGGGAAAGAGTTCAGGCTCGGCAGTGCGGTGGATTGCATTGTATATTCCCTGATAGGCCGTAGGCTGTATGTATCCATGTTGCTTGCAGATGCCCACGATCTCGGCGACTTCCCAGGCCATATAATTACTGATTCCGAATTTTTTGAAATGCCCCTCGCGGTACAGCTCGTCGACGGCCTTGAGGGTTACCTCGTAAGGCACAGAACGGTCGGGCCCATGCAAGTACCACATTTCGATCTTGCTGTAATGAAGTCAAAAACAAACTCTGAGGCTCTGAGGTCCTCACTGACTCTGAGGCTCTGAGGTCCTCACTGACTCTGTGTTGAGTGCTTTAAGCGACATCATGAGGAACTTGCGCAGATCCTGCACGGGGTATTGATCATTGTCAAAAGACCGACACTGCCGACATTGAACCTCCCCACCTCAGGCGAATGGGTGCCTGTTATCTTTTGGCCCTGCAGTTTCGAGCGAGCCGTTGAGTCGTTCTATACGGTGACTGGGACGAAATCATGCACCTTCGCGGGATAGAGTTTGGTCTCCATTAGGATACCTTTGGCCTCCCAGTTGGCCTTGGCCAAATACTCCTCGCATGTGCCTGCAGCGTATACGCGTGCGGTGTCGAGCTGCGAAAAACAAAGCATATGTGAGCTCCGAATATACTATGGTTGGGCTGGATGACCTACCTCGCGGTGCCCATGCTTGAGGAACGTGTCGAGCATGGCCTCAATGTCCTTTGGCTCGTGCACGCGCACACCATCCATGCCCGGAGCCCCGAAGGTCATTGTCCCCTGCCGTGCACTCAATCATCGCTCCTTGACCGGAAAGATTGAGAAGACCAACCATAACGATATTGAGCGCACTCTTCTGGGTAGGAATTATAGTAGCCATTGGACTTCCGAGATATCTCAATAGGCTCAATAGCTTTTCACATATATATGTTCAATGAGATCAGGCCGAAGTCGGCCATCGGTGTTGGCCAGGACGCGCGTCCCTTTGCCGGTCAGTGCCAGGCCGCGCGTCTTGCTGCCAGGAGACGCGCGTCCGGCATGTCTATAATAAGAAGACTGGTAAGTCGGATGACACCCGAAATCTGACTTGACATTCATGACAAATTTGGTGCATGTGGTTCAATTTGCGGAATACTTATTCCGGAGCGAAGCGAGGCATAGACGCAAATAGCACAACATAGACGAATTTCGATGTCGAAGACAGATAAGATTCCCAGAGGTGCCCGGTGCGCACAGCTTCGCCCCAACTTGTGCCTCAACTTGTCTCAAGTTGATGCCAAAGTTGGGGCACAAGTTGGAGCCCAAATCTTAACTTTGAAACCCCCTTATGTCTTAAGGAAGGTGCACATCCTGAGAAGGATTCAAGACCTCAATCTCCCAAGTATCTCACCATTTGAGTTCACAGTGAATTTATTTTGACCGACAGTCCAACATGGTCAAATAACAGGCTAGTTGGCCACCCCGCTAAATGGTGTGCTGAGCTCTCAAATGGGGTTGAATAAACGATAATCAAGTTCAACGGGCCGTCGGCTATATTACACATCAGAGTCCCACTGGCCACGGACAAACACCACATCCCTTTTCTTGTTCCTTCCATGGACCGCCTTGTATGAGATCGAACCATGCGCAGCGGGAACGAAGCCGGCATATCGAGCCAGGAGAACTCCGCGAGGGCACCCGTTGAGATATCGACTCTAGACCTATCTTTTCCGGCATCATCGTCGTCTTCGTCGTCATCGGCCGCGACGTTCCTTGCTGGTCAAAATGCTGCCCGCGAGAGGAGACTGGTCGTAGAACCGAATGCTAAGTTTCTTGATGAGCGGGAACGGATCTACAAAGATGAAATGAAACCCCGTAACCGCTAAAGAAAAGAAGTTTCTCAGGCCGAAATCACAACTACGGCAAAGTTAACGGGAAAGTCTAGGAAAATCAAGGCAGAACCTACTTACACTAAGGGCAAATCCTGACACATGCGGGTCCCGCCGGCGGTAAGCTACCACAGATCTGCTCAGTGTGCTTACTTACGCTCCCTATCCATCGGTGTTGTAAACCTCCAGCGCACATGTGTTAATGAATCCTCCATGGGTAAGAATACGCCTAGCGGCGCCGAGTGCGCACCTGCTAGCATTGTGCAATGTCCAAAATGGCGCAGACGCTCGTTCGACTCGAGCCTGGGCTATATGTTATCGGTAGTATGGAACAATTTTTTTCCCTCCACACCGAGACATGGTTTGATGACCCCGTACCTCCTACACTGGATGACTAGCGCGAAGAGATGGAGTGGTAGGTTGAGTAGTTTTTAAAAGGATGAAATCGCGTTTCCCCTTCCTCAACTGAGATGGGGGGCGGAGAGCCCAACGCGGTACTACTATAAAAGATACGATCATCGGGAAGAGAAGGCCCAGAGGCGCGGGGTGCGCACCCGAATTCGCTGAAGTAGTGCCAACGAAATATTTCAGGCAAGCTCGTTCGACTCGAGCCTGGGCCATTCGATAGCGGCCGTGAATGTTTTGGATGGCGGACTGCAGTCATTCCCAAAACCAGGAGCGAACGATTATCAGATCTAGCCGGATCATCGTTGTCACCGTCGTTCTTCTTGGTCTCAGAGGACCATCCAGTGGAGATGACAGTGGTTTCCACGGTGGTTATTTTCGTTGTCGTTGTCACTGTTACGGGGGTGTCCTCATATCCCGTAGCCTTCAGAGCAGCGGCAGCGGCTCCGGCCTTCTCCTCGAGCTGAGCGAGTGTTTGACCGGCGAGGATTCTCAAAGGAATGGGAAGACTATCGGCCTGGGTGCTGTCAAATACGATTTAGTCTGACAAGTGACCGCGGAACTTGGGTGCGTACTCTGCTTTAAAATCTACCAGATATATGTATCGTCAGCGTTTCGTCGTTTTTGCCAGCAAAGGCTTACTCGAGGCGATGGCTTGGCTTCGAGCTCGCTCTGTCATGACCTGGGCCAATTTCTGTTCATTCCAAGAGGCAGAGCCGGTCTCGAAATAATCCTTCCAAGAAATTCAAAAGCCATGCTCAAAAAAAAGCAATACCACCAACCTTCTCGCGGCAGTTATCGCGGTCGATGCGAACCTACCCCATATAAGTATACTTCAATGACATTGAGGAACAACACCTTACATGAACCACGTACTCGCCTGCCTCGAGAGGTATCTCGACGTTAACACTGCGCGTGAAATACTGGGCATGCTGAGACTCGGCAATGACCTCAGTCTCCCCTTGCTTGTAGACGACAAAGTCGAGGGACCAAGATGATCGACCGCTGATGTCGGAGAAATACCGCGAGTCCAACTGCGACAAGACAATTATGGTAAACGACGGCTGAGCCATGGAAATCGTGACTGAGAAGCAACTTCAGCAAACAAATTTGCGGGAGGTTTGTGAGAATAGCGCACAGGAAACATCTCCAAAACTCCAGGCGGCAGGAGGAGAACGGGGAGTGACCTCAAGCCAGTGAGAAGACATCACCCAACTTGAATCGAAGAGGATTGTCTGTTTAGAATGAGGACTACTCCCAAGTCCCATGTTTGCTTCCGACTCACGCGATCGATATCGGTCCAGCTGGCTAAAAAATCCTGGTCTGTCCAAATTATCTGACCGTTGAAGAAGTTGAAGAAAAATTACGGCGACGCACATTCCATCACAAATTGGCCGTCGTCTCCGAACGAGTGACCTAGTTCAGGAAGCACCGCGAGCCACTCGGCCGTCCATTCCTTGGACCCGTCAGACCAGGGTCCTGTCCATTCAGATTTTCCCCAAGGATTGCGAACCACCACAAACCGCTTCCCTTTGACCTCCTTGGCAAACAGAACGGAATATGCATGGCGCCCAATCAGCCCATCGATCTTTGCGTCCCAATCGCCACTCCTGGTGCCATCGAGGGCTCTAAATGCGCACCCAAAAAGTCGGTCTGTGTTGGCCTTGACAAGTTCATCCTTCCAGAATTTATCTACGTCGAGAATGTCCTGCAGATTGGGATCAGTACAGTTCGGCTGCGGCCACGCCGGACGGAAAATGCGCACCTTGCAAGGGATGAAGCTGGAGACACCGCTGAACGCACGTATCAGTTTGATATAATGGTCCCTGGTACACTTGAATCACCCAGTAAGATCCTCCTTCGGACAAAGGGTTAGTTAATCGTTGGCTATTCGCAATAAGGAAATCTCACAATAGCTTCGCACGCTTTGCCCCAGTTCAGCGCAGAGTAATCCTCTTATCAAGTCAATAACAAAGAACATGGAGATGACGTAGACCGACCATGAAGTTTAGCGTATGCCTTTTCAATCAGAGGGACCCATGTTTCTCCTTCAGTAGCCGACTTGGCGAAATACAACGTGTTCGATCCCTTCTGAGCCCAGGCGGTATATTTCTCTTTGTTGTTATGATATATCTGCTTCTCAGTATCCCGGAATTCTTCGTATTTTGGGATTGAGGTGTAGAGTAAACTATTTCCGAACATTCAGCTTCAGGTCGACCAAGATCGAAATGCCTCACTCATCGATTACAACGCTCACCCAACGCATATCTCGGAAGAAAACGAATCCATACACGCCGACTTTTTCGTCGCGCTGACAGAGAGATATATCAGGGTCATGAAACAAACGCGAGCGCAGCTCACTCACCGCCACACAAAGCTTTTCTACCAACCCTGGCGGAGTCGACATCGTAGCCAGCGCGGACACAAACCAACAGTCCGTGATGGCCCCCTGGACAAGGTCGCTCGAGCTTGCGCCGTCAATGAAGAAACTTGGCTCATCGAAAATTTTCGAGACACGCTGGACATCTGATGGCGTAAAATCCCCACCCGAAAGTCCGTGCAGACACTTCTCGCGAGCGTTCTCGAGGTCGAATTCAATGTCACTAATTGAGGTGCGTCAGAACACAACTCTCAATTGATCCAAGTATCCTGACCGGAATTTCCTGTTTTTGAGGCGACATTCCCTCGCAATCCGCGCGACCTTTGCTTTAACCTCTTCCAGTGCCTTGTCTAGTTCCTCTGTAACGAGAAGACCGGCCTTCTC
The DNA here is from genome assembly GCA_014925785.1 of Mycena galopus ATCC 62051. NCBI lineage: Eukaryota > Fungi > Basidiomycota > Agaricomycetes > Agaricales > Mycenaceae > Mycena > Mycena galopus. The sequence goes on from WIQG01000152.1 coordinate 51,042, forward strand.
CTGTAGCTGCACGAAAACTGCTTGCTGCGCAGACACCGGTCCAGAGGCAGCTTTGCTCTTGAAGAGATCGAGAACCGTCATGTTGACCAGAGAATGTCTTTTTTGGTTTCCCGTAACAGCGGCCCTCCATTTTATAGCAAGGCCGTGAGCGCTTGAGGAACAGGCTATTGGGGGAAGGGCAATCACCGATTCTGCATTTTGATTGGGATCGATTGATTCGGCATTTAAAGAATCCAGGTCCGTTCTCACCGCTGCACCTCTATATAGACGCTGTGTGAATCCTGCATCGGGCGCCAATTCGGTCACAACTAACTTAATCGTGTTGGTGGAATTAAGAGTCCCGGAAGTGCAATAAAACATGGTACCTAAACGGCCAACACACGGCTTGCCGGGGTCTTAAACCACTCCTTCGGGCTAATATGAACAGAATATAGGTCACACATTACACGGCCGGGCTTCATCCATAAATATGTACCCGATGGTCCAGAAAGTGTTATTATTGAATACTTCCATGCTACTCCAACAATCCTGAGCGCCTCTTCTCTAATGATTTCCCCGCCGTTGAGCCGGAATATTAGAGATTAGAAATCCGGCATAAGTACTGTACAATTTCGCTCAATTCGGCACCAATCCGGAAATTTTAGTACAATTAAAATCTAAAAGAATTCCGATAAACCGAGAAAAAATTATTGCTGGAATAAAAAAAAAGTGGGTGTGACGCGTGACCGCCGAATTGAACAAAATTGTACAGTAACGTCAGAACGAGACCAAGGACGCTGACTAATATGTCAAGTTGACTGGAAATTGAACTAGAATCTGCAGGATTTTTTTTTGCTCAACTTACAGCTGTTTCCGAAAAGCTTGTCAGTCGCATTTCTTTTTGGCTCGAAAAGAGACGCGATATCCTGTCAGTGTCAATGACAGTGGCAGACTGGCAGTGTCAACGATCACATGCTGAATTGGGCTAGAGGATAACAATCGGGACTTTCGGTACTTAGACTGTTGGAGATGCAATCCGGCATCTCGGAGAAGATGCTGGAACGCTGACTGATGTGCTTAGTGATCGCCGAGGGAATACCGAAGTCGGGCTTAGGGATCCAGACTCACCGTTGATTAAATTGGAATTTTGTAGATAGTTTAGCTTACAGTATAAATAGTGGGATGAGGAAGAGATCCTCATCAGCCTTAGTCTCTCGTAGACAGACTCTGTATATAATGCTAGACTGGTAACCAGTCTGCCTACAATGAGCAAAAATCATTTTTGCCCTTCGCAGGTAGACTGGTAACAAGTCTCACACCAAATAAAGCAAAATTTCAGCCTGGACTGAAATGTGAATTTATTTGGTAAGCATCAATGCACATATCAGCCGCATCGGATTTGGCCCGTATCTAATGTGGCTGATTCTCAAAGTTATTTTGTAAGAATCAATACACATATTAGCGGCATTAGATACAGGCCGTATCTGATGCAGCTGATTCTCATAAAGAAACTCAAAGAATCAATGTGAGTTTCTGCTGCGCTGAAATCCTTGAGCAAATTTTGCTATTTGTTGATAAAAATTATGTGAGAAACGATTGAAAGGTCTGATTCGGCGGCAACTCGGAAAGCACTTCGGCATCGGACAGTGAAAAAATCCCCGCTAGCCAACTGGTCGAGCTGTCTAAGTTGCAAAGAAATGTCTGGCCAGTCGATTGGGAACTATAATAATTTTGAGACAGCTCGCAACAATTTAGAGAGGCCTGAGGAAGGAATTTATGGGTTAACCTTGAACTTGATTGGTAAATTCGAAAGACACGGGCGTCTGTCAATTTAGTGGACAGAGATACACCCTGGTGCCGTGGTGTCAATTTTCGCTTCGCCCGCGCCGGGAATCAATGGTTGAGTAACCAAATCGACGAGTGAAATTCGTTGTTGAATAACCATCTAGGTTTTGTACAATGTGAGCACAGTACAGTTACAGCTGGATTGGGCTGAATCCCATGCCCTTCGACCTCATCCATCTTTGACAGGGATATTGATTGAACAGGGAGCGAGAATGGTATTGAGAAAGTTGCCCACGGTCGCGGTTGAAACGATGTCGATTTTCTCAAGGGGTATACTTATCCCTTCGCTGCACTGTCATCGTGTTGGAATTCACTGTTCCAGCTACAAATATAAGTGTACCAGAAGATAAAGATAAAGATCACACATGGTTTTGCAATGGGGCATGCTAGTAATTCTTTGTTGACCCACGCTGAAGGCATGTTCAATCTGCGGGTCAGCTGCCATGCCAAACTCAGACTAGAGGCGAAACTGTATTATAAACATAACTTACTCTAGCTAGTGCAGAATTCAAGTCCAAGGCCAATTGAATTTATGATTCGGTACAGTCACAAACCGCGAAGCGAAACGGTCAGCTTTGATGTATGATTGCAAATGCAATATTGCCTCAATTGGCCAATGTTTTGTGATGTGTGGGTGAAAGGGCATCCTAGCTTCCTACTAAGACCAAACTCTGTGTGGTTTGATGCAATGATTGTAGAGAACGAGGTTGGTCTTTCCGAAAGGCCAAATGTGAGTCAATAACACGGAAGTGAAACAGTTCTAAACAAGCCCGTGCACGCCAGCCACAGAATTTGGCCATCTGGGAGATTGATATTCTTCATCTAAGACCTTGAAAACCTCTTTAAGGTCCTTGTTTATCTTAGGTCTCTCGTGCGTACATGGGATATTGATCTGTGTATGCATACCAAACAGCAGCAAATGAATGACGTTGAAAGACCTGGATAGCGCAGGCTCAACAGGAGGTTTTGAGCCAATTCCTTTTGGGTAATCTGACTAAATATGATGTAGATTTATGTGCTAAAATCTTGAGCTTGTAATGTGTGGTGGGACATGTTAAGAATAGAGGTGCGGGATGCGCGCGTGGAGTAGAACGAGCATGGGGAAGGAGTGTGGTAGGCGCAGATGTGCGCCGTGGTCCCGTCGGTGTCTAGAGATAATAATTAGCTCTTCACTCAGCCTGGATGTGGCAGAATGTATATTGTATGTACCTAGAGATAATAATTACTAGATGTAAAGTAAGTAAGGAATGCAGCAATTATAAGTCAGGACGTACGCTCTTCACTCAGCCTGGATGTGGCAGAATGAAGAGCGCCATCGTACGTGGCACCGTATGTAATGTCCGTACATTCTAGCCTTCGCGCGTAGCGTACGCGCGACGTTACCTCCGTGCGTACTTGCTCCAATTAATTCCGCTAACAGGACACAGTAGTGTTTCACTTCCGTGTTGCGTTTCGCTTCGCGGTTTGCGACTGTACTGTAAACTTGAACTCTTGACACCAGTTCCCCCTCCGCATCCTCAGGAAGCGCATTGTCGTGATTCTGCTCGGCTCTGTGCAGCTCCGAAAACCAGCAGTCGCTGGGCGGTGATTCTGCAAATGGTGTCACAAGTTCAACTTCAAGTTGATGGTGCAAAGAAGTTCAACTGGATATGCTGCAACTTCCTTCCTTCCAGTCCATCCTTCCAACAAATATTAATAAACATTCGCCCCTCCTTATGCTCGCCGATTTTCGACTGTGCGTGTACCCTCTAGTCACAAACTCGTTCTCCATCAGTCATATTCCTGGATTCGGAGTTTCTCCGAAATTCGATCCCGAATCGTTCTTCAATCCGTTCCTGTTCCTTAGCCGCTGTCATCGGGTCTTGCCAATTGTGGGAAACCATTAAACGTCTACTGCCACTGGGAAAAGAGGGGGGAGGTGAGTATGATCAGATGACCTTGTTCTCGTTGTTGAGCCCACGTCCGCGCAGGCATGTGGACATGTGCAGATCCGATGTGGACCAGGGTCGGCACAGTGTGCCGACATCGGATCAGCTGAATTCGTCCGACATATGCCAACCTGGTGTGGATTACGCGTCTACACCAATGTGTCGACGCGGGTCCACACAGGTCGGCACGGTGGCTGGCAACTTCTGGCCTGCTGCCCTTGCCCTGTGCCTCACTTTCTCTCAACCTTACCGCTGGCCTCCCGCCCCAGGAGTCCCACCGCCGCCCTGAATACGCAAATGATTGAGACGCTTAAGTCTGCCGACATCTGCCGACGTGGGTCTGACATCGCTTATGCGGACGACCCCACGGAATGCAGTGAGTGTGAGAGAACAAGTGAGACTATAAGATGAACTGAATATAGAATGAATATTACGGGGTTGTGCAAGCAGTTTATATACCCTATAGAATGGTATATAGAATGTACTACGGGTAAGAAGAATATTGGAATGGCTGAGTAAGAGGTTAGTAAGAAATGAGCAAGTGCAACCGGGGAAAATGTCTGGGAATGTCGGCTGATGCGAAATGCCAAACCATGGGAAAACATGAAATAATAACAACGTCCAAGCCGACTCAATCTTCATACGGTTTCTTGTTTCCCACAATTAGCTAGACCCGGTGACAGCGGCTGAGGAACAGGAACGAATAGAAGAATGATTCGGGATCGAAGTTCGGAGAAACTCTGGATCCAGGAAAACGACTGATGGAGAAGGAATTCATGCGAAAATAGATGTACATCTCCACCCGCCCCCTTCTCCCCGCTGAACAGAATAATCATGCCAAAGGTTTATATGTGGAGAGCTCCTGAAGAATACAGATACCGATATCCCCAGTGTCATTAAACAATGCCCTCCATTACACATAAGGTGAGAATCCATCCATTTTCTTCCCCGTACCAGTCCGACTCCATGTTAATTGCTGTCCTCAGCTTCTGAACCTCTTGTCAGTTGCCGTCCTTATAACACCCGGCTTGACTCAGCAGCTCCTGCTCAACTGTGCCGGGGGCCCTACCGCGTTCGACTGCTCGAGTTTCGCTTCGACATTCTGCACATCCATCGGCAATATTTCAGTTAGCACTAGAGATCGTGGCTCGCCTGAACTGCACCTTACTGGTCATACAGATCAATTCCATCAACACGTACTCCGGCTGTTTCAATGGGCCCGGTCCCAACCAGTCATGTAAGTGGAGTGGGTGGACAATATAAGTTTGTAACGCTCAGCAGGCGTCCTCACTGCACTAAATGCCCTCACGGGATCTGATACCCTAGGTGTCGTGGGCTGCACCTCTTCCATTGAGGCGATCTCTGCAGTGTGTCCCACGGTGCGTCAGCGTTCCACGATCCTATTCGGCAAAATATCAACTGGGGAAATAACAGGGCGGTACGGCAATGTTTACCGATGGCAGGTTCGAATTTGCCGTCGATCCCAACACCGGACCGTGTGGTATCCCCACTGGTAATTGACTATTCATGGAGTGCAGGAATTGGGAGGCTCAACGGCATGAGGAGTGGCCTTTATGTTCGGCTTAGACTATTGTGTAGCTATCTTTTGATTGAATATGGTTGTGGAAAGATTACCTTGTCAAGGTCTCTCCACCCTCATAATTAGCTAAGCATGCACTTCGGATGTAACCCGATGATCCTACTTTTCCCGAGACTAATTCACTAGTGCGCAACTTTAATACCTATTTTTTGGGTAAACCGCCACTCTCACCAACAGCCATCTGAACCCACAACCAGAACAGGACGAAACTCCTCATGGAGCACGGAACGTCGCAGTCAGTGCATGACGCAAGATCCAAAAGTCGTCTTGAAAGTCTTCAACTTCCATGCATGCTTCGTGTCCACGATCAGGCGCGAAGATTGCGAATCAAACTTCCGAATTACCTGCGGGTTCTAGTTGTCTACGGAGTTTACCAGGCCAAATGATGATTCGCTCTGATTTTTTAACCCGAAAAGCACACCGTTCTGGACATGTTTAAAACCCAAAACCTTCGCACTTACACCTTGTTCGAGCAATTCGCAGACTTCCCACAGGCACAAACGGTGGGAATAATTTCATTGTTTGATATACAGTGTAGTAGGGTTCCTTGGATAACAACTTTGATCTTCGGCTTATAGAGCTCGCAATTGTCGAGAATGAAATTTGAAATTAATCAGGTACATACTAGAGTATATAATAAGCTTCTCTGCAGCGTCCTATGGCAATGTACATATTGGATGTAGGTAGAACAAAGGGAATGTTTTTTTGATGGGAAACGTCACATACTGTATTATTACGACCAAAGGTTCACGGGGTGTCACCCGTCACCTCAAGTGTTCAGTGTTCATTGATCAGCAATCATATCAAATTCCCTTATATGGGGGTCCAGCTGATGCTGGACTGGAAATTTTTGACATTTTTTGCCTATTTGGGCTCGGAAAAATTGAATGTCACCGTCATAGGTACCAAAAGTGTTCAGTTCACGGGCGGCTGTCACCCGTCACCTGAACCTTTGGTCGTAATAGTACAGTAGAGGGTTCAATGGATAATCTACATTTCTGCTCCTCCAGTGGTCCCTTGTTATTCAGCATTTCAAGGCTCAGGTGTGCTTGATAATTACAATGGAGGTCCTTTACAGCCTTCCTGTACCCAATGTAGGTCGAAAGAGCAGCCAAAGTATGTGCAGATGGTAACACATTGTGTCACGGCATACATTATTTTTGTGGACTTCATTTTTGGTCCGATCGTCCCACTCTTTGGGACAGTATTGTACCTTGAATGGTGGGCTATGCTGCCGAATTATGATTTGGACAGAAGTCCATTGAAAAAGGTGCATAATGGACGAAAAGGAACGTTGATCAAAGTGGTTGTCAAAGATTGATGGAACTGAAAACACATCCCATTCAGCCTCCAGTAGGGATATGGACTTGAAACCTTTTTAGAAGATGTGGATAGCATAGATACATTCAAATACCAACAGGATTGGGTAGAGAGTGGGTGAAAGCTGTGTAAAAAAAGAATTACTCGTTGAACCCTCCCTATCCATTGAACCCTACTATACTGTATGTAGCATCGGGATTGCAGGGCTCCTGCCGAAAGATCTAGCAGTCGGTTTTGCATCTCAGTCTCTCAATAAGTAACTTGATCACTGCAAATCATACCTCACAACAAGCTCAATTTCTTGGAGTTTTATTACAAGCAAGGTCTCCGCCGACACAGTCGGAGCTTCCTAGTGAGGAACCTTCGGATAATTATATTTGGAAACCCGGCTTCTAGCGAAAGCCCCCTTCCGAACACCCAATTGGAACCCCCTCGACCATCTGTAGTATTTCGACCAAACGTTCAGGTGACGGGTGACAGAGGGTTGTGAACATTTTTGGTCTAGGTGACGGTGACTTTTCAATTTTATGGCCCAAATAGGCAACAAAACACCAAAATTTTCGGTCCGGCATTCGCCGGACTGCCATATATGGCAATTTCCCCATGATTGCCGAGAAACGAACATAATAGTGAACATTTGTGGTGACAGGTGACACCCCGTGAACATTTGGTCGAAATGCTAGTATTACTACAGTAGTGGCGATGGCGTCACGGAGTTCGAGATCCAGATAGACCGGTCTCGGCAACGGTTCGATTTCAACAATTTGCTTAAGTACTTACTCAGGGGCATCAGATATGAACGCACAAGGGACTGATCTCTCCAACTTGAGGAACATTAATTTTGAGCCAAATTCTTCGCAGTGGATCGTTAAAATCCTCGTTACAGCAGCCCCAGCCCTAGAGCGTGTCCTACTGTACGGCTTAGTGAATATACAGTTTCCCCCCTCCACTTTACTCTAGCTCTCATCCGTACGGCGAGTGCGTTCTTCGATTTCTTCTGCCAGACACAATAGCAATGAAGACATCTTGAGCGTTTTGCCCTACCGCAGCACCCGTCTATCTCGTCGAGTTCCACCTGTTGTAACTTGTTTGAGTATCCTGTCTTGGTATCACATCTTGATTCACACTGTTCCTTTACCAATCTGAACCCTCTGGTCATATCTCAAGTGAGAAACCGTGGTTCCAATCATCCCGCCGTTTATGTAGAAACAGGTTGTTTGTTTAATCCTTCTGGTCGGCAGCGATCACCTGACTTATGGTTGGAGAATGGCAGAATTTTACACAAAGACACCGTCCGCAGGATATATATTTCTCGTCCGATGTGTTCAACTTTCTGCAATATCCTTCTCAAGATACCCTCCTTCTTTACTCGGGAACGAGCACACCAGCAGCAGCATCCACGGCGTCCAGCTGAATATCTTCAAACGGCCCCGCCCCAAAACCATTCACCGTACCGGCATCATTGAAGCACTTGAAGCTTTGGATACCCTTATGCGCGAGTTTCTGTGAGCTGTCCGAGAAATGATCCAGTCACACCTGGGAAGCCTACAGAGTGCATGCAACCATCCATTAGATGGAGCAGTTATGCATTGGTGGGTACGCACAGGAACGCTTCACAGTTAGCATCCCGATTCAGCACCAGCGACTGGATCGCAAAAGCGTCGGTGCATCCGCCAATATTGAGCGGGATACATGTACGTACCCCCACCGTTGGGGACTGTGCAGGCTTGCTGCAGAAAGTTCCGAGCAGTCTGTTATCAATGTTATGGTTAGTGGCGGAGTTCGGGGGTCGTGAAGCATGCACCAACCAGGGGGATTCCATTTGCTGTAATCTGAGAGGAGAGGATGGAGGGGAATGCGATCAACGCAGCGAAGAACATGATGAAAAATAAAGCAAGGGCAAAGAACAAGAGGAAGGAAGAAAGGAGGATGAAGGGAGCTTACAGATCCACAATGCTTTTATACGCCTCACGCAAGTTGCCAAATATAACATGGTATAACCGTAAAATTGAAATTCACGTGAGCGCAGAAGGGGAGTAATCTGGGGTGTCCTGGTTACCTGACGTGAACCTAGATACATAGAGCAAGATACCTTGACAGCGATTGGCCGCCGGGTCTATCTTGTCGCCTAGTCCGCGCGATCTGAGAAAAACAAATAGCCCTAATTCAACATGGTTAACGTGGCTGATTTATACTCATCCATCCTGCAGTCCGACTTGGAATTGCAGGAGCGCTTGTACAATAGTTTGATTCCAATGCGCGGCAAGTATGCATCAGTAAAACTACATGTTTCTCTTTGAGGTCTTTGGTCTTTGAGTGAAGGTCTTTGATCTTTGAGGAAGGTCTTTCGCGAACTTTGATACAGCAAGAACTCTGTAGAATTGATTGCTATATTTGGAGTTAATATGGAAGTAATAGTCCCGGACCAAGATCGCAGCGTGTTTGCTCACTTACCTCAACCCATTTCCGAGGCATTCAAGGATGGTCCAAATTATTTTGGAACATACAGCCAACCTTGCCAAGAATCAAAAAATTGATCAACTCCGCCCGGATCAATCAAAGATCGTTGATCAACCAAATGCGACCATAGATTCTGTGATTTTCACATTGTACGACATGTATTTCTTCCCTTTTCCCCTTGCTGCCAGCCCCACTCTCTCTTCTCTTTCGTCTTACCTGCAGCCGCCGCTGGCCGCCAATTTCCTGCCAACCATACAGCCTTATCAAACACAATGCACTTGCTCTTCCGTCCATTTCCTGGCTGATGTGGCGCTGCCAGTACCATGCCACGTCACTGCTATGTCCTTCAAGTCATCTACTGCAGCCCCTTACAAACATCCACTGCGGCCCTCCCAAGCCCTCTGCCCTTCACACTACATCAATCCAACGCTGCTACGTCTGCGTCAATCGGGGCAGGAGTCGACGAGCATGCCTTCTACCCAAGCCATATCCGACAGTCTCAAGTCCGCTCCCCATCTCGAAGCAAGCGGTTAATCATGAACTGCAAGCATCCACGTCATGTATGCCACCTCGCGTCACATCCACGCCGGAATAGTTTTTTTGCCTTGCTTCCGGCACAACTTGATTTTCAAATGTTGTCGCAACTTCGTCTAGGGAGTCCGAGGCTGCTCTGGTGGATTCCTTGTAGCTTTCTTTTCCCTTTCCGAAGCCTCAAACCACCCATGGCTTCGGTGTTCCCTCTCGCAATTGTCAAGAAACAGTCAATTCTATTCACAGGCTGGTTTCAGTTTACGGTGTTCACCAAAAGCGCCTCTCAAGTTGCTGCAATCTCAAAATCCGTCTCGCTCTGGTTTGTCCGGTCTTTGCCCTCAAAGCTCAACCCTCAGCCCTACTTGCTCTGGAACGCATCGCGCCCCTGGAATGTATTTCCGTTGAACGTCAAGCCTCGTTCAGATCGTGCTATTCAACCCGACTTGGTCCGTAGATAGAAATCGAAGCTGTATTACTATGGAATGTTTATTAATTATTGGGCTCTCTGAACCGTATTGAGGTCTTTGAATAAGAACTGCACCGAGTTTGATCACAACCCTGGAGAGAACTCCACGGTCTTTGAGAACTCTGTAGAGATCCGAGGTCTCTGTAGAGTTAGTTGAACCTTCTTTCCAGAGATCTCAGGTCTTTGGACTTCGGCAGGTCTTTGAGGTCTTTAGAGGTCTTTGAGAACTCTGCAAAGACCTCAAAGACCTCAAAGAGAAACATGTAATTTTACTGATGTGTCAGAGACAGGAAACCAGAGCCACGGGAGACCTGGGAAACTCGATAAGCAGAGCGGGATTCAGAGGGGGGAAGCCAGTGATGGAGACAGATGGGCAGATGAGCGGCAGCATAGCGAGGGGGGCAATCTCCATACACTGAGAACCGATGACAGAGAAAAGCTGACAAAGCGGGCAATCCTAGAGTCTCTCCTTGTCAATACCGATGCTGCGGCTGCCCGAGATTGCCACAGCAAGGAAGCAGGTCACGTTAACGTTGCGGGTTAGATGTATGGTGTCACTGCTGCCTCCCCGTACCTGAGGTGGGTTAGCGATGAAGGTCGGAGGATGGTAAGGGTATGGATAGATTGACGCACGACCTAAGTAGAGGAGAGCAAAGCAGCAGTAGTACGCAAGGGAAAGCACAAAAACGAAAATAATAAAAAGCGGCACCCACCTGATCAAAATCAAACCTCCCCTTGCCTCCCTTCCCCATCCCCGCGTCTCACTTGCACCCTGCCCCTGTCGAGCTCAACACAATCTCCTTCTGGGCCGAGGGGTACGGCAACACCATGTCCGGGTACGCGACCTGCGCGACGGTGTCTTCTGCATCAGCGCCGCCGCCGAGAGTCCCAGCAGCCGAGAAGGACCCGCCCTCCTCGCTCGCTCACGCCCGATGCAAGCTCAGAAGGAAGAACGGGCCTTACATGGCAGAAAACGCGGGTATTCCTCTTTAGCTCCATATCCATGCCATGCAGCCTCTGCCTTTCCTCCTCCGCCCTCACCCTCTCCGCCCTTGCCTTCTCCCGCTCCGCCTCTGCCTCCCTCCCCTCCTCCTCCATCTCCGCCTGCTCCTTCTCGCGTTCGGCTTGTAGCGCGCTGAGATCGGCTGCAAGCCGCTGCGTCCAGCCCTCAAGTGCACGATACCGCTCCTGCAGCCCCACCTCCGACGATGTCGCATTCGCCAGCTCCGCACGTAGCTTCGCCAACCTCGCATCCCGCTCCTCCAAATCATCCTTCACCTCCCTCAGCAGCCGCTCCGCCCTCCGCCCCCGAATCTCGCCCTCCTCGCGCTCCATCGCCAACGCCCATCGCAGCTCGCCCGCTTCGTCCTGTGCGGTGCTCACCACTGTCTTGCCGGACAGCACCTCGGCTTTCAAATACAGGATCTCGGCGCGGAGGGAGGTGGCGTCAGCCCGCACAGAGGCCTCGCCATCCTGGTGCATGTGCAGGGTCGTGCGCAGAGAAGCAAGCTCGGATTGGAGAGAGGTGAGCTGGGTGATGGTGGCGGCGAGCTGGGAGGAAGTGCTGGCAAGCTAGGACTGGGTGGTAAGGAGCGCTTCCGAATCAGCGGTGGCAGAGGCAGAGGTGGTAGTAGCAGCAGAGGATGGGGCAGCAGCGGACTCAAAGAGCGTCGCGAGCCGCTCCTTGTCTTGCGTGTGCGCCGATTTGAGCGTCACGAGGCGCTTGTGTAGATTCGTGATCACGTCTGGTGCGGCCACAGTGGCTGAACCCGATGCAGTGCGTTTCGACGAGGGGCCCCGATGCTAATGTGGATACCCGACGAGGGCTTGCGCACGGTGGACATGCGCAGCGCGCGGCGACAGGGGGCCTGGGACGCGTCAGGGGCCGAGGCATTACCACGGCGGGCTTTGGGTTTCCCGTAGAGTTTGCTGTGGAGGTAGTGGAAGAGGCGGTGGCGTTGCGCGATGCGGACGCTTGGAGGTCCCGGTGCCCTTCTCGACGGGTGTCTCGATGTCGTCCTCCACTGGAACGATTTTACGCTTCAGAGACGGGGCAAAGGCCTTGGGGTCCAGAGATGAGTGCGGGCGGGGAAGGCGAGACATGGGAGTGTCGGTAATTCATAATCTGAGAAAGAGCACTCTTGAGGGCTTCTGAGTGTCGTATCGCTTCAAGTTCAAAAGCTTGACACACCGACAAAAGTGAATATTCCGCTCGGCCAAACATGCTACCGAAACAATTAAAATTACCCGATATGGGAAATTCTAATTGTTTCGGCAACATCAGGAAATTCGAGAGTTGGAAATCCCATGAAACATCCCGCCATCAATCCCATCGGCACCCAACAGGCCGAAATGGAACTTTGATGTGCGATCACTCGGAGTCAAAATTTGCTAGGGGTGCTGAAGGTCTCCCTCTATATTTTGCTTTATTATCCTCCTGAATACCAGACTGCAACGGCCTGTGGGCCATCCAGCTTCCCATCAAATGTAGGGATCGTGCCGACGTGCGCGAGAATTTTTCCCGAGAACGTCCGTGTTGATGGTTTTTCCGTTTGTTTCTTGTGCTCGAAGCTCGCCCATGTGAATTGTATGTGCTCCGTTCTCGAATTCTTGGGTTGTGTACCGAAAGCATTCTGTTCTCTTTCCTAGAACATACATTCAAGGCTTGCAATGCTGACAGTGCCGGCAATGCCATGGGCGAATTTCTTGAACTATGTTCTCGGTGACAGCCGTAAGCATATGTGCTATTGGCTGGTCTGTAAGTTGCCCTGCAAATCAGAAATATACTAGTTAAGTATTGCACCCTACGCGGTGCTTTGTTCCGCTGTGCCGAAGTCAGCCGCTGATGGGATGTCTAAATCCCACCATCATCCCATCCGCATCCCACCGATCATCCCATGGGACATGGGATTTTCATATCCCAAATGCTCTCGGCAACATCTTCCGCGTAATTGTAATTGTTTCGGCCGAGCCGAATATTCACTTTTGTCGGTGCGTGACGCAAGGAACTCGTTCTGAGTGGGCAGATACGTGTCGCTTTGCAGATCTAATGCTTAGAGAAGAGTAATACACCCGTATCAGCGATTTTCTGGAGGATTCCAGGTCAGCGAGGCGGAATAAAAGCCGGAAAAGAAAAGAAACCCGCCACACTAGATTTTTTGAATGCGTACCCTAGACAGATTTCATGCGTTACCTGCCTGGAGAACGGCTGCGCGGTAGGCGAGCGAGAGGAGGGAGAAGGCGCTTGTAGTGGAAAAGATCAACCTCGCAGTGAGTCACGGGACGGCGACCGGCCACAACAGCGTAAAGAACGCGTCAACACCTGACATCCACCGAGGGAAATAAGTTTATTTCGTCGGCGACTCAGATTTACAGCACAAATCCACTGGTCAAACGATGCAAGAAAAGGCCCAGAGGCCCCCGGGGCGCACCGCGAACCATTATCGAAGTTATAATCCGTAGTTCTGCGGAGAAGCTCGTTCAACTCGAGCCTGGGTCATACGGGATTGGCACAGTCATCCAATTTTTTCGCCATCTTAAATATTTTTCAGCTCTACTTAAATCAAGCACCGTACCTCAACCTTTCACTCATGAGACGTTGCGTACTTGGCGGGGCACCATGTTGTGGCCTCATTCAGCCCCCCGAATCTACGGTTTTCAAGTTGCCAATAATACTGGAACGAATTCCAAGCAGGAAGAGGCTCAGAGGCGCGGGGTGCGCATTTGCATTAATGTGACATGTGACACAAATCAAAGTCTGCAAGGAAGCGTTCGACTCAAGCCTGGGCGATAGCATTGACGGGGAAAATTGGGGATTCTTTTTCGCTACCTGCAATCTTCTTCGGTTCGATATCCCATGCGTCAACCACTACCGGACGCAAATTTTTCATCCTGGCAGTGTAGGATGGCCAAATTCTCGGAGAAAGTCGGGGTAGGCACTACGTGGTACTCTTTCAAATTATGACCCCTTCCATGGCTATCCCGTAATCCCCGTTCAAATCGAGGTGAGAATTCCCGGAGTGTCAAGACCCTTTATTTTTTTCTTTTTTCTATATATGTGATCCGCTCGACACCAACTTCACTCCCACTCCCAAGGATAAGAAGGGTCTAGAGTAGAGGCGTGGAATGCGCACTTGCAATTTAGAAATAGGACCTGCGTGCGGACACTCTGCAAGGAAGCTCGTTCGACTCGAGTCTGAGTTAGGCGGTTGGAAGAAAGTTTTTGTGTCAGAGACCGGGGATTCGTATCAACGTGCCAGAACTTCAACATACTCTAGCCGGGACTGAAAAACCAAGTGAAACCTCGCCGATGCAATTTCCAAATCCGTATCGTTGAAATAATCATCGATAGTTCCACGACCACGATTCAAACGGCACAGATTTGACCACAAAATTCGAAGACAGTGGAGAGCCCAGAGGCGCGGTATATTTGCAAGGGTAATGTAATTGCAGAAAAGCTCGTTCAATTCGGACCTACGTCAGAGGTTGAACCGGCTTTTTTCTCGCCATATTCAAAATCCATCATCAAATGCCCCATAGTCTAAGCGAGCCGACTGGTACGTACTACGTTTCTCGAATCTACTCTCCGCTCCTGCCTCCTGAGCTGGGCCAATACTACCAGGTCTAACCAAGCAAGGAGGGCCCGGAAGCGCGGGGTGCGCGCCTGCACCATCTATCAAGATGGGATTGGAACTTCTGCAGGAAAGCTCGTTCGAATCGGGCCTGGGCCATGGACGAAGAATAGATAGCTTTTTTTCGCCGTGTTCCGTGCGACATCATGTCCCTCCCTAGAATAAATCTCCCGGCACTGTTTAAGGCTTTTTGCTTGTAATTTGATTCTACCTCACCGATGGCCTCATCTTGGCCTCACTGTAGGAATGAATAATCCGCGGTTCGACGACAAGCAAGAAAAGGCCGAGAGATACGGGTGCGCACTTGCATTCAATAATTCTGCTGTACCATGGCTGAATTCCGTAAGGAAGCTCGTTCGACTTGAGCCTGGGCCATACCCGGAGAAAATATAGTCTTTTTCGCCGTTTTTCAGTGCAATTGCAATACCTCGAGCCTCGACCCGAATCGCAAGCTTTCCTTCCTATCATATATAAAAATACGGCAGAATAATCTCCCCACACTGTTTGAACTTTGTCTCGTAATTTGAATACCTCGACCCTGCCATGGCCTCATCTCGGCTTCACTCCCGGAATCCATAATCCGAACTTCATCTACAGGCAAGAAAAGGCCCAGAGACGCGAGGTGCGCACTTACATTTAGTCTGCCCCATCCCTTGTTGAATTCCGCAAGGAAGCCCGTTCGACTTGGGCCTGGGCCTGTCAATAATTTACCACATTTTTCAAAAATGGGGTCGATAACCGATCAGAAACAGTGGACGAATGTGTCTGCTGCAACAATCGAATTTGCAGTTCAGTGTCATGGGTTGATTTCTTGGAATGCCTCAGGAGCCCTGTTCCCGTACTATGAAGCTTACTTATCGGCAGAGTTGAATAATCGCAGGTTCAAGGTTCAACAGAAGGTTCAACCTAGTTGAACATTGAATGGATTCCGGGCAAGAAACAGCCCAGCAGCGCGGGGCATGCACTAGCATTTAGTCGGACAAATGTGGACTGTTGAAGCGCTCAACCGCAAAATCGCAACAGTATGAGACTTGAAGAGGTGATTTGACAAGTGTATAACTTACGGCTGTAGACTATCAGCCTTGCAACCGTGCAGCGCTCGGCTTGTGGCCTGTGCTGGAAGGCCAACGGGCGTGACAGAGGAAGTGTATATCTTGGCACAGCCACGTTTCTCACGGTTCAAAACATCTCAGATCTTGTGGCATAATGGAGTACTACTGGACTCGCGATCCCATGCTGTCACAGAAAGTATATTAATCGTTCAAGTCTCTTTCAAGTTCATACCCGTTCAGACCGCGACTCTGGATACCCGCAGTTGCCTGCGACAACCGCGCCCGCGACTACAATAATCGCATGCCTAGTGATAGTAAACGGTGACCTCCGGCTTCACGCGCGCATACGCTGCGTCGAGTGCCGCTACTACTTCCTCCGCTGTAATGCAAAAAAATTGGTTAAAATATACAATATTAACCAGACAGCTCACGTAATGGGCCTTTCTCCAGATCAATAAGATTCTGCAACGGAATGAGTAAATTCGATATCAAAAGTGTTCGTGCAAAAGGAATTTGATGCATGATTTTCGTGTTGAGCATCGGAACTGATGCCAGAAGGACAACGAGGCAGGGAAATATATATAGCCCAATAAATTACACACCTGTTCAATATGCGCAAGGCTAGAAGCGCCGATGAGGACTGCGTCACCGTGCTCACGGCGAAGGAGCGAGTGGTGAGAAATCCACCGCAATGCGACCTCGGCCATGGTCAAACCATGCGCCGACACAATGGGACGGATTTCGGCGAGCGCATCAAAGTATGCTGGCTTCCAGTATCGGTTACGGTAGTTCTATGCATAAGATTAGCTGTCGCCCACTTTCACACAGAGAATTAATAGAGATGAAACTAAATGTCGACGATTGCTGGCAAATGCATAACACACAAACATGTTACATACCTTGCCTTGGCGACCGTCTGGATCGAAACGTGTGCCGCTCTCGGGCTTCTCGTCCATGGACGCGTAGCGGTCGGTAAAAAATCCGCCTGCGACTGAGCAACGGATGAGTACGCATAATACTTTGTCCTGAAAAGAGAAAGAAAGAAATTTACGCGGATTGAACTCATAGAAGGCGATCCCAAACTTGCGTAGCGCGGGAAAGAGTTCAGGCTCGGCAGTGCGGTGGATTGCATTGTATATTCCCTGATACGCGGTAGGCTGTATGTATCCATGTTGCTTGCAGATGCCCACGATCTCGGCGACTTCCCAGGCCATATAATTACTGATGCCGAATTTTTTGAAATGCCCCTCGCGGTACAGCTCATCGACGGCCTTGAGGGTTACCTCGTAAGGCACAGAACGGTCGGGCCCATGCAAGTACCACATTTCGATCTTGCTGTAATGAAGTTAAAAACAAACTCTGAGGCTCTGAGGTCCTCACTGACTCTGTGTTGAGTGCTTTAAGCGACATCATGAGGAACTTGCGCAGATCCTGCACGGGGTATTGATCATTGTCAAAAGACCGACACTGCCGACATTGAACCTCCCCACCTCAGGCGAATGGGTGCCTGTTATCTTTTGGCCCTGCAGTTTCGAGCGAGCCGTTTAGTCGTTCTATACGGTGACTGGGAGTAAATCATGCACCTTCGCGGGATAGAGTTTGGTCTCCATTAGGATACCTTTGGCCTCCCAGTTGGCCTTGGCCAAATACTCCTCGCATGTGCCTGCAGCGTATACGCGTGCGGTGTCGAGCTGCGAAAAACAAAGCATATGTGAGCCCCGAATGTACTATGGTTGGGCTGGACGACCTACCTCGCGGTGCCCGTGCTTGAGGAACGTGTCGAGCATGGCCTCAATGTCCTTTGGCTCGTGCACGCGCACACCATCCATGCCCGGAGCCCCAAGGTCATTGACCCCTGCCATGCACTCAATCATCGCTCCTTGACCGGAAAGATTGAGAAGACCAACCATAACGATATTGAGCGCACTCTTCTGGGTAGGAATTATAGTAGCCATTGGACTTCCGAGATATCTCAATAGGCTCAATAGCTTTTCACATATATATGTTCAATGAGATCAAGCCGAAGTCGGCCATCGGTGTTGGCCAGGACGCGCGTCCCTTTTCCGGGCGCCCCGAAATAACAGATTTCCCGGAGTGTTTGAGACTCCTGCGCCCGACAAGCCCGTGATGTCGCAGAGATAAGGAGAGATAACTGGAATTGAATAGGTCTGGAATACTTGTTCCCATTTTAAGCCAGGCCATGTGCATGAAGTTTGAGACTCCCGCGTCCGACAAGCCCGTGACGTCGCAGAGATAAGGAGAGATAACTGGAATTGAATAGGTCTGGAATGACGCGCCTAAGAATGAGTTTCGGAATGATCCATTCCTGAGTTTTAAAAAAGGCCAGATTTGATATCCTCATTGACGATTCCTTCATTATGTGATTCCAGCTAATGAACCTGCATTGGAGATGGATGAGGGAAGGCATTGATGAATACTGCCGGGCGGACATTCCTTGCTTTCAACGCCGATTGCAAGGAGCAGCTTCTAGTTTCCCGTCTCGTCAATGATTTAAAAACTGAGACGACGGCGTTTGGATGGCCGTTGCTGTTTCAGCAACAGTCAACAGCTTAAGATGGAGGACCGGAAGTCCTGGACCCGAGGGAGGGTTGGGGACCGTCGGATCCAATACGTCCATGGATATTGTCTTGAGAACAGTAGGCGTTATTGACCACGCCAAGTCGTCTGGACATCGGTGGACTGAATCCAGCTAGTTCGCGGCCCTTGCAACTGGCATGGACGAACCCAGGATTCGGATTTGTTCTCTTTGTAAGTATCCATACACGGCCCTGCCTGAGAACTGGCGGGAGTGCATGGGGTGGATCTGCCTTCATTCAGCTGAATTCAACTGGGTTCCAAGGACTGCAGGAACCAGACGGCCCAGGTTCTTTAGGGTGGCGCGGTTTACTTCAAAGCTCAGGCTGCCGATGAAACTTAGACTCTAAATGAGGGAAAACCATGAACGCGGACAGAGTGGATTATGGACACCGATGCCCGTGGCAAACGACGCCCACAAAAATTCCCGATAATGACTGCGAACCTGAGTATCATTATTCAATTTCATCTCCGCAACGGTGCATGAACCCAGGGGAAATCTGCCGCATGGCCACCGCAATTGCACAGGCCTCCGCGATTGTCAGGCCTGCGGGATACTGTCAGTCACGGGATCGCTTGTGGCAAGAGACTTACTGCGGCTGACTGCAGGCTGAGAAGGATTCCCGTCACTGAAACGCATAGGCCAATGAGCTCCCTGAATTTGGACGGGGAGGCTCTTCGAATAGGGGAAGTCAAAGCTGAGAATCGACGTCGATTCTGACGTCGATTCGGCTGTCGATTCTGGCATCGATTTTTGATCAAGAATCGACGCCAGAATCGATGTTTTCGAGAATCGACGCAGAATCGATGTTTCGACTCTGGAGTCGAAACTCGACCAGAATCGATTCCAGAATCGGTCCTGGAATCGTCGCCTCGCCTCGCTGTGACTTATGCACCTTGTGATTGTCTTGATAAGTCCATCTCACTGTTCTTAGCATCCTCTGCTGTCAGTCCGGCCCGTGCAAAAAAGCACGCTTTGCTCGATTTTGGCGACGTAAAAAAGCCTTCAAGCGGCAGTGTGGGGATCTAAGAACATATTCAGTACTTCGTGTGCACAGGCCTGGCGCGCCGAAAGGCACGGCATTGCGAAGACGAGAGTGGTGCGAGTAACTGAGTGCATACTTACACAAGACTATACTTAATGCATGGTGATGCATGGTGATGGAAAATAAATAAAGCATAAGTGCTAGAGACTTATTTGTGCAGAGAACCGGCGAAGAATCCACGCAGAATCCATGTCAAGTTGAGAGTAGAATCAGGGGCGGTCAAAGTTGAGATCGATTCTTGCACGATTCTATTTTGCGAATCGGATCAGAATCGATGCCTGAATCGACGTCAGAATCGACGTCGATTCTCAGCTTTGACTTCCCCTAATACAGAGTGCGGGAGTGGATGCGGTGACTCATGACTGCTGCCGCTGTAGCCCTGGGCGGGGACCAAATACTGTAGCGTTTCGACCAAAGGTTCAGGTGACGGGTGACACCGGCCTATGAATGAACAATTTCGGCCTCGGTGACAAGTGACAGTGCAATTTTGGACCCAAATAGGCCTAAAAATGCGAAAATTTTCAGTCCGGCCACTGCCGAATTGCCTTTTATGGTAATTTTATCGTGATTGCCGAGGAATGAACAGTTTACCCAGTGAACAATTAAGGTGACGGGTGACACCCCGTGAACCTTTGGTCGAAACGCTACAGTATGGATTGTATTCTGGGTGGACTGGTTGACGGCCCAGATAATGAGTCGAATTGGGGCTTGATCGGCGGCCCTGCCGATGGTATGGACCCAAGTCGACTCCCATCCGGACTGTGGACAGGGGTTTCTGGCCTGCGGGGAAGCATATGCTTGCACGGGAGTTTGGAGCTCTGGCGGTATTGGGTGGGAAATCGAGGAATCGTATCCCGACGCAGCTGGTACACGTGGGGAGATGAAGTGTCCCTGCTCCTTGCGTATAGGGATGTACTCGCATGCGAGTCCTCCCCTGCTGCATCTCTTGCACGGGTCCCCGGGGTAATTGGTTTCGCACTTGGTTTTGCGCCGCCGACAATTCAGGCAAGCAATGTACACCCGCGTGCGTTTCTCAGGGATGGGTTTGGATGATTCCATGAACTCTGGAAGACGTAGCGTTCGCATGAGAGGGCCGGCCTAACCACCTCGTATTGAGCTACGAGCCAGTTATATATGTACGAATTCTCCATGCGTGGGATCGGGATGAGCAAAATACAGTCCTTTGCTTGGAAATTCATAATATGCAGTGTTGCCAGTGTGCACAGCCTAGAGCAAGTCTCAGTCTAAGTTTGGATTACCGGTCTTCGTCCCACCGGGAAACTGAAATACAGCAGTGCCATACAATCTCTACTGATCAGTTATTGAATCCGGCAGTGGGCACGACCGCGGGCCTCGGTAGGAAGGTAGGTAGGTAGATACCATTACACAGCACTGTCCCGCTCAGGATCAGAGTTCGTCGATGCCAGTTAAAATCAATTGCCACACCGGATCGACTAATAAGTTGATCGTTCTCCTAGCCGTGGGGGGTCTGCCTGTCCCCTTTGCTTCCAAAGACCCGATTGTTTGGGTCGAAACGCTCTACAGCCCTCTTGCAGCCATCTCCTTGCCAGCTGGGGTAGCTTCTCTGATTTTGCTGGAACATTGTTTCGTTCAAAGATCAGGACGAGAAAAAATGCGATTGTTAGCCTGGAGCCGTCCTCAATTGTGAAGAATCACCATTAAAAAGTCCAGCTATTGCTATGTCACCAGTTCCTCCTCGAGCCTTTGTGCAACCCAATTCCGAAATTCATCTTACAAGCAAACGTGAAATTCTAGCGGGTTTGACCCTATTTTCAACGCCCATGATGAACATGTTCAGGTGACTCCACGCCGCATTTCTATTTCCACTGAGCTCGAGCGTCCGATAGTTACGAGGTATGCAATTCAATCGCAACAGGCGGCTGAGACTGGACTCGGCATCTGATTTTCGATTCAGAACAAATACACCTCGGCCATACTTAATGGAGGTGACAAATACGGGCTCGGTAAGCAAGGGCTCTCCGGGTATCTCATTGAGAACTAAAAAAAGAATTGAAACGCTCACAACGCGAACCTGCCCAAGGTGTTGCATAAACAGCTGAATCCGTAAACTTTCGCGAACTTGAATCAGAATAAACTCCGGAGAGAGTAAAATTCATTGTGGGAACTCAACTCGGAGGTGCTCTGGTCACGACCTGACCCTACTCCCACGAGGAACGACAGAAGATATTTCTGAATGGTTCGCGGGTCACTCGCTCCGCTCCGGGTCTTATTTTCATCTAAGTTGAAACTTGAGCGCAGTATGAACTCCACTGGCTTGAGTAGCGATCCCGCTGCGGAAACCAACAATGCAACCACTGCGCAGAATCTCGAATCCACGTTTGTTCCGAGATGCTTTCACCGGGGGCAAAGAGCGACGCATATGGAATCCATATACTTTAAATGCATGGAGTACGCACATGGTACACACATGCGTGTGATTTGCGTGTGACATTTGGTCAGTGCCAGGCCGCGCGTCTTGCTGCCAGGAGACGCGCGTCCGGCATGTCTATAATAAGAAGACTGGTAAGTCGGATGACACCCGAAATCTGACTTGACATTCATGACAAATTTGGTGCATGTGGTTCAATTTGCGGAATACTTATTCCGGAGCGAAGCGAGGCGTAGACGCAAATGGCACAACATAGACGAATTTCGATGTCGAAGACAGATAAGATTCCCAGAGGTGCCCGGTGCGCACAGCAAACCATTATTCCGGTGTACCCCATATGTAATTCTGCGAGAAGCTCGTTCGACTCCATTGAGAGTCGACTCTCGAGACTGCCGGTGGGCTATGGCCAGCGGAGGCCCTATTTTTTTCTGCCACCTGAGATACTCTGTTGTTCTAAATCATGCACCGTACCTCAAGCTTTCACCTATGAGACGCGTACTTGGCGGGACACTGTTGTGTTGAATTTATGGTTTCCAAGTTGCTAATATTTACATAGGTAATTTATAAGCTGAGGAAGAACGAACACTCTTGAGGGCTTCTGAATGAGCTAGTTTGTATCGTATCGCTTCAAGAACTTGAGGCACCAAGAACCCACTCTGAGTGGGTAGATACTATTTGCGACCAGGTAGTTGGCCACCTAAGCATTTCAGCCTAATCCTCGATGGTTCCAGGGAACTAGGGCTGGCCACCGTAACCGTGTGGCACGGAATGCGGGCACCGTAATACGGTCACGGTGCCGTGTCGTGTGTGACTTTGATACCCCAAATCCGGACCGTATTTCGACGGTGGAATACGGTGTGTTTATATCCAGCTAAATAAAGAGCTCAGTGGTTTTTTACGAATCCTATTCATAATTGTGCAACCAAAGAAGTCCAGTCCGTGCAGATTTTGTCTGCCAAACCAAGATTTACACCCAGTTTACGGTCAAAAAGGGACGGTCCGGACGGTCACGGTCTGATTTTTGGCCGTACCGTCAACGACAAAATCCACACGGTTACGGTCCGTAAATTTACGGCCGTGACCGTATACGGCACGGTGCCCAGCGCTACAGGGAACTTACCCAAACCAAACTATGTCTTAAGGAAGGTGCACATCCTGAGAAGGATTCAAGACCTCAATCTCCCAAATATCTCACCATTTGAGTTCACAGTGAATTTATTTTGACCGACAGTCCAACGTGGTCAAATAACAGGCTAGTTGGCCACCCCGCTAAATGGTGTGCTGAGCTCTCAAATGGAGTTGAATAAACGATAATCAAGTTCAACGGGCCGTCGGCTATATTACACATCAGAGTCCCAGTCACGGACAAACACCACATCCCTTTTCTTGTTCCTTCCATGGACCGCCTTGTATGAGATCGAATCATGCGCAGCGGGAACGAAGCCGGCATATCGAGCCAGGAGAACTCCGCGAGGGCACCCGTTGAGATATCGATTCTAGACCTAAGTATCTTTGCCGGCGTCATAGTCGTCTTCGTCGTCATCGGCCGCGACGTCCTTTGCTGGTCAAAATGCTGCCTGCGAGAGGAGACTAGTCGTAGAACCAAATGCCAAGTTTCTTGATGAGCGGGAACGGATCTGCAAAGATGAAATGAAACTCCGTAACCGCCCGGCGCCCATGAAAAGAAGTTTCTCAGGCCGAAATCACAACTACGGCAAAGTTAAGTAACGGGAAAGTCTAGGAAAATCAAGGCAGAACCTACTTACACTATGGGCAAATCCTGACACATGCGGGTCCCGCCGGCGGTAAGTTACCACAGATCTGCTCAGTGTACGTACCTCCGCTTACTTACGCTCCCTAACCATCGGTGTTGTAAACCTCCAGCGCACATGTGTTAATGAATCCTCCATGGGTAAGAATACGCCTAGCGGCGCCGAGTGCGCACCTGCTAGCATTGTGCAATGTCCAGAATGGTGCAGACACGCTCGTTCGACTCGAGCCTAGGCTATACGTTATCGGTATTATGGAACTTTTTTTTCCCTCCACACCGAGACATGGTTTGATGACCCCGTACCTCCTACACTGGATGACTAGCGCGAAGAGATGGAGTGGTAGGTTGAGTAGTTTTCAAAAGTATGAAATCGCGTTTCCCCTTCCTCAACTGAAATAAATGGGGGCGGCGAGCCCAACGCGGTACTACTACAAAAGATACGATCATCG
This sequence comes from Mycena galopus ATCC 62051, assembly GCA_014925785.1. Taxonomy (NCBI): domain Eukaryota; kingdom Fungi; phylum Basidiomycota; class Agaricomycetes; order Agaricales; family Mycenaceae; genus Mycena; species Mycena galopus. The sequence goes on from WIQG01000152.1 coordinate 75,125, forward strand.
GGAAGAAAAGGCCCAGAGGCGCGGGGTGCGCACCTGAATTCGCTGAGGTGTGCCACCGAGATATTTCAGGCAAGCTCGTTCGACTCGAGCCTGGGTCATTCGATAGCGGCCGTGAATGTTTTGGATGGTGGACTGCAGTCATTCCCCAAACCAGGAGCGAACGATTATCAGAGGGAAAAGTCAAAAACGAAAACCAAGGAGCAACCTCATGGATGAGACAGAGATCGGATGGATTCTCGTCCTCTCCTTCACGCGATCCTCGTTCAATTTGAGCCAGTCTCCAGCTTGCGCTAACGGACCGACATTCATCCGCCTGGCCTGGTGCAGTTCACGGGTGAACATGTAAAATGGACAAGAGCGCTAGGAACTCCACACGCAGGCGGGGGGAGACGGTGCGAACTGGAATATACAGTGGGCAGGCGCGAAGGACAGGGCCTCATGCGCCTGCGGAATGATCGCGTATCACACCCAGATGGCCAAAAAACCCGCGGCCTGTTGAGTTCCCGCGCTCAGTCTGCAGTGAGCGGAGCCTGAGTCATGCACCAACGGGGACGAGACGAAGCGCGGAAGAGCCGGGGACGAAGCCGGAGATACATAGATGGACAGACGGAGACGCGATGCGATGCACGAAGCAGTGAGAGAAGCGCGTTAGCATGCTGATGCCAACCGCCAATATAGGTAGCTTCATCTGGCCTCGCGGCACAATTTTTTGTTTGTGCGAGACAGCACGACTCGCCGTGTGCCTGGTTCGGGCTCAAAACCTGGCATTCGGAGTCGGCGTGCACGTCAATAATTCCAAGAGTACGCTTCATGCTTGCGCAAAATGGGTGAAGCACGAGCACGACTGCGAGTAGGAAGGCTCGTCGCTAAGTGCATCGTGGTATCGTTCATGCAGGGCGTCGGTTTCGAAGTGTATAACGCGCAGACGTCATGCATGACCCTCGTTCGTTCCAGAGCAGACTTTATCCAGAAATGAGCGTCCCTTAGCAATACATCGTTGGCATTAGAGCATGATCATCTAGGAAAGGCCGGCGCCCAATCCAACCCAGGTGTCGAGCCAGGCAGAGCAAAAGCGAATATGAGAAGTTACAGACAAAACAGCAGCGCACTCGCCGCAAAAATCAAGTCGCCTCGACGTCATCCATAACCGTGGCTACTCTCGGCCTCGTCTCTGCCCTCCCCAATCCAGCCGCGCGCTCGGACTCCTCGATCGTATACGCGGGCTCCTTCAGCTGCTTGCAGCGCCGCTTGTGGACCTTGCTGCGCCAGTGGGAGGTGAGCGCGGCGTCGGTTTCGTAGTATCTGTGGGACGTAATGGGCAAAAGGGTCAGGATTGATCAAAAAGAATGAATACGGCGACGCACTTTGCGCACTCGACGCAGTAATGCTGCGCCAGCCCGGGTTTCTCAAAGTCGAGCGGTTGGGCTTCTAGTTCTGCCCTACGCTATAGCAACAAGAAAAAAATGGGATATGATTATAGCAGCGAAGTTACACCCGGAGTGAAGACGCATACCTTAGGATCGAGGTCGAGCATTTGGATCTGGTCTAAATCTCTTGTTCTGACCTACCAGTGAATCTGAGTCAGGCCAGTCTATCGGACATAGTGTTGCTAACGCACCCTTGTACGCGCAGCCCGGTGTACATCGCGCCGTGCGTTGTGGACTCTTGAACGTCTTAACCGACCCATTGCAAGGAGATGATGATGGGAAGAAGAGAAAAGAGAGGGTGGCAGTGCAGATTGACGGGAGCATTGATGGCAAACACATCACGTAATGCCACTCGGATGTTGGATCTTTTGAGTGGTTTGTTTCTAACATCAGCGTCGCATCGGCCTGCATCACATCCGCTGGACAGGCTCTCTGCCGCACCTCATTTGCTTTGATTTACCGGCTAATCGAGGTGCCGCGCAATCAAGCGCCGTGGCACTGACGGCCTTTGTGTTCAAGTTGAAAACTTCGATTCCTATAGTACCAAAAGAAGATCGAAAATCCAAAGTCGACCTCTAAGGCAGGAAGCGACAGCAAAGAATTCTGGCGCGGTGCGATTGGCAAAAAAAACCCCGATCCTTGGATCGCCTATGGCCGGGACCCGAATCGAACGGGGATTCTGCGTGAACCAACGGGACTTTCTCTATCCTATCCCAACCATAGGGAAGTACGAACCGTTACAATTTGCGGCCTGGCTTTCCTGATGGATAACAGATTTCCTGAAATGAAGGGAAGGGCGTCATGTACAACAGGGCAGCCAGGCTTTTGAAACCCTTTTCAAAAACCACCTAACTCCGATGTCGAGTGTAGCTACAGATGACTGGAATAAAATAAATACGGGTGTTCAACACGAGTCGACAGATTTGAAGCATTAGAGCTATTCTAACTTCGCTTTGAAAATGCCAAGTTGCAATTAGAGAATATATTCCGATACCTGGCCATGGGACAGATTTGTACAGTTAAATTTTTTCTAAGCTCCAGGCCCCATATGTCCAGACAGTCCTCCACTGTCCAGTCTGGAACACCGCAGTACCGGCCGAACGATGCCGATCCCGGAAATTGATCGCATCAAGGGCACCTCGTCTCTTATCGTCTCTTGCGTCTTACCATGACCACGTTCTCGCCAGGTTTTTCGTTCCCATCCAAACTCGAGCGCGAGATCTTCGAGACGACCGCGGCGCGCTTTCCGAGATCTATTTCATGGGCCAGCGACTACTTGCATATCGGGCAAGCCAACTTTTGCTGCCCAAGAACGATTTCATTGGCTGACCCGCCTGAAATCAGAAAAACACGATTTAACCCCTGCTTTATAGAATCAAAGCGATATCCAATTCTCGTCGGGATTCCGGATTCTATCCCGCAGATCTTGCGCATCGTCCAAGCGAACGCGCCGATATTCCTCCAAAATGCCGTCCGGCACGTCTCCCCTCCTTGACACCCATTGCCCATTGCCCATATTTCCTTTCTAGACAATACATTCAGTGATCCAATTGAGAACCAAAAATTCTCATCGGCTTCAACTTCAAGCCTGCTGACTCACCGACGACTCAAAAATGATGTCACGAGGCCTTGATTCTTGGACCTTTCTCTCATGTCGTCCCCCATTGCGCCTCCTGCGTCTCAGCCCCTGCGCCCGGGGCTCATGCACAGCGCCTCGACGCACTCCTCCGGGACAGTGTTGGAAGAGCTCCTTCACAAAGACTACGTTTCCCACCACTGTTTCTTCAATGATCTCGGATTCCATAATCATCTCCCGCACCAGTACGTCTACTTCACTAACTACAATGCGGGCTGACTCCTACCGCCATCTAGTCTTGGATATGGGTGCCACGCCAGCACTGCTGAAGTTGATCTACGACGATGAGGCTTCCACTCTGCGTCCCATCGACCGTCAAGGCGAGGATCTCACAGAAACCAACTGGACGACGAGATTGGGAGAGCGCAAGTGAGCATTCCGATTCATTTAAATTTCGAGAGCGTTGCTGACCATGAGCGCGGCTAGAGCGTACGGTAGTTATTTAGCGTTCTTCGCCAACCAGATCAAGCAGAATGGCGTCCAAGAGACGATGCGAAAATACGTCATGACGCCGGAGGCCAACGGAAACGAGTCGCTAATGTTGGCACGTCTGTTGGGAGGCGCGTACGTATCATCCATTGTTTTTGCAGCTTTAACACACAACTCAATGATCCGACAGACTTCACCCATTTCTCCAAGTTGGGGTATGTGTCGTCTAATTTGCTGACCATTTCAGGGACTGAATCTACGGCAGTTTGGGGCGGAATTCGGCCAGGATTATATGATCGCCCAAGGTGAGCCACCGCTCGATTCTTCTTTCAGAATACTTCATAATATATTCGTAGGTCTCGCAATGGCTGCGGTCACATCGGGAGATACATCCAAATTTGTCCTTGACAAACCGTCTGGGGTCCCAGAGATTGCTAAAACGACCAAGGGAGTGACTTTGCTCGCTCTGCTGCGCGAAGTTTACGACACCCCGGCTCTCAAACCAATTATGCCCTACGAGCCCGATGCCATGTTGAGCTCCCGTCTTAAAAAAATCACCGCAAATCCAGATCGCGGAACCGAGCTCGCTCGCATCTATGCCAAGTGGTCCATCGATACAACCCTCACCGGCGCCGCTGCCGAGGAGGAATTCGCCAACAAGGCGGAAGAATGTCTCTGGCAGGCGACCCTTCTCTTGGCTGCCACAGGCCGGCCCAACCGCGCCCCACGCCTCGACTTCTTCCTCATGCACATCCTCACTTCTGCGCTGTGCATCCCCAGTCTTCTGTCGATTCTGCCGGACCCGGTGCACAAGGCACAGCTCCTCCAAGGCTACGCGCGCAGCTCCGCGTTGTTCATCCTCCTTCGCGGACGTCCGCGCATCGATATTCCGCTGCTGATGTCGTACACGGAGTTCCCGCGCCCACCTGCGCACACCCCGCCTGGCGGGTCCGACGCGCTCGGCGCCCCAGCCAACACTGGCGAGACCAACCCGTGGCTCGCGATCGTGCAGAATGCTCTCCACCACAAGGACGCGCACGTGCTCAAGGTGGTGCGCACGCTGTATTACTGCGCTGTCAACTACGGCACCAAACCGGCAGGGAGTGCGATTGGGGTTCATGACGAGAAGGGTAAGGAGACGCATGTTGGAGCGGAGAAGATGGATGGGACGATTTTCGTGCGCGCGGCGGGGGTGGTGAGTGATACGATGGGATGGATTGCGTATGGCGGGAAGGATGGCGAGTGGGACCGGAGTGCGCTGGGGTGGGATGCGGCGTGGGAGGAGAAGGCGAACCTGTGATTCTGCGCAAGATTAGTCGACACTGAGAATATGCAATTTGTATGTGTTATTTCCTGTACCACCAATATCGCTGTTTTGCTTTCTCAGAAACAGCAGCGCTTTCAACACTCGCTTCGCAGTCATTCGCCGGCTTGAATACAATTCATCCCCAGGATGTAGCGTCTGGATCTGTGCGACTTGACATGATTTGACACTGAGAAGCGGAGTCTGATCCATGATTCCATCAATATTCAACAGGGTTCAATTATAAGCAGGAAAGGCCCGGAGGCGGGAGGTGCGCACCTGCCATGCATATAATGATTCCAAGATAAGAGGTAGCTCGTTCGACTCGAGCGTTGACCATTGACATAGGCCGCCAGACGTCTTTTTTGCTCTTCCCATCCTTCTTCAAGTTGGTACTTGCTCTGTCGTCTTCGTTGAGAAACTTAGGCTTCACAACTTTCATTCGGCACAAGAGAAGGAAGCTTCAGGCGGGCGGGGTGCGCATCCAAGATGGTAGGGGCCGAGGGTGATTGTATGCGGTCCAATGTGAGCTGGTCAACCCTTGTGCGTCGTCTAAGCAAACTTTGGGTCACCCAACAATATTCTCCACATAGTGGGAATTAATTTCCGCCCAAAACGGCTCTGGTAGCGGGCCGTACCGTTTCCCAAGCCTTACCCGCTTTATAGTCCGGACTCCGCTGGCGTTCATATGAAAGAGTCGGTTTTACCCACAGCCGGCCGGGGCCCGTCCTGGAACACAGGCCCCGCCTTCAACTACTAGTTACCCCGAGTCTACCCGGGGTACATCTGAAGGCCCGCAAATGCTATATGGTACAAAGCGGCATTCAATGCGGCGTCCAGGCGACGTACATCAACGCAGTTTGAAAAAAGACATTCACGGAGTACCGGGACTGCATTGGTAGGTCTAAAAGGTGACTTGAACCAGCGACTCATCCAGAGTCCCCTAGTTCTCTATTGCTACATAAACTCCAAACCTTCGATGCAGTTCCTTCTCAACAAGTCTTTTTTTAGCTCTCGCCGCCGTGTTGGTTGCCCATATTCAGGCAAGTCTGTTGATCTCGTTCTCTGTTATTCCTGTTAATGTTCCCTCCGGATCGCTCGCGGCTCATGCCCTCGGGGCTTACTTTTGTGTATGCACGCATAGGCTGTGTTACCATCAATAATCCTGAAGCACTGACAATTCAAGAAGGGCCTGCGGGAATCAGGACTGTCACCCCTACATAGCCACCAGCGATATACGTCCCGGGCCAGCCACCGTCTGCCCAGTCGCCATCTTGTATCCACAGAACCAAGTTAAGTCGCAACTATGGGATTTCGCAAATCGGCAGCCCTTGGGGCGCCTCTTAGTTAAAAACCGCATGAATGAGTCACATCCCCTCCCCGTCAACAAATACAACGAGGCGCGCCACCGCAGGTGGGAGACGGTCAACGAATGTCATCCTCACCGCATCTCGTGCACCCGCACTGCGGTCACCTTCCAACTGCAAATGCAGGCTCTTCAGCTGCAACGGGGACAGGCAATGTGCAAGGCCATGTACAGCGCCGGTGCCGGTGCGGTCGGTGAGCGGGCTGGTTGAAATCGAGAAGGTGAGTGTTGTGAGGGTGGAGGTATTGATGAAAAGGGAGAGGAAGGGGAGGAGGTTGGGTGCGAAATGCACTACCCACTGCGAGGAAGCAGAGGAAACCGAGGAGTCGCGAGTCAGCCAGAGCGCGTCATGCACAGTGAGCGACGAAAGTGTTGAGTTGGCGGAGAAGTCGAGGGAGCCCGTGAACGATGCTGATACCGATTAGACTGGGAAAAGGGCGAAAAGGGAAAACACACGGAGAGTGATGCAGAAATGCGTAAGCCTGGGACCGAGCCATCGCAGATAGGCCGAGACGCGCTGGTTTATCGCGTAAATGAGCGGGCAGTGCGAGAAAATATCAAGCGTCTGCACTATGGGCGCCGTCGCAGAGGAGGCGAACCACGCGAGCCCGGCGCCGATTTTCGAAACGTCGATTGAGAGCGTGTTAAGTGCCAGCCGCGGGTATGGCGCTTCGGTTTGGAAGCTCGTCCCCGGACCGACGGGAGTGCGGGTGATTTTAAGTTGGTCCAGGTTGGGGAAGTGCGATAAGAAGGAGGTGAAGATGGGCAGCGAGTGTGCTTGGACGGCGGTGAGTTCCACGCTAATGACGCTCGGGACGAGGGGGAATTTAAAGTCGTGGTAGAGCTGCACCCCGCAAAGTACGAGCGTTTCCAGGTACGTGAAGGTGTACAGGCGTGCGAAGAGCAGCGGGAGACGTTCATTAAGAGCAGAATCATTGGGATCCGTGTCCAGCTCCAAGGTGTGCACGAGAGGGGTGAATGTGTTGTTTGGATTTTTCACCAGGTCTACGAGTGGTGGTATATCGGTTTTTGAGATGGAGAGCGATTTGTGGAGGCGCGCTCGGCTTGCGGGAAGCCAGCTGCGAGAGACGAGGCTGCAAGTCCGTAGAGTAGAATTGGAGTGTATTAGACCAAGGATTTTATCGCAGATTTCGGGAGGGACCATCACTGTGGTGTTGGGATTGAGTCCAAGGCCTTACGTATCTCCTATCTTGTTTCGGTTCCGGAGTGACTCTTCTGAAATTACTGAACGCGGCTTGATCCGATTCCGCTCTGTTCCGGCTCACGTACAGTAAGTAACCCGACTCTCAAGTTCACGCAAGCCCGGGTCAGAGCTCCAGGACAAGGGCGCTTCCGACCACGTCAGAGCTTTCTGGTCTGGGGAGTGCACTATAGTTACTTGGGCAGTATATGGAGATGAAGAGTACGCACTGTGCTGTAAGTACGCCGGTGAAGAGCTGAGAGCTCAATTGAACCGTGCGCAAAAAAAGGTTCGAACTCGAAGACGGATTCTAGTACTCATGTGTTAGCGGTAATATCTAGATCTTATCTATTGATCTTCATACATGCATTCATTCATCCATCCTGACTTGCCCTACATTCACTCCATCTAAAAATTACGGTACGCTTCACAGCCTCAGTTACTTCTTGCTCCGTAACTGAGGCGTATGTGTATATATTCTCTCCCAATATCTACCTTACTGACTATCCGGTAGAATACGCTAACAGGTACTCAATATATTAATTGAGTTACTTCTTGCTCCGTAACTGAGGCACTACACTAACATCATGCATTTCAATCCAACCCCGGTTCTGGCACACTACATTCCGGAAATTTTACATAGAAGGTATCTCATCTCCATGTGTCGGCTCACTGTTTTCTGACGTAAAAATGGCATTCAAATGTCTTGGTTTGATTGTGCTTCTGGATGATGAAGGAGAAATGTCGATTTTATCGTGGGGATTGCTGAGACGCATCGACACCGAGGTGAGCCTGTGGAAGGAGCTCAGGGTCGAGCATTTGAAAACAGGAAGAGCATCCCATGAACTGTTCAACGAATACTGTGACTTACTGTGCACCTGCTGTCTACGTTGTTCGGCTTCACATGGATCACTGGAACCAATTAAACAGGAGCAAAATACACAGAGGCCTGAGGTGCGCACCTGAAAACGGCCTGCTCCAACCCGACTCGAGCTTGGGCCATTCGTCAGGTTATATTTTTTTGCAACGTCGTTCTGGGCTGTTTTCTCGGTTAAGCTGTTGATTCTCAAACATTCCTGGCGACGGCAAGCCCATGCTTTGATTCCTCGGTACTAAACCGGGGTTTAGTGGAGTTGGACCAAAAATATTTTCACCACCTCCAAATAAATTTCCCAAGAGGAATAATGTGACATTTGGAACAACATACTATGTCCTCCAGGGTCAAATAGATATGTTCTTATCTGAAAAGCAGCGCTGTGCGTGTGAGGTGACTCGCAGACAAATGGATTGATGAGCATTGCCTTTTCTGGGGGGGCGTTGGGTCGTGGCCCGTGGGAATTATTCGCTGATTCAGAGATCAAATTCAGCTTCGCGACATTCTGAACCCCCATGCGTCAACCAGGTCGGTGGCCTTGAAGCCCATCGTGAGTCAATTCAAGCTGGTCCGTCGGTAGTCCGTGGGAGGAGAATTTTTTTTTAAAGCCGTGTTACGGAATATCCGGCAACATCTCGCCAACGTGGGTATCGCTTAGTAGTCTCTCGTAGACAGACTCCTTATAAACGCTCGTACCTCCCTATATGAAGGTACCGCTTAGCGAGCGACTTAAAGGGAACGGTTTACGGGGGAGGAACCAGAACAAGACATCGTTCGCTTCCCCAAGATGTTTCTTCGTCCAACGCTCGCAACCGTGAGCCTTGTCGCCATAGCCAATGCATACGTTTGGCCATCACCCCAACTCGATGCGCTTGAGTCTGCACGATTTGTCCAGGAAGGCTTCGACGCGGGCGCTTTCACTCTGGCTATTCAACCATGCGACTCGTTCCTTTTTGCCGCCCCGGGGAATAGCACTGGGAGAACCGACGCCTCCGACTGGATACGCACCGTAAGATTTTGGCTAGCAGCCCGAATAGTACCAGGCTGATTCCTTCACAGGCCTACCATGACATGGCGACACACAACTCTACCGACGGCACAGGAGGCTTGGATGCTTCCATCCGTTTTGCCGAAGAACAACAACGCCCTGAGAATGTCGGTGACGGTTTCAGCAACACCATGCTCATCCTCCCCACACTCGTCAACCGCTACATTTCTAGTCAGTACCGGGACCCATCAATACATACTCACACTCATTCATTGGCGCAGATGCGGATTCTATCGCTCTAGCGATGCTTTTTGCCATCGAGGGTTGGTGCGTTGAGCCAAAATTTCTCTCATTATGTCTCACTAGCGATCCAAGTATAGTGGCGGGCCTGAAATCGCATTCCGTGGCGGACGTGTGGATGCAACAGTCGCCAATGCGCCCGGTGTCCCGGAACCACAACAAGATCTCGACTCCCACATCGCTAGCTTCGCTCGGCAGGGATTCACGCAGACCGAGATGATTGGCCTTGTCGCTTGCGGGTGGGTCGTAGTATTTTCTCGACTCCCGTCTCCATCTCCCGATTCGTTGCTCGTAGGCACACCTTCGGCGGTGTTCAACACATTCCTTTCCCGGATATCGTGAATGTATTGAACGACTCGGACAACACACTTGACGTCGCGCATTTCGACTCGACATTCTTCACCTTCGACAACAATGTGTGCGTGGGATGTTGTTGAGATTCCCTCCGCTCAACCAATGTGCAGCGCAACAGAATATATCTCCGGCACCACTCAAAATCCCTTAGTTGTTGGGTTCAACGACACTACGAATTCGGACAAACGCATTTTCGGCAGCGATGGCAACGTCACTATGCTCTTGTGAGTCTACCATCAGCAGGGGGAATATCTTGTTGAGCGCACGAAGATTCGCCAACTCGCTGGATGTCTATACCTCAACATGCGCGGATTTGTTTGCACGCATGATCGATACTGTGCCCAGCAATGTAAACCTCACTGACGTGATAACCCCCCTTCCAGTCAAACCTTCTAATGTGGAACTCGTCATGAACGGTGACATTTTGCAGCTCGGGGGCCAAGTCAGAGTACGTGGTCTGGATAGCCATTCTCGCATAGCTCTGACCTGGGTAGTTGTGGAACATGACGACCGACCCGACGCGCACCGTAACCATGCTCTGGAAGGACCATATCGGTGGTACTGGCAACGCAAGCTTGGGCTTCGCTGGCATCTCCACGTCCACTGGCGGCAAATACAGTGCAGCGTGGTATGGGTTCAATTTTACTGACCCATCTGCTTCCCTGTCCCTCGATCCCGCCGCCGGGGTCATCAGCTTAAGCTTCGTGATAGATGGTCGCCTGGAAGACCAAGGCGGCCTCGGATTCGCCATCCAGGATGGATTCATGTTTTCTCAGACATCGTGCCAAGTCGAGTCAGGCACGGGCCGGTTCGACGTCGCCGTGGGTCCCAGCTCATTTTCGTTCCGCGTCCATGGTTGATGTTAATGCAGGTCTGTGCAGGTCCGGAATGGCCTCAATCCGACCCGCGTCTACCTCGAGGAGTCAATCACGGACAGCATTCAGCGCGTATCGGTTACGGAGCTCAATATAGCGCCTCCATCCCAGCCAATCGCCGCAAACTCGGCCTACACAGTATGGAGCATAAACGTGACTGCTCCGAGTCTGTATGGCATCGGGGCAGAAATTGACGGGGTCAAATATTCAACAACGGCGGTGTACACATTCAGTCAATTCCCTCCTTGCCAAACATAATACCCACGGCTCGCCGCTGGAGATGATCGTACTTGCATATTTCACTATTTTTTGGGACTGTTTATCTGGTCTAAGTAGTCATGTTGAAATTAATTATAAGGCTCTTGAATCCCCGGGTTTCTCTTTCTTGAAACCGGCTTTCCCAATGGAATAATCCCTAACACAAAGGTGGCGACTCGGACCAACAGGCGATGCTTCAAGTCCGCCGAGTTATCAGCACAGCGCAAGAATTACTACCATGTCTCTGGGGATCGCAGAGTTTTTTCATGACCTGCTTCTGGAAATCGTCAAATTGTTGAACATAGGAGATCTCTTTAGGTTTCTTTCGGTATGTTTCAATTCATGTGCCACGACCGACGTGTTGACGAGTCCCCAAAACCTGCCGCGTCATCCGCGGCCTTCAACTTGAGCGCACTCTGTGGCTTGAGGTGCTTATCAGAATCAGAGAGGTAGAATAGCAACCGCTGCCTCTGTCAACTGCGGAGCCAGTCGAAGCGCTATCGTTGGATGAACTTCAAAATGTAACGTTGCGCGACGGGCTCACTCAAAACTAACTTACGCTCCGATAAACAACGTCTTTCCGCACGCGGAAGATATCTGTACCATCGGAGAGCAACATCTTTTGTATCCCTGGAGCCCACCTCGTGACACACCAATGGGACAGTATGCGCCCTCATGGCAGGTGAGGCACCTGAAATTCCTGACCTTAGGGTTCACCAGGGAGTACTGTGTATCATTGGGGCTGTTATCCAGTACCTCGCACTGCCGACTATGTCTTTTAGCTGAATATACTGATGTAGCGATCTGTTTAAAAACGTGGTGGCAATTTGGATCGATTTCCAAGATCGCTCACACATCTATTTCCAATGACATCTTTCCGGAAACGAACACATACAGCCGTACAAGCGAGTTATTAGTCTTCCAATTTTGACACCCCACGTCACGGCGGAACTCACGAGGATCTGGAGTTTAACGAGTGTTGTGTTTACTAGCACAACCACGACGAGATCTCTCAACTTGCGGTGGGCGTTTCGGGGGCGCATGTTGTCCTCGTGGTGGAGTCCAGGGACGAAGAGAGCTACCTAGGTATCGTGCATATCAATTCAACTCCGCTTCCACACACTAATACATTCCGGAAATTCGACATAGATGGTGGCCTGTCTTCCTGCCTCAGCTCACTCTGACTTGTGTACATGCCGCTAGTCCGGTGCTACTGTGAACCTACCGGTTCATCTTCACATGAATTATTGGAGCCAATTTAACAGTAGTAAAATACCTAGAGGTGTGAGGGCCGCACCTGTAAACTACCCGCTCCAAACCCATTATTACGGGATGCTCGTTCGACTTCGAGCAGCCGAGCCTGGAGAGCAGTTCTTTTTTTTTTGGTAACGTCGTTCTGGGTTGTTTTCTTGACTAAATAAGCTGTCAAGCATTTCTAGCGATACAAACCCTTGCCTTGATTCCTCGGTACCGTAACCCCTGTTTGCTTTTTTTGGCGCTTCGGTCCTTTCGGCCGAGGTCCCTATTCCGACATGCCGACGGTCAGGTGGAGCAAATCCCATCAACGTCACAACAAACCTGAGGTGTTTTTCTCGGACCATCATCTCGTCGGAACGCGATTCTCGGCTTAGACCGACCCGCTCCCTTGTACTCAATGGCAACTGTACAAGATAGCTATCACCCCTCCTTCGCCGACCCAAGTGGGGACGTAGTCCTCCAATCCACTGAAGGTACACTGTATCGTGTCCACAGCTTCATCCTCCGCACCACTTCTGGGTTCTTCCGCACCCTGCTCTCTCTCCCCCAGCCGAACGACACCCAAATTCCCTATGAAATCCCGACGGGTGAAAAAGACTCTGTTTTGGAGCGTGTCCTGCGCATGATATGCGGGCTCGAGATCCCGCGCTGGGCCTCCTTTGACGAGGTCGAAGCCACTTTGGAATTGATTGAAAAATGGGACACCCCTGGACCCTTATCCGTCATTCGTACAGCCATAATGTCGCCGATGTTTGCGGACGATCCGCTCCGCGTGTACGTGCTCACGACGCACTTCGGCTGGGTGGAGGAGACCGCAGAGGTGCTTACCCACACGCTGAAGCTGCAGCTGCTCAGTGGGTCGCACGATGAAGTTCTCTGTCGGCTCTCATCCCGCGGCCTGCTTACGCTGGTGTCGTTCCACAACCGGTGCAAGGCCCGGTTTAAGGACGCGCTTGACGGCACAGATCTGTTCGCCGCCGGGAACGAGGAGCCGCGCGAGTGCATCTGCAGGAAGCCGAGAGATAACTACCCGTGGCGCGTTCTCAAGGCTAAGGTGCGTTTCTTTCCTCTCCCGCCTTCCCATAATTCAAGTTATACTAATGTTGTACCAGCTCCTCTCCGAATTCGAGCTCCGCCCTCTCGGCGACCGCATCCTCGAAGACATGTCCGGGTGGCCTGAATCCGCCGCATGCTGGCGCGCAAAATGCCTCTGCGGGAATCTATACTACGACCAGGTTTCGACTGTTGGGAATATCAAGGAGTCGATCAAGAGTGCGATTGACCCGGAGGCGATGTAGGTCGTTTCAGCATTAAAAATGCGACCGAACATCAAAAAGGAGGAGGAAATGCGATGGAGCTGGTGGGAATCTAATTCTAATTCTTCTGCTCACATCTGTGTATTTATTTATACCCATTTACATTCATCTACTTATCTCATGAGGTCAACCCGAAGACGCGGCGTTGTAAATCCAGCGGATCCAACACACTCACGGTGAAGCTAGTTAGAAAGCTCGAGGTATGTCTCTTAGTTCTCCAAGATGTCCAACTCGATCTTAATCTCCGGAGCGTGACAGTAAATGCGAGGACGTTATGGTCTGAAGCCCCGAAGGGTTGTATGAAACAATTAATTAGATATCGCCCAAATCACCACTTCCCGCGACCGACAGGAATGGTACACCCGCCGCTGTGCATCCATGTCGTCCGCGTCCATTGGCTTCTCACACGCGAAGCTGAATTGAAACACGCGTACATTGGGTGTGCATGCTTGACACTGCGGTGGACGGGCAATCAACACCCTTGATTTTAGGGTCTCTTGGAGGCTCGAGGCATATCTCAGGAGCTCGAATTCGGTGATGATCTCCAGTGTGTACCAGGTGCGTGCCATTTCGAGGTCGGAGTCGTGTCCGCTCGAGACGTCGAGTGCCGCGATGATCTCCAGGGCCAGGGTACTCGTAAGTTCGAGGTTGAATCTCTCGAGGCTCCTAGAGGTCGAATTCAGCGGATGAATTTGAGGTACATGAGGTTGAAGAAACGAGAGTGTAGGCTAAGCTAAGGGATACGGGTCAGGGGAAATGCAATACATCGGACTGAGCGCGCTTCTTCCAAGAACAGACAGAAAGTGCACCGGCCATCGGTGTTCATGTTGAGTTGGCGCTTGGTAGCTCCGAGGTGAGAATATAGGCGGCAATGTGGATGGGGAGACGTAGGAGAGAGGGAGAGGGAAAGAGAAGGGAAGAAAGAATGACAATCAGCGCCCCCCCTCAAAAACAACAATTCAGAGATGTCAATGCTTGAAGTGAAGATCTCTCTGAAAACGGAGTGACTGATCTTAGAGGGAAAGTAGCATACGTTGGGCCTTAGTTCAGGCATGGTGGTACAAGAACAAGAGGGATCAATGAATCAATGATGCCATGATCCCCTTGCGATTTGGTTCCTGGCGCATCAGTGATGGTAACGAATTTCAAGCCGCTCTCCATAACTACATCACCGCCAGTTGTCGCCCACAGCAATCGTTGCACTGGATGGGCTTTGTATAGCCGTCCAGGTCGGATCCATCTTCACAGCCTCGACTTCAAAGTCCTTGGGCGCCTTACACGCGCCTCATCCACTGACGTGGAATTCCGATCGAGTCTTGAGCGCTTGAAAGGAAACGTGGCGATCTCTAACAAAGTGCAGAACTCTCTGGAAGCTTCATGCACCACTACGTATTCTGATTTTCCCATCCTTTATATGCTTAACGCGGTGCCGAACTGACTCACTATCCAATGGTTTCCGCAATCACACCAGGCCCAACGTGTCTCGCGTGGGTCCGCAAGCCTTCGCGCGATCCCTACAGATGTCCTAAACCCGTCAACGTCGCGGCAGGACACAAGTGGTGTGGTCCCCACCATCAGGCGGAGAGAAAGCATTATCTCTCGTACAAGGTTGCTCCACCCATCTTTATCACAACGTCGTCCACGGTCAACACCCTCATAGAAACCTTCTACAAAGCTGGAGGAAACACCGATATGCGTTGACGTGGAGTCTGTCAAGGAGTGCCGGACCGTGGAGACGTTGGTGGACTGGGCGACGTCTTTAAGAGAGAGGTTAAATTTGTTCAATGTGTGAGTTATTTCGTCGCGTCCGGTCCTTTAGCATGATAGTTATATCGTCCAGGGTAATTCGAGGCCGCAGATACCATCATGATACTGTATGTGCTGTTCTTTCGCCAACTGATCGAAAGTATTTTAACGAACTGACACCAGTTTCATGCCGGGGGCGACTCACCACACCTGCATTATATTACGGTCCTCAATGAAAGTAAACGCGAGACCGAGATCGTGCTTTTGGCGGTCAACCAACGGCACGGCGAACTTGACGGTGTCACCTCCGACCCAGAAGATCTGGACGACGACAAGGTCGCAGCCATTTTAGGCTGGGATTCGGCTCCTCCGCCTAGCGACCCTGGGGCCGAAGATCTATATTACACCGACCAATTCGAGGATGAGCGGCGGCGCGAGCGCACACGTCTCATCCGGCAGTTCCTCGCGTTCCGCAAGACGGCGCAACTGCATGGCGAGGACACGCGTGAGCCGTTCATCGATTACATGGAGCGCCTCGTCATCCTCGCGATCCTGGAGCGCTCTGGAATGCGTACACTTCTTCACGGAGGCGCCGCAGATGTGGAGGATTTTCTCACGCAGGACATTGTTACGCTTGACGAGCTGAAGCAGATTTATGTCGCCGTGCATCTCATGACGCCGCAGCAGGTCTTCAGCGCCATCAACGATGCATTCCGAGGTGTCCACGAGCCACACGACATAGTCCTCGGTCGCCGCATTTATGAAGAGGAGTCGACTGATGAGATCTGCCTAGCTGCGTGGGATTTGTTCGAGGATGTCATGCCCTGTCGGCACTGCGCGCTCCAGGGCTGCCAGCGGCTCGAGGAGTGGACGAAGATCGAACGTCTGGCCACGCTTTCGCTGCGATTTTTGAACTGGCAGTCTGCAGATGTAGGCTCTTTTTCGCGCGCAGACACACTGTTTCATCTCAGCGGGGTGTTCGCGGAGCGCAAATGGGAGCGCTTTTCGCCTCCGGCCTATTGGGCGAAGAAAGCCGGATTGTGGGTGCAAATAGATCGTCCGGCCGGGATCTATTTGAAAGTACGTACGCTTGGCCAGAACCAGGCAGATTTAGAAACATAACTCGCCTTTTCCCTCTAGTTCTCGGTCGAAAACTCCGACTCCTATCACAGGTTTCTGCACGTAATCCAAGGCCTCGAAATATTCTCTGTCCTTTCCTGGGCGCCGGCATTCACGGAAGACTCTGATGCCCTTATCCGCCGCGGGCCGACCCAACTTTGTGCATCGCGCAAGCGCACCGCAGTGGAGTATGAAGATTTGTCAACTGCGACGTGGGTGGAGGCCGACACAATCCACGAGCGCCAGGCGCGCGACCTCTACAAGACGAGCCGCGACCCGGGCGTGCTCCACATGATCGTACTCGACCGTACGAACGGTGAACTCGCGCGCCTCAAGGACAACCTCGCATTCGCCTTTTTATACGCGGAGCAGATCGGTAAGGATGCGGAGATGATGCTGCGGACGCCGCGGGCGTTTGCAGCGCAGGAGATGCGGAGGCTCTTCGATGGGTGGGCGGCACCTGATTGGGGGCTTGCCCAATGTGGACTTCTGGGCATTGCGTGCGGTGCGATCAATGTGCGCGGGGAAACTTTCAGGGAGTTCCAGGCACGGTGTGTTGCGCTTGTAGAGACGCTTGCAGATCCGAATCTGGTGACGTGTTGGGGCACGAGCAAGGAAAAGAAGCAGAAACGACGCGACGCGCTGCAATGTTGGCAGAAGTGGAAGAGGAGGTTGGATCGGATGGCGTGTTCGAAGGATTTCTTTTATTTAGGCACGGAGGAGGGCCACGCGCATCTACGCGAAAAGCTCGGCCGAAGTAAGTGTCGGATTCACCGGATAGTGCCGAGCTGACCAGTATTGAATGTGTAGCTATTTCCCCTACCGACGGCGCTCTTGTCAAATACGACGATGAAATCTCCCGCGAGGTCTTCCGTACGGTTTCTGCCATTGAATCAATCTTCGGAAATATTTACTGCCTGTTTAGAACGCTCGTTCGACAGATCCGAGGCGGTTGAAAAGATGTTACCGCCGAGAACGATCGTCTTGGACTGGGATGGCAAAATCGAGTACCCCGACGAAATCAACCGTGAGTTTGTTGATTTCATGTCCTAGATTAAGGACTGAAACAAAGCACCGTCAAGATGATACCTTTTCGTTCATGCGCCAAGGCTTCATTGAGGAAACGATGGCGACGATTGTTGAGGTCCAGAACGAACTCCCTTCGCGTGTTGAATAATTACTTTCCAGCGCGTATGTATCATTTATGTAAGCCCCTGTGTATAATTGATCTACAATTTTTCTGAAACATTATTGCCTTTGAACGAGTCTGAAACTAAGCACAAAATACTGGGTTGGTTTTCGTATCTTTCAGAGGGGAAAGAGGCCTAGAGGCTTTGGGTAGGCATTTTCAACTGAGTACCGCTCGGAGCTTCGTTCGCCTCGAGCGCGACCACAGGAGTTTTCTGTTTGCATTGTGATCTATAATCGGTCAGCAGCAGGTGGGATTCGAGCTATGTGCACCGTCCGGCTAGCTTAATTCAGGATTGCAGCCTCCAAGCATGACTCACAAATGTTTAACCACTACTTACAAGCGTCGTGAGACATCTGAAAACATTTTTCTGGTTTGTACTTCCTCGTGATTGTAATATGTATTCGTTTAGCTCAACGCCTAATCATATCTCGGGGGCAATTGATTTAGAATGTCAAGTTTACACCGAAGAGCTAGCAGTGATAAATACATGGGGACTTTCAATGCCATTGCAAAGCGTTCAGTATCATTCAACTGTCCACCAGAGCCCTCTATCAATAGACTTTTCGAGTTCTTCCGCCTCTATCTGCTTATCCAACTTACGGTATGTTTGTGCAAGAGTTTGCACGGCTAGTTGGGTGTGCGGATGGTTGTGCCCCAAAAGCTCTCTTCGCCTCTCCAGGACAACAGTTTGTAACTCTTCTGCTTTTACCAAGTGACCTTGATGGTAGTATGTTCTTGCTAGATTATTCATAGCAATCAGGGTGTTGGGATGGTTGTCACCGAGGAGCCTTCTCCACTTCTCTAGAACCACCAGTTGCAACCTTTCCGTTTCTTGCCAGCGGCAAAGGCGGGCACTAGTATTAGCAAGATTGTTCATAGCACATAGAGTGTGCAGATGGTCATCCCCGAGAAGCTTTCGCCGCTTCTCCAGCACTACAAGCTCCAGCTCTCTGGCTGCTTCGAGTAGGCCGTGTTTACTATAGTTGATAGCAAGATCACTCATAGCAGCCAGGGTTCCCCCACTGTCATCACCATGATGCTGTTTCTGCTTCTCCACAACCAAAATCATGAGTTTATTGGCTTCTTGGAACCGGCCAAGACTGCGATATGTCCTTGCAAGGTTGTTTATAGCAGCCAGGGTGTCCGAATGGTTATCGCCAAGAAGCTTTCTTCGCTTTTCTATAACCAAACTTTGCAGTGATTCTGCTTCCTCGTGTCGACCAAGTTCATTGTACGTGTTCGCAAGATTTTCCATAGCAGTCAAAGTTTCCAAATGGCCATCACCAAGAAGCTTTCTCCTCCCTTCCAATCCAATGGCCCCCAGCTTTGCAGCATCTGCATACTGCCCAGCATGTTGATATATTATTGCATACTGTAGTCCAAAATCATTGACCTTCTCAGGCATAATTTGCATCAAAGAGTCAACATGCGATACTATTCTGGGACTGGCAAGGGTGATATCCTCTTGGAAAATTTCTAGAATGAACCTGGCCAGGATATTACCCATACATGAATGATAACGATCTGGGTCAGCCAGGGTTGTCCGGCACCAGCTCTGCACCAAGGGATAGATAGAAAATAATTTTTGCTCTGCATCAAAGTTGATCAGAGAATATGCCTTGATCTCATTGGTGAATTCCAGGAAGCAGCGAGAGTCCCATTCCCCAGTGGTTCCCAGGAAATGTGAAAGGAATCCCTGTGGGTCTTCCATCCTGTCTATTGCAGAATTGCGAGATGGGCCACTGCGAGACCAAACCCTGAGAAACTTCAATTTGAGTTTTGCCAATTTGCTTGGTTGCTCGGATTTGTTCTTCATAAGGTGGGTTGCTGCTCTGCTGAACAAGTCCTCTGAAATTCCATCTTGGTGGAGGAATGAACAGAGCTGTAACAAGGTGGCTGCTGGTGGACTGAGTTTGTCAAAACTCATTTGCCATGTTGTAAACACTGTCCAGGCATAGGCATCGTGACTTTGAGCAGGTTTTTCACGAAGTAGTTGTGCCTGACTTTTAGTATATAAGCCCAGATAAGTGTCAAGAGCCCCAGATTCTGAGATGAATGCTCCTGCTTGAACAATTGCAAGGGGGAGATAGCACAACACCTTGATAAGGTCAGATAAAACATGCTGATGGAGGCTTAAGCAACAACCCACTTTCACGATCTCAGATGCAAGCAGTGCATTTTGTGGCGAGGTTTCTTGGTCAGCACGCTTAAGCAACGATGCCACAGGATCTGATTCTTCCGTATTCGAAACTTGAGAATGAGCTCCATAGACTCGTAGATTGGGATTGCGTGATGTGATGATTATATTGCCATGATTGCATTGGGGGAAAAACCTGTTGAGATCGATTTTGGGGTCATCTGCATTGTCCAAGAACAAGAGCCACTGGTCATTATTGGGTGTTGCAAGCCAATTCAAGGCATCTTGCGGAGAATCCCCGGTTTTCTTTGTGATTGCTATATTCTTTAGACCAGTTTCAATAGTTTGTGTCATGCTCGCATCCACGAGGAGCCGATCAGTGAATCTGACACAAGCAAGTATCAAATGAGTATTATACAACTGAGTTGAACTTCAACTCACTGGCTGTATTCTTCAATGAACTTCAGTGCAATCTGTGTCTTTCCGGCACCGCCTAGTCCGTAGAGCACGTAGATACGTTGTTTCCCGGCTTGTTCAGCGAAGAACCTGTGCATTGCATCTAGGAAAGCCTGTTGTCCTTGAAAAATCCTCGATGGAGGAGGGCAGCGATTGACAGCGGGAGATGCTTGCACGGCAGCTGCGCCATACACCGTGTTCATGATGAAGTTATTTGCTGTGATATTATAGTGGAGAGTAGGGCCCTCCCCAGCACCTCCGCCACCACCATGACCCTGGACACCACCGCCTCCACCTTGGCCTCCTTGGCCGCCTGTGCCGGAATGAGCAACAATTTTGGAATCTAAGTGGATTTCGTTGTACCGAGGATATAGTTATTAATCGTTTGGAAATCATCGTGCTGAGGCCTGGGGTGGACTGTCGTAGTTTTGGGATTTGTCTAAAACGAAGTTCACTGCTGCCGTTACTCACCAGAAACAGGATCGGAATGGTCCATAGGCATTGGCTCAGAGACATCGGAATCGAGTGACTGAGCTCCGGGTTGTCCATGAGGGCTAGATGCACACTCATGAGAGGGGCTTGTGGACGACATGGTGGGCGACGAAGAGCTATGTTAGGCCCAATATAATCTGCTAGACACGGCGAATTCGTTTCGGTCTCTACATATATGGAGATCTAGGGTTCGAAGTGATCAATGCCACCGACTTGACAGTGGATACGAACACAAGGAGACACAACAAAGTGCGCCACTGTCGCGCTATTGCTGAATCAATCAATCAATCAGGGTACAAGATGAATATCAATTCGGTCAAAATTAGATACACATTATAACATACAAGCATCATCATGATTTTGTTGCAGCATCTGTATAAGCTGGACTACATCGACGTGTGAAGTCCAACTGGGTCCTCAGTGCTAGAAGTGTGCCATGAGAAATATCCACTTTTTCGGTTCCAAAACATCGGTGGTCTAAAAACAGTTCAAAGTTCTACACGTCCGGGAGCAAACGCGATGTTGACCTCGGGTTAAATGGTAGAGAAAGGGGCATTGCCGCATGGTCTCTGCCGTTGTCGAAGTTGGTATCTTCCCTACCAAATTTATCAAGGAAGCAAGGCCCAGCGACGCCTACAAACAAGCGAGGTACCTTTTATTTGTACATTGCGTCTGTCTCTGTCTGTCTACAGAAGACTAAGCGACGCCGGGTTTGTAGAGTGCACGTAATGATGTGCGTTTCTCGATATCGGACGCGATGGGCCATTCGACGGTTGCAATTCTTTTCATTTGCAACATCCATGATCTCCGAGCGAGAGAAACGGCATCACGGGTTCCGGATATGTAAATTCGGATTTCATGATCATCGATCAAAATATTTGCGAAGTTGAAAATGCTCATCCCCCACTTCGTTTGCCTAGCCGGCCCAAATAAAACGGCTTATACATTGCATCAATTCCAGTGTTGAAATGGAATGAGATTAATCCCGCAAGGCTTGGTTTGGTAGTGAGCGATCTGGATCTGTTACATAGTTTCAAGTTGCGCAAGAGTCACTCCCGTTCGATTCGGGACCACACCATTGGATAATTCCAAAATTGCTTCCTTTTTTTGGCCGAAGTCCAAGGTGCGCAACGGTTTTGAATTGCGTATGTCCCATCTATGCAAAGCCGATTTCCTTTGTGATTTTATGTCTCTTCAATTTTTCTCTTCAACCTGTCCCATTTTCCACCAGCCAACTTTCTTTTAACGCGGATTCTGTGTAATACGTCTGAAGTCCGTCAGCGGACCTGGAGAGGGGCAAGAATAAATGTGTCTATCGATGCAGAAAGTCAATTATAGGTTCGTGGCAAACTCAGTGAAAAATACTTCGGAACAGTCTCCTACAAGACGGAGGAGACTGCCTCCGAATCGATCCAGATGTGTCTCTGCTTGGATTTCCTCGCTACGTCGACAGCGATCGTGGTCGCGTGTACAGTCTGTTGGACGCCGGCGTTGCGAGTGGTTGGAAAATTAAAGGTCTTTTAATTAAAGGTCTTTTATTTGTGGCCTTCCCAAGTTTGCGAAATGTGGTGTAGGTTCCCATGTTCAGTGCATACAATTGCATATTCTAATAATCGCACATATTTTGTATTCTGTACCTCAGCAGAGAGGTTCGAAGTTAAATGACTCGCACTTTTCCAGCGAGAAAATGGGGTGAATAAGGTTTGATAGCGGGAGGTCCGCAACTGCGTTCGATTCTGACACACCATAACGCAGGATGCCCGTTCGATCCGGGTGCAGGCGATGTAATAATGCAACGGTCAATTTTTTTTTTCACCACATTCGGGGTCTTTCGGGGTGCATTGAAACCTAATTTCCCTGTGGCTTATTCAAGACTGAGTTTTCGATCTTCTGCCAGTGGGGAAATAGAAAACAGCGCCTCAACATGGCCACAAAATCCGCGGGTGATGATGTGCATATCGGTGAGGTTGAGGTACCTGAAGTTAGGCCGGGGAGCGACAGTTATCCGGTGCGCCCAGCATTCGGAAAGAAATCGTGGTGGAAATCAAACGAAAAGCTCAAGATAAGATAAGATAATCGGCCATCGCGCCAATACCTGACGGGATCAACGCAGCACTGCACAGCACTGCCACCGTCTATTTTCTCCTCACCTCTGCGGTCGGTCAAGACGTTCAAGAGTACACAACGCAGGGCCCGATGTGCATAGGGCTGCGCGTATGCGGGTGCGTTAGCTATGCGATGTCCGAGACCGAGATTCATTGGTAGGTCAAGATGAAGAGATTTACTTACATAGAAGAGAGTCCAAATGCTCGACCTCGATAGGCGCTTTTTTCAGCCTTACTTCACTTATTACTCTTGGGTTGTCACCGTCGCACCGTACTACTCGAAGCGCTCGACTTGGGAAGAAACCCCGGCTGACGCAGCATTATTGTGTCGAGTACGTCTCTTGTCTCCGCTTCAAGTTTCATTTTAGTTTGGACTCTGACTTGTCGGGATGATCCTCGCACAGATAATATGAAACCGACGCAGCCCTCGTCTCCCACCAGTGCAGCAAGGTTCACAAGCGGCGCTGCAAGCAGCTGAAGGAGCTCGCGTATGCGATCGAGGAGTCTGAGCGTGTGGCTGGGCTGGGGTGCGCGGAGGCCAGACCGAGGGTAGCCGCCGTTATGGAGGATGTGCACGAGGCGGCGACTTGATTTCTGCCGCCAATGCCCTGCTGTTTCTGTTGGTGGGAGTCCACACTGTAACGCCTGTGTTGTCGTGCCGCACTCCACGGGGAACTAGCCGGTGGGGTCTTTGAGTCATGGCGGTGCGCTCATTAACTTTCGTTCTGCGTAGCCATGGCACCTTGACAATCTATTAATGCAATGGTCAACAGCCGCTCCCTGATCCGCTTGCACATTCCGCGTCCTCTCGAAAGAACGAATGGCTACGACTTTCCCCTTGGGCTCGATACCAGCCGCGACGTATTAATCGCCCTTGAAACGACGACTGTCCCTCCACGTTGCGGATCGTGGCACGCGGGCCTGCCCTCAATGGCGCCGGCAGCGTACATGGTATGGACTATTCCTCTCCTCCTTGTCTGCAGAGTGTTTCTCCGCGTCGTTGTAACTTGTGTCTATTCATCTTCCTCACTTGGTCTCAGTCGCCCAGGTTCCGCTCTGCACCCCACCCCACTTCACGCCACATGCGGAGAACAGGTCGGTGGGCTATTTCTACATCTGAATGTGAGCGCGAGCGCACGGTGCGGCCCAATCTGCGGACGCCTCGCACTTGAAACTTGACAAACCAATCCCGTGAGTGGCTATGAAAGTTTGCTCGGTCAGTCCCTTGGCGGAAACCCGGAGGGATAGAACGCACGAACGAAGTGCGCGCGCCTGCTTACATGGAACGGCCGGTCTACGTTCGCCCCGTTCTTTTTTTGCCCTCTCCGCTTCTCTGCATCGCCTCCATGAACAGTCCGTGAACAGTCATAGGATTTGTGTTAAACGCATACACCGCAAACGACTCTTCAAGACGGGTGAAGCTAATATATTCACATCCAAGTCCGCCCAGCCACTCACTACCCACCCACCTACTGAGTCAAACAGGTATTCCGTTGGTGTTCAACCAGTTACGATGGGTAGCTGAACTGAACCAGACGCGTCCAGGATAAAAATAACTTTTTGCTATCTCCTCAAAGTCGAACGAGCGTGTCTGTATGAACGCGAGAGAGGTGCGGCATGGGACGCCGGTGCGCACCCCGCGCCTCTGAGCCTTTGACTGCTCGAAATCGAACTTGGTGTTGGCCGTGGAGTGGGGAAACCCCGATTGACATATTTTCCAAACAAACATCCAGAAATTGAACTCTCAAACTTCCTTCTAGTGGGCAGATGTGTTGGTGTGAACACTCTGAATCTATGAACTCGAAGAAACATTCATTGAAACAGAATAGATCATCTGTAATAATAAAAGAGTTTCGTAACTGGTTCATGGCTCAGGCTCGAGTCGAACGAGCTTTCCTGCACTAATTCTAGTGGACCTGATTTATCACAGAAAGCAGGTGCGCGCCCCGCGCCTCCGGGCCCCTGTTATTCTGAGCCTTTTCCTCAAATGAGCTTGCCCGCATATTGCTCTCGATGTAGGGCACACCCCACGCCTCTGAGCCGTATTAAAGGTTATCCATAATTCACGCTGATACGATATTGCTGAGTTAGAGAAGCGTGAAGTGGAGATTCGGGTTGGACTTAGAAAATATGTTGCGTACTGCGTTGTATTTTTAGAGTGTTGAAGCTTACTCAGCGTTGGGCAGCGGAGTGCGAACTCCGCTCACTCGGGATTTAATACTTTCCGAACCAGGAATTCCACCCTCTATCTCCTCCCGTTTGTAGGCCGATGTGTCCTCTGTTGACCAGTCTAATAGCTACCCCTCGACTTGTCCGTCCGCTGCGTCGAATACATTATATCGAACCCGAATTACTGAACCACGTTGCAGTGGTTGGCAATTAGAAACATCACAAACTAGTCTTGGTGCGAACTCGAGTCGAACAAAATTGTCTTGGTCTGCGCGTGCAGTATCCTATACATTGAACTCGCGTCTAATGCAGGTGCGCGCCTCCAGGCTTTCCCTGCTTGTGATTCATCCTGGTTGAGGTCATTTCATCCTGGTTGAGGTCATTTCACGTGGGGTTCCGCTGACTCGTGATTGAGATGCTTCTTCACCATACAGTACGGACGTCGCATATGTATCATTGCGCTAACAATACATACAAAGTTCTAATTCCCATTCCATCTGTAGTTCGTGCCCTCACATATGATCGTACAGGCGAGGAATAACATCAGCACGAGCTGGATGCCCATGAGGAGTTTAAATGTCCAGGAGGGCGCGGGCAGTTCTTCGTCAATTGTAGTTATCTGGGCGGTACCTTGTTCCAAGGTTGGCTCGGAACCTGGGAATTAATCAGGCACGGCAGAACGCAAATCCCAAGACGTTCCGCTCACGGTAGTTCTTGCAATCCAGTCTCTCTGTCCGTTCCGGCTCTCTAACAACTGGATGGCCGTCATGTATGTCTGGTATTTTTGAGCAAGGTATTACACCTACCCACTTCGCTACCAGTCGCGGTATGTGGACATTCCAACTCCTCGTCTTCAGTGTCCCAATTTGATCTTGCATAAAGATCTTCGCCGTCGACTTCGATCATTTTGTTAGTGCAACGGAAAGGTTCCTTTCAGTGCGGTGGCATTACCATGGGCAAAGGGAGCGTCAAATTCGGAGGATAGGTGATAAAGCGGGTGACCCAGATGCAGGGCGAGCTCCTGGCTATCTGGATCGAAACCTTTGGCTTGGTGGAATTGTCGTAGTCCGTCGTAGACGCCAGTATCCCAAGAATATGCACTGGCTTGGGTGGTGAATTGGAAACGAGGAAATCCGAGCTGTGTTGCCTCTTCTGGCGAAAGGCGATTCACTCCGGACGATTCTAGAGACCAATATGCAGTGCACTCCGGCCAACGGCAGGAGAATGGAGCGATTTGAAAGTCGGTCTCCGGACAGAGGAACAAGAAACCGGTGGGAAGGTCTTGTTTAGTTTCCGAAATTTCGAGTTCGAAGTATATGTTTCGCAGCCAAACTACACAAGAATGAAAGGATGAAATGAACCATGGGCCAAAAGTCGTACCGTAATTCTGGAAATTCGACGTGATATGGAGACGGCGGAAAATATGGTTCGCTTGGCTGAGCCAGACGTTACTGTTCAGGGACCATGATAACCGCATCTTGCTATTCGATACATCGCCGGACTGGAAACTTTGAAGGCGTCAATTAGCGGACCTGAGCCTAAATAAAATGAAATACCGGGTCCAGCCAGACTTCATGAACTCTCCGACTGCTTTTGAGGAATTCCTCCAGTGGACAAAATAAAAACGAACAGGATAGGCAACTACATTCGCTAGTGACAGTGACGCAACTTCAACGGGGTCTTCAAGAGAAGGTCTCGAAGAGAAACAATATATGGCTCCAATGTTCACAGTCGGTGAAGCCAAAATGGAGATGACCCGATGTTGCGACAGATAGCAATGACATATAGTGTGATACCCTTGCAACGGCAACGAGTCAATGATAATCTTGATGGATTCCGCCGTGTGTGGACTGAGGGAATATATTTCCGGTAAGCCAAACGTATCCTGTTGAGGTTCGAGCCAATTTAAAGCGAATATATTTCCTTGTTGCGTGAGGTCGACGCAAAGTCGCCCAGTCGAGCGCCGTATCCAACTGGTACATTCCGATGGGAACTAGAAAAATGAATGGATATCGGTAACCAAGATACAACTCACAAGCGCCTGTTGGAATGCAGAATAGACGTAAGTCCGCACCGCCTGCGAGCTGGTAAGGAACTTCGATCAGGGGGTTGAGTTGTCCTACCTTGAAGTCCGAACTCTGTGGATCAATATCATTGAGTGGAGCATGTTGAATGTAATAGGCACTTACACAGCACGCGTGAATATATACTGTGAAAAAATGGGAATCCTGGTAACAATCTACAAATTGTTTGAACGGTATGAGATCTGGTGCAAATGTCACGATCAAATCATATTACATGGATCAAAGGCCGCACCATCATGAAAGAGCGTGGCACATATACTACCTGAACTTGCTGCACCAGAAATCTGGAGAATATTCGGATGGCTGGGTGCACACTGGTTAGAAAGATGGACGGCGAAAAACAAGAACCTTACCGAAGGGACATGTATTTCGCGACATCTTCCCGCCATTCCTCAAGAGATCTTTCAGACATCGGCTCCGGAGAAGTAATGCGACAAACCTCTTCTGCGCCGTTCCCCTGGTACATTGCTACCGTCACATTCGACTTTCGCCCTTCAACTTTAGCGCAATATATCCGCCGGACACGCGCCCGTCCGCGCCGGTAATTCACAAAGGCCGTGCATTCGTCCACTGGTATTTCGCGTCGAAGATCTATATCTCCCAGTGGGATCATTCGGAAGTCTACGTGGCGTTTAGGTTTTCCCCACAGTACAAGGTGAGAGCGTACCGGATGGTGCACTGGAAGCAGTAGTGTAAAAGGTGTTGGTGATGTTGGTGAGTGTCTGGGCCGTTACAGTGAAGTGCTGCGAGCCCGAGAACATTCCACTGCCATAGAGGGTGGTGAGGAACGATCCAACCCAGGCTAGAAAGATGAGGGAGGACGCACGAGGAAACTGCAGGATTGAATGGAGTGGTTCTCCGAGTGAACTCAGCCTTCGGATAGGGCTGGTCGTCCATCGATGGTGTAGAACGAAAGAAGAACCTTTTAACCGGATGGTAAGTATCGTGCCAAAATAAAGGGATCACCAACCAACATAGTCCGTACTGGTTATTCACAAGTCCGAGGGGTCGTACTGGTAACTGTGGCTTAATAACGGAATGAAACTTGCGGATGTCGCACTCGGGGTTACCCCCATGTTTCCTGATCAGGAAACCCGTTCTGCAAGAGTAGCGGCGGTGCTTACATTAACCATCCCCATGTGCCTGTATGCCTGCAGAAACCGTGGGTTCGGTGTGAGCTGGGGAAGAGCTTACCAACCCCAGATATTCCGCCGGGACGTGAAGAAGAGCACAGTCTCCGTTTCCCCTAGCTTGGCGCGACAGCGATGGATTCGCCTAATACACCGATTCATCACGATGATCGCGGTACCGCCGGTTCGATTTCTTGAGCCAACAGTGAAGGCGAATTCTCACCTTGTTCAGAGGACGACGCGATCCGAAGGACTGCGGTCCATGGGTATAGGCAACAACGAATCACCCGCGATCGCGGGGATGCGAGAATCGGGCAGGGCATTGTTGACCGACACATATATAGTAGAATCAATTTTATATCGGCCACGTCGGAGCTGTGGCCCTCAGCAGGCTGGAACACAGGAGAATCGAGCACGATTCATGTCTTATCTGCTCCGTCGCCACTCGAGATGTGAAATCAGTAGCATTTCTGTTCCATTCAAGGGTAGGTACTAGCGCGATTGGGTTTTGAACAGGCTATCGGGTTCTGGATGAAATGAAGATTGTTGTTGAATGAGTAACAGGCCTTCCATGAACCGACCCACCAATCGATTCGATGACGCCTCCTTGCAAAGACGTGAACTTGGTCAACGTCTCGGTATTCAGCCTCGCAGCAAAGCCCCGGAACTCTCCGATATTATAGGTGTGGATTATATCTGCGTTTGAGGGAGTGAGTGAGCATCGAAAAAGTCATTCGAGCAATGGAATTCGTGTGCCCTTCTTGTCGACGTTCTTCTTCACATCTTCAATCTCCTTTGCGGTGGCGTCCTTATTGAACATGACAATGTAACCTATCAATTGTAAGTAATGCGGGGAGAACTGTTCAAGCTCGGGACTCACTTGGAGCGGACATGGTAGGCGGAAGAGTCGGAAGAGATCGATGACGATCCGGACCGTTCCCGTTATGGCCTGACACGTCCCGTGCTCTGATTCGGGCCGTCCGACCCGAACTCAACCAAAAATTCATGTGCTACTTCTTCATGCGTAGGCTCCACGTTGAAGATTGGGTGATCCTTCCGGATGTTTTTTTCTTTACTGCACCTTGTAGTTGCGCCGCACACTTCTCCGGTTTTACTGCTTCAATTTATTGAGCTGAAGGAGCATAAATAAGCGCACCCCGGGGGGACACTGACCGCAAGGGAATTGGGCATCACTTTATCTCGCGCCGGGGAATCTTCAATGTTACTCAGGCTTTGACTACGCATCAAATGGCTGAGCCAGCAGAACAATAGAAAGAATTTCAACCGCAAGAAAAATCTTCGCCCCCATCTATGGCCCAGGCTCGAGTCGAACGAGCTATCCCGTGTGAACTCCCATGTCTTGCAGGTGCGTTCTGGTCTTTGGGTCTTACATTTGAACAGAATCAAAACCAATCCGCTCCATTTAAACTCGCTCCTGGTTGGAACAAGTTGACCCTCGTCCAGCCTCGCCTGACCTTGAGGCTTGAATAACGGATCCGATGCAGGATAGGAATGCTGTAGAATTTCGGCAATAAGCACGAGCGTTTGTTCGGCGAATGTTCCTGGTGCGAAGGGGCGCATCTCCCGTTTCTTTCGTCTGAACTTAACCCAAATTTGTCTGTTGATTTCGAAAATTATGGGTGTCGATCAATCAAAACGCAATGGAGGTCCGAGAATCGTAATATAACAGCTCCGCGGGGTTCACTAGCGCTGGGTTCAATTTCGTGCTCCGGCAGGTATGCTGGAGTTGGAGAGGTTTTGCAACTTTTGTTATCGCAGTTTCGGCGGCCGTTCGGCTTTCTGATGCATTTTCATTCTCCGTCCTGTCAGCACTGGCAACGTCATCATCTCTTTGCCACCCAATTCTGTTCGCGACTTTTTCTCCCATGATACGCTGTGGACTTCTCAGCGGAAAGGTCAGGGGTCGATTGCGACAGACCCGGACGAGCCAGAACACCCGCCGACACCGACGAGAGACCAGAATTGAATTCAAGGGGCGAGGTTAATTTTTAAATATCACCAGTACGCAGCGTACCTCTCTTTCCTTTCCGCATAGACGGTCCTACAATTTCCCTCTCGGCAAGATGACCACAATCCAGGCCATTGACACGCTACGTACCACAATCCCCGGCGCCGAGCTCGCGCTCCCTGGCAGCGAAGATTCAAGAAGCTGAACGTCTACCTCTCGGGGCTCGAGGGAGACCTCATCCCGTCGGCCATCTTCCTGCCCAAGAACTGTGACAAAGCTGGCCTACCCTGACTCACTCGTGTCGAAGTGAAGGATGACGGCACCGGTGGTCCGTCGCCGCGGGCGAGCACTGGGGCGTTGTTTACGATAAGCTGCGCGGGGTTGGCTGCGAGTTTGTAACGGGGCGGCCGTGCGAATAGCCTGTCGTTCTTTTCCTCCCGCGAGGGCTTATGATAACGTCATCGACTTCGCCGCGCAAAATCGTCCACGCCAACGCGGCTTCGAACCCTGATCTCTTCCGTGTCCTCGTGGCGGGGCAACAACTTCGGCGTGGTGAGCTGTTTCGACCTGCGTGCATTCAAGCAGGGCTCTTTTGGAAGTGTCTTCTACTTTCCGCCCAGCTTTCCGGGGGTCGAGGCCCTTGTCAGCGAGTTGAAAAAGCCCAACGTTGTCAATGACCGCGACATGCATCTCATGCTAAGCATCGGACACACGGCCAGCGGCGGTATGTGTTTGAACCAGCTCTACTACGCATGCACCGGAGCCGAGAAGCCCGTCGTGCTGGAGCAGTTCGCCAGCATGCAGCCGCAGTTGGACCAGTTGAACCCGACGCGGGCAGGACACTGAAGGACGCATCCGCAGAACCGGCGGCCATGGGGTCCGACCGTATGTTGGTCGACCCAAAAAATACGTCAGAGCTGCAACTAAACCAATAAGTTCCCTCGCCAGCGCCGCCTACATGAACATCACCGCAAAGCCGATGTGGCTACCTGCTCGCGGCCTCCGACATCTACACTGCCTCGCTCGACCCCCTCAAGCCACTCACGGTTCACCACCTCGCTAACATTGCAGCCGTATCCCGTTTCCCTGCTCGAAAAATGCGCCCACAGTAGTCTCGGCCTAGACGCATAGCAGGGCTCGCTGGTACTTATCGGTGCTGTTTCTCGCGTGATGGAAGAACAAGGAAGACGACGACAAGATCATCGAGACGCTCAGGACGTGCTTGAAAGATTGACGAGGACGCCAGCAGAAGGGAACTTGGGTGCCGTTTACGTACCTCAACTATGCGTACAGCTTCCAGGACCCGATTGGGTAGTACTATCGCTCCGCAGTAGTTGACGTTGACATCGGATGTGATGTGATATGACTGCTTATCATTCAACCACGACCACGTACGTGCCACAATGACAAAGAGCAGCCACGTACGCGCAGCCCTGCTATAAAATCTTGAGCCCAGTTCTCCAGATAATTAAAATGAGCCTCACGCCTTTCCGCCGTCTTGCCGGACATTTTTATCCTCGTCCAGCAAATGGATACAAGATCCCATCCTGGGACTCGACGCCGCAGGGAAGACGACCCTCCTTTACCGCCTGAAAACAGGTCTGTCGACGTATCTGTCCCTCCATTTTGTTCCCGGGCTGAATATGTTAGGGGAAATCGTCACAACTATCCCCACAATAGGATTGAATGTGGAGAAGATTCAAGCGCGTGCGGGAAATGGGCGCATCATCACTATGTGGTGCTGGGATGTAGGAGGATGTGGCAAACTCCCGGCCTCAGTCCTTAGACCTTATACTTCAGGTTCAGATGCCCTCATCTGGTTTGTGCTCAGTTGCACGATAGACCTTGACGCTAATGACCATGCGTCTAGGGTTGTACATGGATCCGACCGGGAACGTATGGCCGAAAGCGTCGAAGAATTGACTCGCCATATTCATTCCATAACGTCCGATCCAACGTACCCAAACGGCCCTAATGATCTGCCAGTTCTAATATAAGTTTGCTTGAATTATCTTCGTGACGGACTCCGAATTCATGCGTGTGCGCAGTCTGGCCACCAAACAAGATCTTCCAAATCCCATACCCCTCCAAGAAGTTCGTTCTATATTTTCAAAGGCAACTGCGGGCGCGCCATTCCATGTCGCTGGCATCTCCTTGGACACGAAAAGCAAGACAGAAGAAGAGGCGTTCGGCTGGCTTTTGAAGGCGATCGAAGACCTTCGAGCGGGCAAGCCTCCTGTGTCTGCTCCATCCAACGCACAGCCTACTGAAGCATTGGAATCGAAGCTCGACCAGTGGCTATACGTGCAGAAAATGACTCATCACCTGGCAATTCCTGGAGCAATTCTCGACATTCACTCTGCCCGCATGGGATCACTACACCCACATCCGTATCGCATATCTTCTGCTCACAATCCACGGCCGTCAAAAAGGTTAGTTCCCCGCCTAGAACAGATTCAGGTCGCTCATATTGTTGTGCAGGCAAGAACATGATTTTTGACGGTCTGGAGAAATACATTACTCACAGTGAACAAACGCGGGGCCGGACATTCCATGTCACCATGACATATTTTTGGATCCAGATAGTTCATTTCGGCATCAGTAGCATGCCGCCACTCGAAAGAGCATCGGGATCAACATCGGATTCGTCCAGCGTGCAGACACTTGTCGCTGTCGAAAAATCCGCGGCTAAACAGACATTTGGGGAGGACGAAAAGCCCGCTGATCGTTTCTTGCACTTCCTATTGGTCAACCCGCACCTCGTGGATGGTAATTTCTGGTCCTCCTTTAAGGAATGATTTTCATTTGTTCCGTTTTATAGGGAATTTATGGGCCCAGTATTACTCGAAAGAAGTGATCATGGCTCCAGAGGCCAAGGCGGGAATGGTGCTCCCGGATAAAAAACCGCTACCCAACCTCGTCATCAGAGAGACAGTTTCGTCGGCCCGCACTGTTGGGCCTCGAGGATCGAAATAGGCTCTTTAGTATCTCACCTGTAGCGTCGGATTATCGGTGCTGTGATAATGTTTAACCATTGAGCGTACCGGAGTCCACCAATATTTCATTAATTGTGCCTAGCAGAATCGTTGATAATTGTTCTGGTAAGTCACAACAGAATGGAACCTGATGAGAGATACAAACCATATGGATACCTTCCTAGCTCCGCTAACCTCACAACATCATGATAGGTGTTGTCTGGTGCACCTGCACAAAGCGATAAAGAATTACGCTTGTTCAACCAAGGCGGCTTGATCGGATAAATCAATTGCCATTTGTATGAAGATCTAAGGGCTGCAGACTTTAAATAACCCCGGTGCCAGAAATATAATACATCGCTCCAGCTGACTCGAAAGACTACACTCGCATCCTGTCTGGCCATGATATCGAGTATGTAGCTTCTAATATGATATGTATGAAATGAAATGCGGTTTTGATCGCTTGAAGCTCAGGTTGGTTCAAGGTTGATTCAGGGTGCCATTCATGTGCTTTCCATTTCCGTCCGCGAATCCTAATCGCGTCAGAAGTTGACCGGTAAATATCTCAAAGGACCGTGACATTATGCTTCTGAATATCAACATCTCACCTCTGCACACCTTCATGTGAGTGCTCTGCCCAACGCTGCTCAGTTAAAGTAACTGCTCGACGTCCCCTTTACGTCAGCCCACGCCGCGTCCAGTGCTGCCCCCACATCGTCCGCTATCCGTGCATATGCGAAATTGCCGGTAAGTGCCAGTTCACATTCAAATGAAAAGGAAAGAATAGGGAGAAGTTGGAATGGCATGGAATACATAAGCTGAACACAACTCACAGAGAGGTCCTTTCTCGAGGTCAATGAGATTCGCTGAGAAAACTCATGTGAGTACTAGTAGAACACATGAAAAGAGCAAAGGGAAAACGGCTTCACCTCCTCGATGTGCTTCAAATTCGACCTGCCGATGATGACTGCGTCGCCTGACTCGGAGCGCATGAACGAATGGTGAGCCATCCAGCGCAGCGCGACCTCCGACATGGTGAGTCCGTGGGCGGACGCGACGGTGCGCACGGAGGCGAGGGCGGCGAAGTATTCGGGCTTCCAGTATCTGCGGATCCGAGTCAACAAGGTAGAAGGAGAACGAGATTTGAACGAACCTGCCGCGGAAGGCCTACGGAAGATACTGTAGCGTTTCGACCAACTGTTCACTGGTTGTGACCTGTGACCTCAACTGTTCATTTCCCATCAGTTCAGTCGCCCTTGAGACCTGTGACACCTATTTTCAAGTGTTCGTTTGGCAAAATGTTCATTTGAGATTCCAACAGCTCCATGGGTGTTCAATTGTTGTAATGTTCGCCGTGGATCACCAATATGAAGCCAAAAAGCCCCGAAATAAGCGAGGAATCCCGGCCAATTCACATGGGACATCAATCGGACTTCCAATTTTGCCTTTGAAATTTTATTTCGCCTCCTCTGCAGTCGTGCACTGGCATGGAAGTATTCTGAAAAGCAGACTGGGTTTCCCAAGGAAATAAATGGCAAGACATTCCCCCACGTGTTGAATGAGTGTGCAGTTACAACTTCGATGTTCCCGAGGCAATCGCGGCAATGATTTTGCCAGAAGACAAGATATCTATCAATGGACTCCTTGACTTTGGCCTACCCAGGCCCATTGCAGCTCTCGAGAATCCGGACGCTGTGTTCTTCACCAAAAACAGTCCTACCATCATCAATGAATCCGTCAATCAAAGAGCTTCTCTTTCCACAAGACAATGAGATGTTACACGACTTCCTCTTGGGGTTCTCATCAACCAGGTCGAAGCTGGGAACCCTTCCAAGCCTCCTGATGGCTTCGTGGTGGATGAGGCAGGAAATTTGGCTCGGGATGGCGTGGTGGAGGACACGGAGCTCGATGTTATTGCTAACAACTTACCTTTAGCCGTTCGACGTGGGAAGCGAAGCACCAAGGCTCCTAACCCTTTCGGCAGCAAAGATATGTGGGAGGAGGAAAGTATTTGACTCGCCGTTTTCTGTACTGTGGAACACTTCGGCTTCGAAACATGATGCGCATGCTTTTGATGGTCAGTGTATTGCGATTTCGCTGAGAAAAAAATTGATTTTTGAACCTCAAAAATATTCAATCGGCCAACTGTTCGACGCCTCTGGTGACCTGTGACCTCTTTCACTAAGTGTTCGGTTCGGCCGCCGCTGTGACCAGTGACTGAACAGTTGGTTGAAACGCTACAGTAATAATGGTAAGCACACCATCGGCACACAGACCAGACGTTCTAAGGGAATCCCACCTTGCACTGGAAGCGCTCGGGGTCGAAGCGCGATCCAGTCTCAGCCTTGGCGTCGATGGACATGTAGCGGTCGGTGAAGAACCCTCCCGCGACTGTGGGAAATCAGCTAGGATAGAGTTTTTGAAAGACGCGGAAAGGAACATACTGTCAGGGGAACCCCTTGTCCGGACCCTCCGGATTGCCCGACACTTCGTCCGGACCGTCCGGACCGTCCGGACTATCCTACCCTTCGCCCAGACTGTCCGGATCGTCCGCTCTCTTGTCCAGCCACCCGTCTATCTTCAACCTCTCGTCCGGCATCTCCTTCTGCTTCGTCTGCATCCGGAACCTCGCCCTCCGTCCCTCCGGCCTCTGTTCTGTCTCTTTCCGGCCGCTCGCACTGGCATGTGTTATGTGACCAGGCCCGAGATCATTGCCGATCCTTTCGGGCACGTGCTACTGGCTAGTACCTATTAGTTTATAAGCCTTCACCTAGCGTGGGAATCCTTATCCTTTCTTCTCTTCGGATTCCCCCGCTAGGTGCGTAGTACTTGCACTGTATTTAGTACCACCTATTAATTGCTTCGGATTCCCCCGCTAGTTTCCGCGTTCCCGCGCCGAGCTAAGGTTGCCCTTACACATACGTGGATTGTATCCATAGAACACTATCCCGAACTTGCGCAAGGCGGGAAACAGCTCCGGTTCGACGAGGCGGTGGATTGCATTGTACCTGCTCTAGTACACTGCAGGTTGCACATAGCCATGCTGCTTGCAGATGCCGACTATTTCTGTGACTTCCCATCTGTGAAGAAGGATGAGTATTATTGGATCTTGCAATACTGCGCGGGAAATTGGAAGCAAACTCACGACATATAATTACTGATTCTAAATTTTTTGAAGTGGCCCTCGAGATATAGCTCGTCGATGGCCTCGAGGGTTACCTCATAGGGCGTCGAGCGATCGGGTGCGTGGAGATACCATATATCGAGCTTGCTGCAGAAATTTGTTAGTTCAACGACCAAATATTCGCCATTTGCGGACTTGGAACACGCACTCAGTGCTAAGCGCCTTCAAGGAAGTCATGAGGGCCTTGCGCAAGCCCTGCACGGAATGAGTCAACCGGGCCACGACGGCTTCGAGGACCTACCTCTGGCGTATGTGGGCCAGTGACCACTGGGTTGTGCTGGAATCAGTCGAGTCAGTCTCAGCGTTGTCACCTCCGGCGATTGGGATATATATATATCAGGGTGGAGAGGAAATAGCTTCGAGGCAATGAGGATTCCCTTTGCCTGCCAAGAAGTCTTCCCCAGGAGCACCTCGCTGGTGCCCGCGCAGTAGGCGCGTGCTGTGTCAATCTGCAGTGCGCGCATTGAGCACTACTGAGTAATGATCGCCGAGCTGGCTGGGCGCACCTTGTTATGCCCATGTTTCAGGAAAAAGTCGAAAATTGCTTCAACGTCTTGCACGTTGTCGACGCGTGCTCCGTCACTACCGGGCTCATCGAAAGTCATCGCCCCCTGCAAATTGAGGTCAATAGGTTCCATTTCTTTTGCGGTGACCGTGGGCCGTGGCGTACTATGACGATGTTGAGGGCGGTTTTCTGAGCAGTTCGAGTGGAGTCCATAGTTGTAGCTTTTTACAGAGAAACCGAGAGGCAATGGTTGAACTTTAAGGTCCAAGGAAGAGTAAAAGACCCAAGGAAGTTCTTGGAGCTTGAAGGGGACCGTGCGCAGCGTAATATTTATACTATGGTATTTCGCAAGGGGCACTCGGGATTCGAATGCCGGACAGGGGGTACCGGACAGGG
The DNA here is from genome assembly GCA_014925785.1 of Mycena galopus ATCC 62051. Classification (NCBI taxonomy): domain Eukaryota; kingdom Fungi; phylum Basidiomycota; class Agaricomycetes; order Agaricales; family Mycenaceae; genus Mycena; species Mycena galopus. The sequence goes on from WIQG01000152.1 coordinate 112,368, forward strand.
GGTAGGGGGGGGGGGGGTCCCACGCGAGGCCTTGAAAAGCTTTTGATAGTATATTTCAAACTAGGCCAGAACTGTGTTTAAAACATATCTGAGCCCATGGAAGGCTCTGCAATATATGTATTTAGTCCCCAAAGGTGTCTAGGAACACCTACTAACATTTTTAGCCTGCACAGAAATATTTTTGTAATTTGGAGGCCCTCAGCAGGGCATCAAACACTGTCCAAATGACATGTTTCAGTTAGTTCATGGTCCAAATAGCATGTCCTGTGGCCATACGCACCCAGAGACTCATATGCAGAATGTACTTCATGCTGGCCTATTCGGGCGGGAAGCGGCCATCGGGTGGTGATGCACCTGCACATGACCCGGGCGGCGGTCCGGAACTACCTGTGGGAAACTCCTTCCCTATATAGGGGGGGGGTCTGACGGAGGGCCTTAAAAATCTTTTCAACCCCCTATCCGTTATTTGAATCCCGAGTGCCCCTTGGTATTTCGTCCATGACCGACAGAGAGTCTGGTCATGCTGACCCGAATACGCATACGTTTCGCTGGATTTTCGACGTGAGTGCTGACCGCAGGTGCGGCCCGTGCCCAACGGCGTGATTCTGGGAGTGGGCAGCGATGGGAATCTGATGGGCTGATGGATTATGGTACAGCCACATCAAAAGGCGCCGTCACTTTGTATCAGTCTGTACCACTCATTGAAATATATCAGATGTTCTGGAACATAATGAGAGCATGAATTATATTCTTTCAGCTGCATATAAGCACATTTATGCCAGAACTGGCCCGAGGATATGGATGTACATGAAAAGCTGGTGATTTCGACGTGTGATGTCACACATCGTCACGCACTTTAATTGGTGATTGCCTGAATCTCGCAGCCGGATTTTAGACCCTTATACCCCAGTTTGGAAGTTCCGGTCAGCCACGGTCCCTGATATATGACCAATATCTCGGATCCTGCGGAAAAGAATTAAATATTGCGGCCCGATTGCGGTCTTACCACAGATGTAACTTTGAAGCTATTTTGTTTTAAAAAAATATGGGCCTGCAGGATTTGAGATATGCTTATTTAAGAACACTTTGCCTCCTAGGTTTTGCTAGACCTTGCACCCGGACTCCAGAAGACGGGACGGCGTTTTGATGCTGGATTTTGGCGGGGAGACCGCATCAATTGATATGTACAAAGAAATCACTGATGGGTCCATGGCTGCCTGTGATTCAAGCTGGGATATCTGTCACCTGATCTTCATCGATTTTCGGAATTGTTTTCAACTCGTCCTTCTCGGGATCCCTCCGAACACGTCTTATGAGTCCGGCTTCTGTTTGAGTCGCAGTTTCCTGGGCTAGGCTGCCGCCCGTGCCTGTGGCCACCTTCTACTGTATTATCAGAGACTGGGTATCCGGCCACCTTAGCATAATTTAGCTCTGTTCTGCCCATGAAGACCGGTATGCGTGGGCTTATGAGCCCTCAACGAATGATATGCATCCTGAGAGTGACTGCAGGTATTTTCCGCGAATTTATATGGTGGTTCTATGCCTCACGGAATTTTCTTTTCGGCGGTGTCCCAAAGGGGCAATAAACGGGCTCACCGGCCACCCGGCCTTTTCGCTTGTTTACACCGGTTCCTTTCACCCCACTGTAGCCCAAATAACTCAATGGATACAACTTCACAATCCTATGCACTCAAAGTGTACATATGAGCTATATGAGGACAACAATAATTTCCCTTTCAAGCTGACCTGAATGAGTGAAAGGTGGTCCGGACGGAATGTTGCCTCTGGCACTGGATAGAACTTATTGAGTACCCAAGAGAGGGTACAAAGAACTGCATATGATGTATTTCAATATACCCATGATGACAGGACATCTCCCGTATACCCATAAACCCTCCAAAAAAGTCCATCTTTGCATGCAAGTGAAATTCGGTGGTTTAAGGTACCAGCCAGCTGTGAAGGGGAAGTCAGACAGCTAAAATCCAAATCAATATGAGATAATTCTGGGATGCTTGTGTCGAATACGTCTTCCAAATACTTTGTCCGTGGTAAGTATAAGTAGATCACTAGAGCTGTGACTAGATTTCGCCACCTAGAACCAGATCGAGATGTTTTTGACGGGTCCATGAGGTGAAGGGGAATTTTCCTCACGCATGGCATGGAGAGAAACAATTACCTAGAATTCAGGGGTAAAAACGAGCCCAAGAACTTGGGAATCGTTGAAGAATTGGCAGAGAAAAGAGCAAAAGACGAGGATCGGAGATAAGAAATGATGTTCACACGCCGCCACCTTGACAGAAAACCTCCCACAGTTTTTGATAGTCGCATCACCTCGGCTCAAATTTTGACATACAGTGTCCTCGAAGGTTGGGCTCCATCCTACAAGGGCCAAATCCCATGTTTTACCAGCCCAAAGCCTTTTATTATGCAAGTGGCCGGTTACCTAGTGTGGCCGGGAAGGCAGTCGTAGATAATACCATTTCGACCAAGTGTTCATTAATTTTGGATTTTTGATACACCGAGATGGCCGAAAAATTTTCTTTTGAATTGTGGTAATTTTTAAAGGCCTCAGAAAAACCCGGTGTTACGCGTTACTAGCCGTGGTTTATTTTTCGCTCATCGGACCCTACTCTAAACGCAGCCCTGCGGTGTACGTTTCACGAAGCCACTGGCATACTTGCGGGTTCTCGCCAAGTTACGCCTCGTGCATTCTCACTTTCCTCTCGTATCTAGTGCCTTTTTTGCCCTCGTTGCGCGCCACGTATTCGGTTTACTGGACCTGTTCTTCTCTGGCTGCTCCAGCAAACACAGCCAGCATGTGCGGTGTTTCTGAATATCGACCAATAATTATTCGCCTTTATTCGCACCCTTTTACCATTTCCATGTAGCTTTCGGTTTCGTTTATTCTCCTATCAACCTAGGACCGTTGGAGGACTGACCTGGAACGCAAAGCTTGGGCAGGCCTACTTACGTTTGCAATTCCTGTACGGAATCACGGCTAATGATACATCATTTTTCCGAATAGCGTATTTTTGCTCTTCACTGGGGCAGAAGGAAGGCACACAGTGTATGTCCTAAGCCCCACCACTCGCCGGATAAAACAGACTATTCGCTCCTATTGCTTTTTTGGTCCTCCGCGTCCACGCCCACGGCCGAATACGTCTCCTTTCCATCGAGTCCAATGACCTTCAACATGACCTCAAGTTGGATCTCAATGAAGAAGCCATCAATTGAAGTTCAATCGAAGTTGGCTGACCTCTGAAAGTCGCTGTGCCCCAAGGTAAGATACATTTCACAAATGATTCTTGTCATAGTAAAACAATGATTCAATTTCTTTCGAGCATCTGCATTTTCGACGAGTACTACAAGCTAGCCAGACGCATCCATCGGACCAACGGATTAGAATCTGGTACTAAAAATTGACATCTATTGTCAACCTGAACGCCAGCCGATGTGAATTCACTTACACTGAGCCATTGATGGTGTTGGACCCTCCCGAGATGGTATAATTACCATTAGCGTCGACCGAGACCGTGGCCTGTCCACCACCTTCGTAAGTCCAGTTTTTGGAAGATCCGCTGACAGCGACCTTCCAGCTTCCGGGACCGTTTCCTACATCGCAACAGGCATTCTTAGTTGGAAAGCTCACATAAAGAATTGGCGCGCAACAAAGCTTACCATTGGGCCCGACATCTGTGAGCTTGATGTACCCAAGACCGGGGAAGGCGAGGACGTAAACAGCGCCCTCAGGACCGAGACTGTTTGTAGGTCCTACAGCCTCCTTGCCCGGCAGACCGCCGAAAATGATGCTAGTCTGGCTGGGAGTGCTGGCGTTGACATGAATGATGTTCCACATGATGAGTTTTCGGGAAAAGTGACGGTTATGAGTAACAGACGAGTTGAGCTGTGAGCTCTGAGGCACAAGGGACTCTGCTTTTATACATTTCAAGTACCAAGGAAATTTCTGTATCGAACAATCGATGAGGCGCAATGGAAGTCCAGGGATGGACAATAATCGATGAGGTGAAATGGAAGTCCTGCCATGGATAGTTCGATGGAAGTGGAGGAACATGGATAGTTCGATGGAAGAGGAACAACGGCAAAGATAACGCATAGAATATGCAACGGCAGCGAGAGGTAATTCAGAGGGCGATCCTGCGGTGGGTTAGAATGGCAAAGTTGCTTGACGGTAAGCCCTAGGATTTCTGTCCTTATTTGACACAAACAGCCAACATTGGGCGGAGGTGGAATAAGCCGTGGCTTGCTTCGAAAAGGGAAAAAAAGATTACGCTGGCACAACAATAGAAGTAGGGGAGCGATCGAGACTGCGTTCGCCGGCGGTGAATGAAGTCTAACTGCAGGCCTGCCTGGTGTCATTAATGCTAGTATTGCAAGAGAACTCCGCTCCGCATTAAATACGGCAACCCCTCTTGTGGCGTATGTAGGTTGTGGTAGCACAACGTAGAGGGGTACGGCGGACATGGTGGTGCCTCCGGTGAGTATTTCTATTCATCAATGACCCTGTTTGGACTGCACCTCCGCGCCTGCCTCCTCCCTCCACCTACATCCTCGGCATATTCCGGGATGTTCCCACAGTTGCGCAGCGAATAGGTTGGCTCCGCCACGTCACCGGGTTTCATGCCCTCGATGCAGCAACCTTGCTGGCAGGCGAGGCACGAACTGCCTGAGTAAGAGGCAAGACACACAAGAAAGCGGATATGTAGCATAGTCGGCACTTTTTGGGCGCCCATACCTCGATCTCTGTCGCGTACGTGACACCACAACAGAGATCTCCTCCGCTCTTCCTCGCCCTCTGCATCCTCATTCTTTTTCGTCACGCCTCCGTAAAACTACACTGCCTATACCCTCCCTAAAATATTTGAGTCATCTAGGAGGTGTGTCCCTCTAGCTTGACAAGCCGCCACGCAAAATGTATCAGCCCCTTCAATTTGCCTCAAATCTCTTAGGTTTGGCAGACAAATGTGTTTGAATCTGGGCCACAATGCTGTCATGTTGAATTTTCCACTATGGCTTTATTCCTGCACAAACTTCGCAATTCCTGGCAAATTTCATCATATTCTGGGGCTACAGGGCAAATATAAACAATTTAGCATGGCACCACTATTCTTTGGAATGTTTCCTACAAATCTGTCTCCTACTTTTAGTGAATGAAGGCGAAGGAAAAAACGTAGATAGGTTTCCTGCGGCCAAATACTATCCTTCCCCTAGTACTCGGACACTTAAGGAAAACACGTGAATATCTTTACTCACAGGTGCAGTCGTATCAATCTGAGTAGACAGATCACTTGCAATTTGGAAAATACATAGGATGAACAAAAGGAATCCTGTGACGGTTCACAACTGCTTGCACGAGGCCGATTTCTCTGACAGGTCCAAGTGTCCGAGTAGTAGGTATCACGTCATTTTCTGATTGCTACCCTTACCTTGATTGGCCCTTTTGTCGCAGGAGGCCGAAACTTTGTAGGATGAATCTTGCATATATGCCCTACGTCTATGCACCAAGACGAGTTAACCCGAGTTCTAGAGAGGTGACAAGACACCCCGAATTTTTGAACCAAAGTCGGATCAAAATTGGCTCAAAGCTCACGTCTTTTCGATGGACCGTGAGATACACAGCACCTGGAGGCCTGAAATTTTACATGGGGCCTTGCACAATATGTATGCATCTTGAGATGTATTATTGTCAATATATAGCACGATAAGTAGCTCTATAGAGCTCTAAAATACCGAAAATCACCGAAAATTACACCACTCCCCATTTCTCGGGGGCTGCTAATTGGGAACCACGCAGACCCTGACTGTTTGGGGGTATGTAATCTTTAGGGCATATGATATGATATAGCTCATATGAAACCAAAAATCATGGGAAACGGTTCATTATTGCGCGAGAAATCGTTGTGTGTCCGAGTTGTAGGTATGTCCGGGCCGGTGGGGGGGGATAGTACGGGGTAAAGAAGGAGAAGCTACAGGAGGTCAGCAAGAAGTATGACCGGGGGCTGTTCCAAAAAGGTGTGCCGGGAGGGTTTTAAGGGACGTGTTATTGGACATATAGTGATTGGGGCTACTATTCATACAAACGATGCACGCACATTTTAGATCCTTTAATTCAACCAGCGAGTATTGGACATGAATGATATTTCATTTTTGCCGCCAGACTACGAGCCTGAGTTCTTCAGTTTTCAAATTCAACTGCGTGTTTATTCGCGAGGGAAGGATGAGAGAAAGCATGAATAAACTCGCTTATGCTTCGGTGTGTCCATGGCATTCATATTCAATAACTTTCATTTTTTGACCAACCCAAATACTTCTGAACGGGATACGTATCAAACTGGGAGTTGAACGAAGTATGGCAGCTGACTATGGTCACAAATTTCAATGGTGCGCCATTGGTGCGCCATAACAAAAAGCACGGATAATATTTCAGGCCCCAAATGGCCAAGGCGCGAGTGGTACGACTTATCTTTACTTACAATATTTGGGTTCCTGACCTTCCTCATTGCTCAACATCCTTCAACTGACCCAAGTGTGGAATTGAAGGGGGTGCCGAACGCCGTGCCGAACCATATCAAGCTTCTGGCAGATCTCCGAGGAGTCACTCTTCGGGCCCGAAGACCTTCCTCCAACTTGACCACCATGTCCATCCTTGACCTGTCCCTTGAACTGCTCCAGGAGATTACTGATAGGGTCCGTATCCTTACTCTTTATCTCCAAGAGACCTATCAAATAACACCTCTTAGATTCCAGCTCATCACGGACAACTGAGAGTCGTGTGCTGGAGCCTTAACTATGCCGTCGCACCCTCGTTCTTCTCTTCAGTCCTTTTAGATGTCCACAGCTCTCGGCTTGAAATAGGTATTTCGCACCTGGAAGCGCTGGCTACAGGGACCACGGGGTGGTCGGAATTTGCCCGCAATCTCACAATCAAGCGCCTCTCTCCATCCCTCGTAGTTGACCCGAACGAGGATCATGTAAACGACGAATATCAGCTGGAGCTCGCCGAAGCCCGCCTGGAACACGTCCTTCGTCCAGCTCTAGAATCGCTCAAAGGTGTGCGGACTGTTCTGTAAGTGGCCGATTTGATCAATATTCTTTGTCCTGAATGCGAAAAATAGGTGGCAATTCTCACGTTGGACAGAAGAGACGAGGTGGACGCCGGAAACCATCCATGACTTCATGGGCTCTCTTCCTCAGCTGGACTTCCGCTTGACGACTGACCAGTCGGGCTTTGAAAGAAACTTCGACTGCTCCTTCGAGCGGCTCGCCAATCTCCAGAAATTGACAGTTAGATCCTCCGACGGAATGTCTTTAGCGGGCGTCTGCCGATCGCTCCATAATGCGGTTCGCAATAGTCCTGGACTCTCATTTCTTCATCTTGAAACGGATGATGTACACTTGGGAATTCCTCCTCTGGACAGCTTCGCCGACCTGTTTCCCCGTCTCGCACAGCCCCTTCTGCTTACCGAACTCCATATGCTTCGGTACCATCCTCGATTAGATCATGGTACCATACCTCATCTGCGATCTCTCAAGTCTGTTTGGCTTTTCAACGGAAATCCAAGGATATGGGACAGTCTGCGCCAAGAGTGCATACATCTGACTGAGATTCGCACCGACACCATCGGGGAGGATCTGCTCCAGTATCTTTCCTCGTACTCTGGGCTCGAACGGCTCACCATTACGTGTGCGGGAGAAGAGAGCGAAGAGGAGGCCAATCGATGCGCAGACGAGTTTTTCACCGACGTATTACCCCACCATACGCAGTCCCTTGTAGCACTCTCGTGTCATGGTCAGTGGGAAAGGAGATGGAGTTTCGGCATGCACAACGCCGGCGTGTTGGCTCAGCTGCAGAATCTGACGTCCCTGCGCATGAACGTCAACTCGATACTCGTCGAAGACGCGGCTGCACACGAAACTGAGAGTCATGGAATTGGTAGGGCTCCCAACCGTATCATAAAAATCGCAAGCGACTCCGATGGTCGCAACATGGTGGTGAGTCGCATATTTGTATTGTTACATGTCCTGACGAGTGGATGTATCCAGCATCACTTCCTTGACTTGATCAACCGGCTCCCCATCACAGACGCAGCAATAATGCCTTCAATTCCTGAACTGTACAGAGACTTTGATCGGTACCCAGCGTACCGAAAAATCTTCATTGGGGAAATCGACGAAGCTGTTCGAGCGTTCAGATCTCGTGACAGTCGTGTCTCCGCAGCAGTGGTGCTCGCTGGATATAATTACTACCAGATGGAGGGCGGAGAGGGCAGATATTGTGCCGTTGAATCGGCCAAGATTTCTTGTTCTTATGCACACTGGCAAAAATGAAAATTCAGCTCAGCTGAACATGTTGCCAAAAATGACAGTTCAAGGCACAAGATAAATGGGGCTGCAAATGCAGTTGAAAACTCCAATTTTGGCAAAGGTGAATGAGTTGCCGAAATTATGCAATTCAGTAGCATTTTCTGCAATGCCAAATGCAACAGTTTAGGGTGCAATTTTTCATGTCCGAAAGTGAGCTCAAAAAGTATGAAATCAACAGCAAATTCAGCTTGAGCGAAAATAACCATTTCAGTATCACCCAAACTGTAGCTGAAAGTCTGGGTTTCAGCTGCATATTCGCGTGCACCGAAACAATAGAATTCGGCTGAATTGATGGCCGAATGGTATTGTTTCGGCCCCGTCTTTCCGAAACAATGACATTCAGCCATCATTTCGGCCCTGTTTCCCCCAAACAACAACATTTGGCTGTCAATTCGGTTTACCTGAAACCATTGTTTTCAGCCACAGTTTCAGCAATGCTGAAATTGCTACTTTTGCTTGAGCTGAATGTGTTACTGAGTTAACAATTTTAGGCCCCAATTTCAGACATGGAGACTTCGCAACCTAAACTGGTATATTCAACATGGCAGAAAGTGCTACTGAATATCATTCTTTGGGTAAGTTTTTCGCCTTCACTGAATATGTTGTTTTCAACCACTCTTTCAGCTTCGTTTCTTTTGCACCCGAAATTGTTATTTTCAGCAATATGTTCAGCCCAGCTGAATTTTCATTTTTGCCGGTGTGATGACTATCCACTTGGGGAGGCCAGTTAGCGGTCCATTACTTTTCAATTTGTCTTGGCTTTTCTGAATACTCCGATCATTGAAAGGCTTTGTGGGGTCCGAAGCGACTGTTCCGACCTAACTGCCCACCGCGGCCAGCTTCATTAGTGCTCAACCAAGCGCGAGCTTCAATCGGCTCACCGCGCACTTGCTTCGCACCGTACGTGAGGAGAGGCGAGCGGTAGTAGAGTCGATGACACAGACCTGCCTTTGTCGGGGAACGCCGATTCGGGAGCGTCGGACCGGTACAAAACTTTGTGATGTCACCGTATCTCCGTGCCGAAGCGTGCCGATTGAAATCACAAAATGAATGAAAAATGGAATGTGCGCTTTGCTACAAGAAATAAAATACTCTGAGTACTTATATCGATGTATTATATGTGAAAATGGGGGGTCTTGCAAATTTTCAGCGTTATCGGCCCAGGTTTGAAGTCACAGTGAAAAGTTCACGATTGAAACCATTGAAAGTTGCTCGGATTTATCAACTTCCCGATTTGGGGGGTCGTCAACGAGGCCACTCGATACTTTTCGCCTTTGCCCCTGAGCCTTTTTGGGATGGCCCGGCCGAAAGTTGGCATCAGCGGCATTTGTGACTGGCAAACTCTGCACAAACAACGCCAGCACCGCTCTCTCCTTCCACCATCGTCGACTGTCGCGATGCAAGCTGTACCTCCCTGCTCCCAAGCCATACTTCGTGCATTTACGGATGCCTCTGCATCTCGCCGTTTGCTAACTTGGCTGCTCCAGTGTCGTAATAAAGCCCATGGACCCCGCTTTAAGTTTCGGCCAGTGTGCGTCGTTCCAAACTCAATTCAGCACGCGACTGCCACTCCCGCCCTGCGCCCGTCACTCATGCAAGATACATGGTGTCACTGCTCCTACCTCTACCGCTTCCTCGGGCAGCACCTCCTGCGACGACATGGCGCCGATGCGTCCCACGGAGACGACACACCCGAGGCTCTTCGGCGACCTCGCTACGGACGCCGCCCCCCAACCTCACCATCATCAATGCCCACATCTGCGAAGCCTCGCACGAGTTCTCCGCCCCATTTCGACACCTCCAGGCGGCCACTCAACGCGAACGCGCCGCCCAGCAGCAGCGGGACGCCTGGCTGGCGGCTCTCACCTCTCTGCCTCCCTCGCCCACAGCCTCTCAAGACGACCTTAATCTCGGGCTCGCGCAGAAGATCGCGCTCGGTTACTCCTCGTCCCCGTCCCCACCTCGCCTCCTCTCACGCTAGGGCCTCGCCGTCACTAACAGTATGCGCCACAGCTCGCCATCGCCGGAAATGCCGATCGTCGTCAACCATTGAGCGTCCAAGAAATTGCGTGCGCGTGTACAACACCGCGAGGATGACGAAGAGATCAAGATTGTGGCGAGCGTCGCCTCATAAAGCAGGAGCCGCGTACGCCTCCATCACTCTCCCTGACAGCCCATCCTGTACACCTCCCGCCTTACCCCATCGCCAGCGCCTCTCACCTTGCCAACAACCCGCCCTCGATGCCGCCGTTCCGAAGGTCTTCAAGCTCGCGCCGCGCATCTCCTTATTTGCGCAGCTCGTCCACGGCTACGTCAAGCACATTGAACCCTGTATCCCCTACCTTCCTCGGCCCCCGCCACCTCAGTTCCTTTTGCCAAGAAAGTTTAATTGAACCTTCCGCACGCTCGATTACTTGCTGGATTTGCTTCGTACTTGTACCGATGTGTAGCCATTTTATCCTACATTTAAATGCCAATGAAACCTTTGTGCTCCTCCCTTTTACCCACCGGTACACTAACTTTGTAAGTATGCTTGACTTGGAGTTTTTGAAATTGACACGGCATTTCGGCGCCATACTGACTGCCGTCCTTCGGCCGGACCTTCCTAAAAAGGTAATCGTCCCGAAAAGGCTTAGGGGCAAAGGCGAAATTTTTGCAACTCAACGAGGCTTGTGTTCGATCGACGATGATCGCTCGCCTCTTGCCTCATCCCGAAAAAGGAGCTAGAAAAATGCCGCTGAGATGCCGTCTCGTGATTCCGATCGTCCTCTCTTCCTTCTCCATCGACAAGAACATCGATCAGTAAAAGCATGGCGACCTGTTCTGAGACCTGGTGGAAAGACGCTGCGGTCTATCAAATCTATCCAAGCTCTTTCCTCGATTCCAATGGCGATGGGTTCGGCGACCTCAAGGGCATAACGAAGAAATTGGATTATTTGGAAAATCTTGGCGTGAATGTCGTCTGGCTCTCGCCGATTTACAAATCGCCTTTGGCAGATATGGGCTACGATATGTTATTTATCCTTGCTGGCATTCATAGTTGGCGCCCTGACAATCGCTGCCATAAATTTGCAGATCAGATTACCGCAACATTGACGCGAGGTACGGTACTCTGGAAGACTGGGACAACCTTCGAGCTGGTTTGCATGGTCGGGGAATGAAACTTATGTGTGTGTTTTCAACTCGAAGCAAGCACCCTCACATTGAAAGTAGGATGGATCTTGTTGTAAACCACACCTCCGACGAGGTATGGTCCCATTACTTTCACGTCAACTCGTGTGCGATCTGTATATGCCAGCACGACTGGTTCATCGAAAGCAGATCATCTAAAACAAGCCCAAAACGCGACTGGTATATTTGGCGTCCTCCCAAGTATGACGCCGCTGGTAAGCGTCACCCGCCGAACAATTGGAAAGCGCAATTCGAAGGTTTCTTGCTCACTCGAAAATTTCTCTCGTTTAAAGCTGTGGGGTCGCAGGTTCCGTTTGGGAATACGATAATACAACGGATGAGTATTATCTTCACTTGTTCCATTCAAAGCAGCCGGATCTCAACTGGGAAAATCCGCAAGTCCGTCAAGCGGTTTGGGATGTCATGCGGTTTTGGGTAGAGCGCGGATGTAACGGCTTTCGCGTGTGTCCTTTGTGTGTATTTCTGCGGTACACAATTGATACGGATATCCAGATGGATGTCATCAACCTCATTTCCAAGGTCGATGGTCTGCCAGACGCACCGGTGACCATCCCTGAGGACGAATATCAAGAGGCTAGTGTGTTCTTTGCGAATGGGTACGTGCCATCGATTTTCAAGTTCCACGATCTGACGGTTGAGCAAGGCCCCGCGTGCATGAGTTTCTTCAGGAGATGTTCAAAAATGTGCTCTCTCGTCTGTATTTTCTATTCGGGCATACGTTGGATTCTAAAATCCCCAGGATATGACCTGATCACCGTGGGCGAAACGCCTTTGACGCACTCCGCCGCGGAACTCGCTCGATACGTTCTCCCGGAAAACAAGGAGCTCAATATGGTCTTTCACTTCGAGCTCGTTGATTTGGACTCTCCGCGCGGCACACAACAGAAACTGTCCAGCCACCGCTCATGGAAACTCACTGAGTTCAAAGAGATCATTAGCCGTTGGCAGATGTTCAAGCGTGAAGAGGGATTCTGGAATGCGTTTGTATCTTTCACTAGAGAGCTATTGATAAAGTTGCTGACGTGTGCCTCTCAGCGTTTTCATTGAAAACCACGACCAAGGGCGCTCGGTCACCCGCTGGGGCAATGATGCTGATGAATGGCGCTCCATTTCGGCCAAGATGCTTGCGATTATGGAGGTCACTCTCGGCGGGACACAGTACGTATTCCAGGGTCAAGAAATTGGGACACGGAACTTTCCTCGCTCGTGGGGAATCGAGGAGTATAAGGACGTCGCCTCTCAGAATTTCTATCACGAGTAAGCTCGCAACTTCACATGTTGTCTTTTACTGTCTCGATGCTTAGCGTGGATAGAATACTGGACAAACGCCGGCGCGAATCTGGTGGTGACGAAACTTCTATTGATATGAGTGACGTCGTCGACTGGCTGCAGAAAAAAGCTCGCGACCACGGGCGTATACCGATGCAGGTAGTTACTCTGTCGCACAAGCAAACCCTTATATTAACGATGTCATCTTGTAGTGGGACTCGAGTCCACACGCTGGCTTCACCACGGGTGCGCCTTGGATGCGCGTAAACGACGATTACCCGACCTGGAACGTGGAGGCACAGCTCGACGACCCACAGAGCGTGTACACCTTTTGGAAACAGGCGTTGCAATTACGCAAGGAGCATAAAGTCCTGGTACGCAATTATTCGTTAGATTGTTTATCTAATTTACCAGGAAACTAGATCTACGGCGACTTTCGACACTTGGCACCCCAACACGAGGAGGTGTTTGCATATATACGAGCATACAAAGGTCATACCGCGCTCATTGTGCTGAACTTCACGGACAGCGAGGTGGTTTTCCCGCTCCCGTTGAGCCTAGGCGACTCGAAGTTCAGGCTGGCTATTGGAAACTACATCAAGGATAAACAAGCAGGAGCTAGGGCGGAGGATGGGCAAACCTTAAGCCCATCGCATGAAGATACCGTGACCCTCCAAGCGTATGAAGGGAGGGTGTACCTTTCCGATATTGCGGCATGATTGTCTTGCGCTCCCGGTTTGCAACTGTAACATAGATTTACCCAACCCCGATGTATGAATGCCCAAATGGCCGTCTGGAATTTTCTTTGCCTGCAGCGTTCCATTTTCAATGACGGCCAGGCTGAAAGGCCATTAGACCTTTCGCCAAGATGGTTGGAATGACGATGCGGAAGTGCTGGAATATTTGAGTTTGCGCTCGTGTTCGGGTCAGCGTGCGATGAGCGAAGTAAATTCAACTCGCAGGTAATGTAAAGGTTTTCACTCGAGCTTTCTTGGAGTATTCAACTTACAGTCTCACTGACACATGGTGTGCGATTCGCGAGTGCTCATTACACGCCCCGTAGACTCGCCAGCCAGTCGACGTACACTCAGTTACAAGACAGAGTAGGAGTGACGAATGTGGATAGCAGGTCAGAATACACTCCTGACTTTCCGCCTCAAACGTAAGCACCGAATTAGGAAGGTTTTTTCGGCACATCGGCATCCAGCTTGCTTGTTTGCGTAAACAGCGCAAAACAACTGCCGACGCGCCTTGCTCACCTACCCTACCCTTAAATCCGGTCCCCTCGGACCCGATGTTACGGACGTTAGTCCGGGTCCCGTTGGTATCAAATTCAGTGCTTTCCCCCACCCGCCGTTAATACCTGCGGTTATTTCTGGCAGGTATTGACTTGGTGCTGGAGAACGGTGAGTCGGGAGTGTCCGGCGGGGTTGATGGCCCATCACAAGCCATCACAGCCGTTCGGACATCACTCCCGCCTTCGCTGGGCTTGTCACCGTGTGTCACGCGGGTGACCACGGTCTTCGTTGTGTCGCTTAATACTGCTGCCGCCTGTCGCCTCGCTTAGCGATGCCGCCATGCAACGCAAGGTCTGCGCATCACTCCCGCCTTCACCGGAACTTGCCGCTCCTGTCACCGTCTACCGCTGCCGCCGTGCAACATGCACCCTAGTATTCCCTGTAATAAGAGGTGGATATATAGCACATATCCACCTCTATGTTCTGTAATATTGTGAGCACAGGCTAATTATGCCTAATATCACCATGTTACGCTCATCGGTGCCATCAAAATCGATGTGCGCCATCAAATTGCTGTCAATGCGCCATCAGCGCGCCCTATCAATCAAAAAAGCGCCGGCTTTCTGAAATGGTCTTGCATTTTGTGCGATAACTAATGGTCCAATCACAAAGCTGTAAAGACACATCAATAGAGCCCAACAGCCTCTACAACTTTCATTTTTTGACGCAGCACCGACAAATTGATGAAATTCCCTTTTTGAACCACTACGCCTTCGGCCTAAAATGGTAATTAATTGTTTTACTCTGTGCTTGGGCCCAGGTTACCCGTTTTGCGGGAACTAACTTGGAATATCTAATGTAATATCCAGTGCCAACATAGATATCACACACTAAAGCCAGACAACAGAGGCGAGTGAAGGTATAACTGACGGTCTTACTGATCTCTATATCAATCATAATATGGGAGGGAAAAAGTCAGCTGGTCTTGGTCAGAGCCTTGTAACTGGATATTAGAATTTTATGTAAGTACTGTGATTACGTTCCAGCTGTATCCTATTCAAATATAGGACTACTATTAATTGCTTAAGAAATTATAACATTGATCTACTCTGTGGGTAGTAATGGTCAGGCTGGCCCCATTACCTGATGGAGCACGTTCGACATGGATCCGGATACACAGTGGGCAAAGACCAAGGCGTGCGGAATCAGTAACATTAACCACATTGAGTTTGAAGTGAATCATCTTTGAAATAAATATTCATGTCATTTACAGTGGCCTCAAGGTTTTCTACCTCAATATAACGCCTGAGAATAATCATGACACATTATTCCGACAATTCGAGGCCAAAATAGGCCTCACTGTATAGCCAGAATGATCAGAATTATCAAATATCAGTTCGCGACCTTTATACCAATTGGGGGCCAATGAAGACCCCTAGTATGAAATGAATATTATAAAGTGAAAGCTACATGATAAAGCAACCATCCCAAGCCTTATTTCACCCGTCTTGGTCAATATGTGAGCTGATTATGTTTTGAACAGTTCTGGCAGTACTATCAGTGACTAGGAACCTGGCCACACTAGGAACCTGGCCATAGGTCAAATATAGCACCCTAGAGTGTGTGATATGTCCCCTGAGCATTTGCACAATGGAATATGACCCATTGCGCATCTCGAGACCAAATTTCAACCTAAAGCAATAAGTTGATCCAAAGCTGTGCTCGGATTGATCGCGGTCCGGAGGGTGAGAACGTCAATTTGGTAACTCCGAGCAACCGTCTCGCTTGTTTCTCGACCAATACTTGGTGGATCCGGGACTTTGGGGGCTCGTTCCTCTGGTAGAATTTGGGGCTTCCTTCTGAGTATGCAGCCCTCGGCGGAGAGCTTACCCTGCATCATCCAACTCACCAACACAACGGGAACGAAAACTCAATGTTCGCAAACTGAAATTCGAGATCCCGAGAGACTCTTGAAGATTATCGTTCCAACGCCTTGCAGTATCCAGCAGAATGGGTAAGGCTTCCATATCCCCAATAATACGACACCTGAACTCTTTCCCATCCCTCCTGATATGACTACAGAGAGAAAATCACCGATTCGACCCCGAAAAAAAGTTTAAATGTCGGGTTCTCAACAGTATACCTCGAGGCTGGAGATATTCATTCATGTTGGTCCATTTGGTTCCAATGAACCTCCCTATGACTTATTTTGGTGTACAACCCGTTACCAATGGCGCACCACTCCGATTTAGATGAACGTCCGCATCCTGCTGCCGAAGGCTTCTGTAAAATGTCTCCGCTACTCCACTTTTGCAAGTTCCAATGTATGATATACGTGCCCGGAATACATTATATGGATCCCACGTACACTATAGCCGACGGTGGGGACCCGCATTGGCCGCCAACAACGGACTTTCAAGGGTGGCCAGGATCCCTGTCAATTGCCCTTTCGGGAAATCCTTGAAAACTAAATTCGTAGGGCACTCAAAACGGCACCGGAATTATCGCAAATATGCTTAATTTCTTCGCAGTACCCGCGCCTATTGCATAGGGCCCACAGACCTGGGAAAATATCCCGTGGTCTATCGCAATCGGGCCCAAACCCCTTAGGTGGCCAGATTCCCAGCGCGATATAGTATAGGCTACAATTTGCAATGAAACCCGTATACTCGAAAACACTATCCATGGGAAACTCCACAAAAATCTTTCAAATAAAGCTGATTATTGGTCTTTCATGTTGTCAAATGCTCTTTTGACCCATGGTTTGGCATTATCTGCCCTACTTGAAGCTGTATTCAGCAAATGATGGGAAAATGTCAGGTCACATATCTCAGGTTCAAACCCGTATTTCTGTATATTCCGTGCCCTAAAAATGACCAATACACTTGCAGTGCTGTTTTTAAGTAGTTATACATGATTCCCAGTCCTCAGGATAGGGTGGATACTCTGAACACACAGCAGGGCTTTGAATGTGACAATATCTGACATGCACATGCATTGAAAGGTCGATTGCCACACATATATGTATTATACATCCTAGAGACCATAATTGGCCCATTAAAGCACCCTTTATATCAGTGTAAACTCAGGCTTTGCACAAGAAATGGAATTCACTATCTGCCTCACCAACATTGTTCTAGTGGTTTTAAAATAGTACAACGTATGTGAGACCCATTTAATGGTGAACGCCTCCACACCAGAGTCAACGGATCCTTATGCTGTGCCTTCTCTTCCAACTTATGAGTGTCAGGAACACAAGTTGGATATTGGGCTATTATTGCTATATTTGAGTGCCATATCAGGGCAATGTCTGGGATTTATATCTTGGCACTCTATGGGACATTATATATGTCTACTTAATTACCGAAAAACGGGCAACCTGGGCCCAAGCACGGAGGAAAACAATTAATTACCAATTTAGGCCAAAGGCGTAGTGGTTCAAAAAGGGAATTTCATCAATTTGTCGGTGATGCATCAAAAAATAAAAGTTGTCGAGGCTGTTGGGCTCTATTGATGTGTCTTTACAGCTTTGTGATTGGACCATTAGTTATCGCACAAAATGCAAGACCATTTCAGAAAGCCGGCGCTTTTTTGATTGATAGGGCGCGTTGATGGCGCAGCAATTTGATGGCGCACATCGATTTTGATGGCACCGATGAGCGTAACATGGTGATATTAGGCATAATTAGCCTGTGTTCACGATATTACAGAATATGTGCTATATATCCCCCTCTTATTACAGGGGATAAGGGTGCGCGTTGCACGGCAGCAGCGGTAGACGGTGATAGGAGCGGCAAGTTCCGATGAAGGCGGGAGTGATGCGCAGACCTTGAGTTGTGTGGCGGCATCGCTAAGCGAGGCGACAGGCGGCAGCAGTATTAAGCGACACAACGAAGACCGTGGTCACCCGCGTGACACACGGTGACAAGCCCAACGAAGGCGGGAGTGATGTCTCCGAAGGGCTGTGATGGCTTGTGATGGGCCATCAACCCCGCCGGACACTCCCGACTCACCGTTCTCCAGCACCAAGTCAATACCTGCCAGAAATAACCGCAGGTATTAACGGCGGGTGGGGGAAAGCACTGAATTTGATACCAACGGGACCCGGACTAACATCCGTAACATCGGGTCCGAGGGGACCGGATTTAGGGGTAGGGTAGGTGCCTTGCTTCCTCCCACCACCTTGCTCACTCTCGCCTCTTGCGTTCTCGCTCGCTAGCTCTTCTCATTTTGCTGGACAAATATAGCATCCTACTACTACGCGACTTATGGCTTGGCTCCCCCTAATGTCAATTCTCACACCATAACATGCCCCAAGCCTGGCTGCGCGCAACGTCAATAGCGGAGGACCACCCAGACCGGCATAAATAGAGGCTGTGATTATTTTAAGGTGTGTTTGAATGTCTCGCCAAGTATTGCCAAGTATAGAACACCTAATTATCATTTTCAGTGCTACAATTCCGCCCACACAAACGACATTCCCCAGCGTATTTCTTTCCACGGGCTCCTCTCGCTATCGTCCCTGCTCCTTCTGGTCCAGCGCTCAATGCTCCTGCCAGCGTCATTCTTCCTGTCCAGCCTCCTATCCACATTTGTAAGGCGCACTCCTGCCAATCAACACGCGTTCCTCGGATTTGTGACCGAGAGATGTGCAAGAAGCATTGCTTGTGTTCACTTGCCTCCGTTGCTGCCGCAACCCCAACCACTCCCTCCCTTGACTGGACCCAACCTCAAGATTTTTCACGCAATACAAGACGACGCCAGCACCATTCCCTGGGCTGCTCACCGCCTTGCTCAGGATGGGCTCCGGAACAAGCACAAGCGCCGTGCAGCCGTTGCTTGTGTACCCTCTGCGACGCCGTCCCCGCCCCATCTCGCTCCTGTCAAACATCATTTTATCCTTGTGCACTGGGCGCACGACTACCACCCTCCTGCCGTCTACCACCCATCAATGTGGCCCTTTGATCATTCCCGGAGGCAACTGGGTTGTACCAATATTATCCGGTTCCCTTCAATCGCTGGATGATTGCAGTGCGTCCTCCAAAACGTCTTCGCCTGCCCATACGCCCTCGTCCGCAGGTGAAGTCCGATGACGTTGTGGTCGTCGACTGGTGACTCCCCAGCGCCACTTCAGCATCTCGACTCCAGCAATCTCCTTTGAACGGAGCATACGTCCCCGCCTCAGCGTCTCCACACACGCACTCTCCCCTGTGCTGTCCCTTGCCTCTTCGTCTTCTACTGGAACGAGCACACGTTTCCCTGTTTTATTTTGTATCATAAAAATTTGTGTCACTCTTGTCCTTGCAGTAATTATGTATCATCTTTTGACTACAAAAATTTGCATTGCTCTTGTCCTGGCAGTAAATGTGTATTGAGTGAAAGGTACGGGTGGCGCGTGGCTGAATGAGGCCGCGAAGAGGCGGCCCGTCTCAAAATGGGAAGTGCGTCATCGACGGCAAAGCTTCAGCAAAAAAGAGGTGTGCCGATGTGCCGAAGAAACTTTCCCGATTTGGTGCTTACGTTTGAGGCAGAAACTAAGCAAGTGACAGAATATATCACATGAGATCAGAAAGGCGTGATGAATTTCTCTGATTGTGTGATTGTCGTGTTGTCTCATTGTTTGATTTACCGGATGGGGACGAGCCTACACGCCCCGGCCCTTTTATTGCTTGGAATTGAACCTTGTGCAACCCCGTTGAGCTTCCCTTTTCTTGAGCCAACAATGAAGGCGGATTCTCACCTTGTTTAGGGCACGACGCGATCCGGAGGACTCCACGTCCATGGATATAGGCCAACAACGAATCACCCGCGACTTGATGGAAGCGCCAGGCGATGCGAGAATCAGGCGGCATTGCTGGAGCGCGTTGGCCGACCAATATATAGTAAAATCACCTGCGATATCAGCCACGTCGGAGCTGTGGCCCTCGGCAGTCCGGAACACCGGAGAATCGAGCACGATTCATGTCTTATTTGCTCTATGCCACTCCGGACGTAAAAAGTCGCATAAGTTCTGATTCATTCCAGGCCAAGTACTAGTGTGTTATTTGGATTTTATACACAACATCATCGGGCTCTGGATGAAATGCGTTTGCGAATGAGTAGCAGACCTTCAATCGTGAGTTGAGCCAACCCACCAATGGACTCGATGACCCCTCCTCGCAAAGACGTAAACTTGGTCAACGTCTTGGGATTCAGCCTCGCAGCAAAGCCCCGGAAATCTCCGATATTATAGGTGTGGAGTATATCTGCGTTCGAGGAAGTGAGTGAGCATCGGAAAGGTCATTCGAGCAATGAAATTTGTTTGCCCTTCTTGTCAATGTTCTTCTTCACGTCTTCAATCTCCTTCGCGGTGGCGTCCTTATTGAACATGACAATGTAGCCTATCAATTAATTGTAAGTAAAGGCGAGCAGAACTGTTCGAGCTGGGGACTCACTTTGAGTGGACATGGTGGGCGGAAGAGATCGATGACGATGCGGGTCGTTCCCGTCATAGCGGGACACGTTGTTGACTGATCACTGACTCGGGCCGCTGGACCCGAACTCGACCAAAATTCTTGCTTCTTCATGTGTAGAATCCACATTGGAAATTGGTTAATTCATGGTTCAAATTTGAGTCGCGGATTATATTTCAGAGTAGAGACGGTAAACTCTAATTTCAGTTCGTGCAGACCGTTCCACCAAATGAAAGCTCCTGAGTACCTCGCATCCTCTTCGCAGACATAACATTCAACAAAAAATATCTCATACTATTGCTGAAGCCCAGGCCTGAGGTTCTACCCTTTGAATGATGATAAAAAATTTTGTCCATTGAACTTTTTGCGCGCATGGCCTAGTCTGTTAGTTACCACGCCCATTTACCCGGTATCCTGCGTTATTATGTAAGTTTCCTTTTTGAGAATGCACGTGCATCCACTGCGACGCGACACGGCTTAATTACACGACGTGTTGTGCGCGCTTCAATAGCTAGAAATTGATTCTGGACGTGTCAAATGGGTATGTTACATGTTAGAACACATTTTCCGACCCAAAATAGTTGAGGTTCCATCACAAGTTCTCTCAGCACTCTGCGCGCGCTCTTCGGCTACCAATTCCGGGGGTTCTTCGCCGTTTTCAGTGTCCCCCTGGGCCTGGTGGGTGGAATCCATGTGGGATATGTTTATGTTGTCCCACACAAGGACAAATTGTATGTCAGAGTAAGCCATGCACGCTAAACTTGAAATGCCTAGGTCAGTTTTGGAGGTATGACAGGCAAAAAGGGTGAGCGAATTTATGACGCCGACTTGGACTTATTAGTATTTTATGCTCAAGTAAATCTGACTTGATGAATAATTGCGTACCGTAGGGTGTGGCCATCTTGTGCGCACCACAATTGCCTTGTTAACCGTGGGTGCGCCCATGCACTCGGTGATGTACCAAACACCTGGGGCACGCCGCTGATAAGTCATCACCATTCAGGGTATGCTAACTCGTCCGAGATCATCCCACGTCGCAAGACGGATGTTTTTTGCCCGTCCGTTTGTAGATGCTCGCAATTGCGTGGTGTCATTTGGATTATCGGGATCGTTCTGGGTAAGAGTCCCAATTTGCTTGCACATCTCAGTGCCGACCAGTTGTAGAGCCCAGGTGGAGACTGCAGGTCGAGCGAATTTTACTCCAAGAGGAGGTGCAAGACTTGGTGGTGAGAAGTAGAGGTTGGATTCTGGATTGGCATTCTCTGGCCGGCCTTGTGGATGGCGATAAATTAATTCGAGGATTGCCCCCATTCCAATATTCGATTCTCCCCGCAAAAATACGGTCACCATGCGCTTATGGCTCGCTGTGCGCGGGTCATTGATGGATAGATCTCTGCAGTGGAATAGAGTTTCGAGGAAGGCCCCCAGAGAGCGGAAGTCTTTGGTTATGAGCTGAAGGATCACATCTGCCTTCTGCCACTTATCCCTTTGTGGTGCACGCTCCCGCTGCTGGCTCGAAGGAGCTGGAATTGGGGATGCACCGGGTGTGATCGGAGGCAGTGGGGGGATTGCGCTGGAGTGTCTGCGACGTAGTGGGGTGCTGTAAAATGACTCTGGGGTCAACACCAGTGGGTCCATAGTCGATTACTGTGTTTGCGCAGGCTCAGAAGGTCAAATAACGCGTCCAAACGCGTAGAGTGCAAGAAGATTAATGAGTTGTTTGGCGATGTATCAAAGATGCGATCACATCATTTTTGATAACGCAGGATACCGGGTAATGTACGCGGTAACCAACAGACTGTAAATCAAGCGAGGCACGAGCGACTACTGATTCTACAGTGTCTGTCAAGAGAGACTACGCATGGCCCAAGCTCGAGTCCAACGAGCTTCTCTGCGGCATTGTTCAATCTGTCTCGAATTATGAATCGCAGGTCCCCATCACGGACCTCTGAACCTTCCTGTTCTCCAGAGTTGACCATGCCACGTGCGGTAGGTTGACGTCCTGTTTGGAATCCTGGTTGAGGAATCACAGTTAAATATTTGGAACACTCAGGAAGGCTCAATTTGGCTACCTCTGTAATGAACGATTTACATTCCTGTGCACCTGGATTTTGATATTTTATTCAAGACAGGTGAGGCTGGCCTCCCAGGTCGATGGCATGCTGCCCGTCCCAGTTCTCGCTAACAGCCAATTACTGCCCCAAACCGCCACATTTCAGTGGCACCTGAAGACGAGTTTTTTTCCGAGGCATTATATGCATGCAAAGAACATTCTCGATACTCAGGCACATCCGAATAATATTTATGAAGTAAACTGTATCAAAATTCAGGATGTTGACGCCCTCCGTCGCGTTCCCAGCGAGCAATTCAGTTGATACCCCGCTTTGCTGAAAATAGAATTAGCTGGGAATATATTTCTGATGCGTTGTTTAAGGCCCTATAATAGTGCATTTACGCCTTGTAGATGATTTGGGATACACTTGCGTGAAGAGCACGCATGGGAACCATTAGGGCTGGCCCACTAGGCCGATTATTCCTGGAACCTTTAGGTTACAGGTCTCCAAGAAGTCTTTTCGAATTCCTTTCCCCATATAGAAGTGTGAATTTCCTTATACAGTCACGGCGGAAATTGTTGCCCATACCCGATATAGTAACTGTCCTGATGTATGATGTAACCGCCCCCACGGGATCCATCAATCCCTTTGTTCACCACTTCTCGACGCGTTTTGCCATGCCTGCCACGCGTTCGCCCACCCGTGCACGATCCAAGCGCGTCACCACTCAATGTACCCCCACTAAACGAGCTGTTCTGGTCACTCTTCACGACCATTGCAAGTATTCCTTCGAAAAGATCACCACAATTTTGCCATTCAAGCACACCTCGCTTCATCGACGAACACTCGAGCGTAACTACAATGAGGTGAAGGCACATGGTGGGGATCTGTATTTCAACAACAAGAAGGGCTGAGCGGGCCGGCCGAAAGCGATTTCGGACAGAGATCTTGAAGAAGCAGTTCGCCGGATCGAGGCGGGGGAATTTGTCGACGGAGAGGACGTCAGACACGAGATGTTACCCGATGTCCCGGGGCGCACGGTACGCCACACTTCTCGGCGCATCTTTCTTCCCAGTGACCCCATGATCACCAGATCCGAGACGCGCTTTCAAGTGCGGGCTTGTGCGGACACGTCCAGCGTGTAAAGCCTAACTTGCAGCCTCGTCACATCGAACAGCGCGAGCAAATGTACAACAAATTCGCAGCGTGGACAGACCCAGCAGTTTTTGCCCAGGGTGTCATGATTAACTCAGACGAGTCAAAGATTGAGCTCAAAACAGGCACTGGGCGCCACTGGTGCCGCCGCCGCCATGGAGAGCGCGTTCTTGCTGTCGAAACAGTCCAGCCACGCGAGGCACATGGAGTTAGAGGTATCAAGATCAACGTGTGGGGTGCCATCCATCCGAACGGCGTCAGTGAGCTGGTGCGGGTGGAGGGGAATCTCACGGCAGTGCAGTATGTGGAAATCCTTGACCGCGCGCTGGTGCCACTGTACGATCGTTACGAAAATCGACGGCACACCTTTCTTTACTTCCAACAGGACAATGATCCCAAGCATACATCGAAACTCGCCAAGGCATGGTTTCGCGACCAAGGCATCAACGTGTTCCCATGGCCGGCAAAATCTCCGGACGTGTCCCCCATCGAGAACGCGTGGGCACAGTTGAAGCGCGAAATTCGGCAGCATCCGCGCTATGCTGAAGTGCAGTCCGCAGATGCGCTTTTCGAACTGGCGCGTGAAATCTGGATGTCGCCTGATTTCAAGGCATACGCGATTCATCTTTACAACTCTTTCCCACGTCGTTTGGAGGCACTGAAGGAGAACAACTTTCTTTGGATTGACTATTAGCTACTCAGAGCCTAAAACATAGCTTAGATGTTGTATATAATCCCTAGATGTTGTGTATAATTGAATATCTTTCTTGGCTTTGCGCTTTGATGGCCTGATTAGATTGCCATCAGTACAGTTACTATATCGGGTACGGGCAACAATTTCCGCCGTGACTGTATGTAGTTTGCCCCATATGTAGTTTACCCCATGTCCTTGCCATCTCCTTCATTTTTGAAATTGATGATTCGTGCCGTTGCATGTCCATTTCAACTCTTCCCGTCTTCCTACCCTCTACCTTGCTCCTGCCTGCACCCTGGCTGCCAGCCATAACTCTCGTTGACGTTCCGGAGGACCGAGAAATCAGGGGAGCTCCTCCTCTGTTTAACTCTCCTTACATCATCTTCCCCGTCAGTGACGCTGCCGGCCTTGACGCCGCGACACAACTCCCTTTCAATGCTCCGGTTACCCGTCAGTCGACTTGTGTTGCTGATCTTCAACCTGCTAAAGCTACTCTAAAACCTGCACCGTCACT
Source organism: Mycena galopus ATCC 62051 (assembly GCA_014925785.1). Taxonomy (NCBI): domain Eukaryota; kingdom Fungi; phylum Basidiomycota; class Agaricomycetes; order Agaricales; family Mycenaceae; genus Mycena; species Mycena galopus. The sequence continues at coordinate 137,318 of WIQG01000152.1, forward strand.
AGGTAGGTTCCGTCTGTGCCTCTTGAGGACCTGGAGGGCGCGGGGGCGCGGAGCGCCGCACGTGTGTCGGGTGCAAGCTGCAATTTTACAAAGTTGAACTTGTGTTGAACAAACACAATTAATCATATGGCACCCAGGTTCCAGGGGTGCCCGGAGGGCCATGTTGAATGCCCGATTCGGGGTTACCGCCGAAATTAATTCGCCCAACCATCACGAGTCCTGGGTCCTGTGCCCAGGGCTCACTGTCAATTCGTTCATTCTTTGTCAAAATAAAATAAATTGTTTTTCAGAACTATCGCCCAAACTCGGGTCGAACGAGAGGCTTCCCTGCATTATACTACCTTGCCAGACCCGACTTGATCGTGAACTGCAGCTGCGCACCCTGCGTCCTGGGCCTTTTGTGGCCTCATAGTCGAACCCGGCGAGGAACCTGTCGTTTCAGGCTTTGCGATGTGGGCGATGGGCAGATGGATAGGCAGAAACTAAGTGAAAGAGAATCCATGGCCCAGACTCGAGTTGAACGAGCCCCCGCGCAGCAGTACTCATCAGCGCATATAGTTTGTGGATGCGCACCCCGCACTCTGGGGCTTTTCTTGCCTTGACACTGAACTTTGTGTTGAGTCAACCTAATTTCAATCCAAGTCTTGAATGAATCCAAAATGGTCCGCCACTCTTCTACAGCCCAGTCTCGAGTCAAACGAGCTTCCTTGCTGAAATCAGTACGGCCCGCAAGTGCGCACCCCGCGCCTCTGGACCTTTCATACCTGGAATCAACATTGCGCTCACTTGAACCCTTTACAGCTATTTGCGGAACATAGGGCACGGCCGGTTTTTCTTCTTTTTTTTTTGTGAGTTTTTACGAGATCGGCTCCTGTGAGCTCAATTCTACACCCTTTCCCTTGAGAGTTAGCTCGTTCTATTCGGACAGAGAATACGGATGCTGTGACGTTGCCCGATTTTTGCTAACAGGCTCAAAATGATTTGGTGGGTCAGATTGGGGTGTTTTTGCACATGTGAGAGCAGAACATGTGCCAGAGTGTTAGTAGTGCTCCAATTGAGCTAGATTTTTGTTATGGTGTACATGAAACTATTCCAGAGGGCTACAAATACCGGGATTTCCAATGTCACCTGTACTTAAAAGATATGGTGAGCTGCAGCTGGACCAATTTCCCATGACTAAGAATGTGAGCTGTGGATTTGAAGTACAGCTCACATTAAAAATACCGGTATGTGAAGCCCTCCGCAATACACTAAAGTACATCATATTAAGAATCACAAATGGTCTTCTGGTGCTCATTCTGTGCCCAGAGGTCTAAAAACAGCCCAATGTGACCCACCAAATCATTTTGAGCCTGTTAGCAAAAATCGGGCAACGTCATGGCATCCGTATTCTCCGTCCGAATAGAATGAGCTAGCTCTCAAGGGAAACGGTGTAGAATTGAGCTCACAGGAGCCGATCTCGTGAAAACTCACAAAAAAAAAAAAAGGGCCACGCCCTATGTTCCGCAAATAGCTGTAAATTTGTGATAAGGTGCGGGAGGTGACTATTGATGCAGAGGTTGAACACCCTGTTCATCCAAACCAAACACTGTTGGCGGTCCTGGCTCAGGATTCAACTTGAAGTGTCCCTTCATTCTTTGACAAAATAAAGCAAATCATAGTCGCGCGTAATCATGTAAAAAAAGAAATCTCCACAGATCTTCCTCATGGCCTAGGCCTGAGTCGAACGAGCATGCCTGCCTCATTTGGTGCAGATACTGGCGAATGGAAAGCGGGTGCGCACCCGCGCTCTGGGCCTTTTCTTGCCTTGAACCTACACCGCCAAAGTGGTGACAGGTATGGTGCAGCTGACCGGCGCAGCCAGCCAACAGCTGAAGCGAAAAGTGGCGGCAGGTACCAGAAAGATGGCTGACAGCTGTTCAATTCACGTGAGTTTCCAGGTGAAAAAAACTTCAACACATGTTAACATTGTTTCAGCTGTTGGATAAGTCTTTAATTGCACGGAACGGGTGTAATCATTAAATGGTACAGTGTTCGTATTTTGCATCATCTTACATCTCTGCACGTCTTTGTCAATATCTTTGTCCTGTTGCATGCACCTGCCGTCTTGGAACACAATTAATATTGATACACAATTCAATTTATACAGAATGCCAATGTTCAGGAGTTTTTTTTTGAAGCCTCATGAACTTGGGACACTTTGTATTGAGTCGCACTGGAACCATGAAAAGTCTTTTTTAAGTCCAACCATCAGCACGTGTATGGTTGGTGCCTTTGTGGATCTTTTGATGGTTGCTGTCTCATCTCGCCCTCTCTTTCCTCTCATGCCACTTCCTCCATCTGCTTCAAGTCTCAAGCTGCTGTCCCTTGACTGTCCCGAATTCAAATACTCCACGTCGAACATAACTATCTCAAGCCTGAATATCTCAAGTCAAGCCCTACCCCTCAAATAAGTGGCAATGCGTCCGCTGGAGTTTCAAGGTGTCTCAAGGCCGCAAGCTTATCAAAATCTCCTCAAATTGTTTGTAGAACATGTCTCTGATCACTTAAGATCCCTCAAAGTGCAAGTCACCCCGCCATCCTCCACACAATACCACGTGTCCTACTTGTCTGGTCACAAGACCTTTTGGGGCTGTCTTCAAGCAGCAAGCAGTAGGCCTCTGTCCCTTGCCCACAGCACGCGATCTGATGTGTCGAGCTATTCAAGTGGACAACGGGATATAGAACAACGTTGAAAGACAGTCACTCCTAGTGTGGATGGATCACGTTCGAGAAAGGTTCACAAAGCTAACTTCTATAAAACCAAACCCTAACCAAAACCACTCAATGACACCTTTCCTTAATAGGAATGATAGTTTAAGTTCGGGGGTGTAGACCAAGTATTAGGTCAAATAGCCAAGTGCATGCAGGTTTCAACCCTTCGAGAGAGTCTTGTAGTTGAGCATGGTGCATTTGTTGGTTCGAGGAGCGCTTTCCTTTGTTCACGGATGAACGTAGGTTGCTTAATATAAGAAACAGACTCGAAGGTCTGGCGTTGTTTGTTCCGAGGAACGGGTTTTTGCTAACACGTTGGCTTAAGAAGCTCACAACGATGGTTCACGGACACAGGGACACAGAACACAGGACACAGGACACACAAGAACATGTTCACAGACACAATGACAAGACAAACACAAGACACAGGACACAGACACGTTCACGGACACAATTCCACAGTTCAAGTTCACAAGTCCACATGGATATTAATCCAAACCACAAGTCACTTTATATCAGAGGTGAAAGAACAGTTGCGCTGGGCTACTGAGCTCTCGAGCCAAACCTATCTACAACACTGCTGTGTCTAGAGGTGGGGTCTGCTACTGTACTGCTAAACTGCCTGCTCTTTTATACTACTCTCTTATTGCGATGGCTAAATAATATTATATACACTGGTCCATTTATCCGTGAAATCTGACTCGAAATCCCTGCTCAAATAATGCTATTGGCTGTAGATCAAACACCGGTTCAGACTCGATCGATCGAAGTTGAAATATGATGGTATCTTGGTGATAATGCTGGGTCCAGGACTCGCAGCTCGGGCGATGCTCTTGCCTGGACGTGTCTCTTCTTCATCCTAGCCCTATTCAGATTCTCCTACTGAGGTTGGGGTCTCTTCGCGAGCGACTTATATGGTTTGCGGGCACTGTCAAACTCTCGTGGTTCAACTATATTGATCGCGTTTCGGCTGTTGCCATCTTTGATCGGACAGCTCCACTTGGAGCACGCTTTGGCATCGGTCACCTAATTCATCTTGGTCATACTCCGGATCTGCACGGACCTCGGAGCTATAGCTGTTCGGGGTATTCGCTGCTTTTCTGTTCTCGGAGCCCTCCGCTTGCATGTGACACACACGTCCACTAATTCCAGGAATGCTGCGACAAACAAAGTGTCTCTGGAGGTGAGCACGACCACTGAGTTCCGTCCGCGATTGCCAAATATAGATTCCTTCTAATTCCTCTGTAGTCCAAGTCAGCGTCAGCGCTTCTAGGCGGGTTCCTAGGTACTGTCTGGTTATTCGAGATCGTCTCCGTGTGAGTGCGACTCTAGCTATATGACTGGTAGCTCTCCGCACGAGGCTTCGCGGAAGCTTCTCGGGATGTCTGCGTGATTGTTTATACTGAAAATCACAAAATAGCTGCGTTTCACGTGTGGCTGTTTTCATAGCTTATCAACGTCGACGCTGGGCTTGCGGAGAGTGTATGATCAGCCCTTTCATTTCTTGTTTCTCACATTCATCAGCGGGCTCCCTTCCATGCCTCGGACTCAACGCTGGTGTTTGTCAGTGCATTGTGCCGAGAGCTACCTAAAAGATGTTCGGTGAGTACCTCAATACTCCAGATAACTAAAATCTCATTTATTCATCAGTATGGGAACTCATTGAGTCTTTGTCTGGACTGCACTGCCGCACGTACATGCTCATACTTAGGTAGACCTGCCTATCATTTAAATTCCCTGGAATATATTATTTTCTTTTATAGCCCTGTATGATGCCCCAGATGACAAAAAAATGCGAGCAACCCACGCCCACCCTCAGGTTCTGCCTAACATGGTGGACATGTCGTGTCTAATGTGTTCACCAGCCAACCTGTGACCATTGTGTTCCTATAGGTGAATCCCTCTGTCAGCCACCTGCTTGACATCATGTAGTCACCTTGCCGTTACATTCTGTCAACATGACGTCGAAACGTGGCGTAAATGTGTCTCAGCTTTGGTGGTGTAACCTCGGGTTGAATTGTCGGAATATTCTGGTCAGTTATTTCATCACTGTTGGCCGTTGGGTTTTGGCTCGGGCAGAGTCAAACAGATGAGATGCATATGTGTGACTGTCATTTACTTTGTGTAGATGACTGGCTGGCCCATAGAAAGCAGGCCAGCACCACACGCCTCTCGGCTCTCAATTTTGCTTAAATCAATATTCAACTCGGCATTATTGCAGAGGATCCGGAAGACATTGATTGACTCCTCATGGTTGCAACTCTTTCGAGCAGGAATAAATGGTCACTCACATACTCACCAACGAGGTGGGAACTCTGCTGCCCCTGCCAAGAACCAACACAATCTCGAGGGAGAGTATGATAGAAATGCGGTGGAATCTCATCAATCAAAAGATTTCAGAAACACTCCCAGAGAAGGATGGCTCAGGCCCGAATTGAACGAGCTTGCCTGCATTATACAGCCTTTCCCGGTTTCTCATGAACCGCAGGTGCGCACCCCGCACCTCTGGGCCTTCTTATGCTTGGAATTGAACTTGTGTCACGCCAATCTACAGCTGTTTCGAGAAACTTGTCCGGTTTTTGATCGAGTGGTGCTGCTCGATTTTTGTTTACCTCTGATTGCTCTCGAGTGCTTGCCGAGTCATCATTGCGCTCCACTCTCTATATTTACCCGACTATGTCTTGACTATGCCACAACTATTTCAACTGTACTGGTGCAGATTCCAAAGTTGAGTGCATGTCATGTTGATTTGGGTCACAATTGTGGAACAGGCAAAGTACTAGATGCTTTTTCTCGCCCGAGACATGTGTATTGTTGCTTGTGTTATGTGGAGCTGAGATAAATCAAGAGCAATCGGAGGTAAACAAAAATCAAGCAGCACCACTTGATCAAAAACCGGACAATTTTCTCGAAACAGCTGTAGTTGAGCTTCCGTGCAATACTGGATTATTAATTCAATTCGACACGGGGTGTGACCCGTGACCAAAAAAACCATTTCGACACCTCGACAAGTTCTGGGTGGGACCGTGACATAACCAAAAATTTCAACACCTACCAAACCATTGACAATGAGTTCCTAGGGCTTCGAGAAACCATTACTCAGATTCTGCAGCTAATTTTTGTCATATGTAGCCTATTTTACTTCTGAATACTTAATATCTAGTCAATTATAACTTTGACAATTGAACCAGCGGTTCACACCAGGGGCAAAAGCCAAGGCATATGGAATTCATATGCCTTACATGCATGTGGTTTGCATGCCATCACATTGTGCGACAAAGGCTTTAGTTACCTTCGTTGCACCTTTGTTTTTGGGGGTGGCTCAAAGGCAAAAACAAAGGTGCAATAAAGGTGATTGACACCTTTGTCACAAAGTTTGACAGCATGCAGACCACATGGGTGTAAGGCATATGAGGTTCACATGCCTTGGCTTTTGCCCCCAGTGTCAACTGGAGGTTACAGTTGAAGAGCCAGTAAAACTGCAACTCATGGTTTATGGATTTCTTTTGTCTGCTTGAGCACACTGAGCGCATTTTTACAATACTACTAAACCTTTTGCCTTTTTGAACCGTGAAACCAATTCGACACTTCGCGCTGTGACCTGTGACATGGGTTCAAATTTTGCCTTCAACAGGGGGGGCATGACCCGTGACTGACAAATTGAATTAAATAATCCAGTATTCAACTTCGATCAGATTGTGCAGTCCTTTCTGGCTCAGAATTGAACCCAATGAACCTAAAGTTTGAGGTTTTACAATAGGGTGTTTCAGAATTAAGAATCCGAGCCTCAACTCATGCCTCAACTCTGACCCCAACTTGGCATCAAGTTGGGGCCCAAAATTGGTCGGGGCATGAAGTTGGATGTCAAATCGAGCATACACCCTTGACTTGACATCGAGAAGTTGGCAACTTCTGCCCCAACTTGATGCTCCAACTTCAGCTAGCTCCAGATCTCTGGCCCATATGGTGCTTCGCGTATCAACGTTGCCTCAACTTCGACACTGTTCAGGTCGTTCACGAACAGTGTCCCAACTTGTGCCTCAACTTACCTCGAGTTGGGGTCAAGTTGGGGTCGAAGTTGAGGCAGAAGTTGCGCTCAAATTCTTAATTCTGAAACACCCTAATGTGGACGATGGGCGGATAGAAGGGCTAAAAAGATGGAACTCGATCATGGCCCAGGCTTGAGCTTTCTTCTGATATTCAGATGATGATCCATTGTATTCTGTACAATTGCGCACCCGCGCCCCTGGGCTTTTTCATACTCTGAATCGAAACTGTGTTTGAACCCTTCATGATTGTAAGGTGAGGCCAGTGGATATTGATATCATGATGCAAAGGTTGAACGTTGAACACCCTTGATCTGAATCAAACACCCCTTGGTTTCCGAGTGCTGGGTCCTGGGCCCAGGATTCCAGCTTCCTTTCATTCTTGGACGAAATAAAATTGATGATACAAGAAATGCCCGGGGACCTGGCCTATAGTCCAGACTCGAGTTGAATGAGCTTCCCTGCATGATCATCGCTGTCGTCTCTCACCCAAAGCAGGTGCACACCATGCGCCTCTGGACCCTTTCTTACCGCAAAGTCAACCTGGACTCGACTTGGAAGAATCAGTTTATGAGTCCCGATTGATGATTGAAACAGTGGCGCAAGTTCAAAGTATGAATGACTTATGCTTCGACGCCGCGAATATTTCATTTTTTACGAATGAACAGTGGGGAGTGACGAAAAAAGTGTTCCAGAAATTTTCATGGCCCAGGCTTGAGTCGAACGAGCCTCCTTACAATAGCGACTCCAAAATTTCACATTTTGTACAGGTGCGCACCACGCGACTCTGGGCCCTTTCTTGCCTTGAACTCGACCTCTTATAATTTGAACTTCAATACCTTAATACATCTTGCAAGTTCGCACCCCACGCCTCTGGGCCCTTTTATGTCTGGAATTGAACTTCGAAGTCGCGCTTGAGCGCTTCATGATACCTTGAGGCGGGTGAATGCAAAAGTTGAACACCCTTTATAATTATCTGAATTACCCTTGGCCCGTTACTGTTTCCGAGTGCTGAGTCCTTCCCAGGATTCAGGTGTCCATTCATTTTTTATATATAAAATGACATAAGTACATTTTACTACTTACTAGTCGCACGTAATTTTTTTTTAAATGCCAGAAGAGGAGTTCCTATGGCCCAGACCCGAGTCAAACGAGCTTCCCTACAATAGTGACTTCGAAAATTTAATACATTTTGTACAGGTGCGCACCACGCGCCTCTGGGCCCTTTCTTGCCTTGCCTTGAACTCAACCTCGAGTCGGAAGGAGTCTCGGAATACTTGTTTCGCTGCACAAAATCTGCGCCCGGACTTGGACCCAATTCAAGGCAATCTGATTGCAAATGCAAATTCAGCTGAGCGCCGTACCTGTTTCATTGATGTCGGTCGTTGAGTTTCAGGCTCGGGCTCGGGCGGAGTCAAAATTCAAATCAAGAGGAAATGTGGAGAATTAGAATTTGAGGTGGACCCAACTCAGTTCGGCCGGCTTGAAGATGTGGGTGGTGAGACAGAGATACCAGCCAACTTGGAGGTTCATCAACGTGGGGTCGGGCTCCGGCGGAATACTTAGTATATTAGTGGTGTGGGGACGAGATGACGAGATGAGGAGTTGTTGAACTGTCTGAATAGAAGGATGGAAGTAAGTAGTATGGAGGGATGGAAGAACACCACTCAAGAGTCGCATGCTGGGGCGATGTGGGAAGGAACCATAGGGAATGAATCATACACAATAATTAATCATGATTCGAAAGGGCAGCTGAGGAATAAGTAGTTACAGGCACTGTGTTCCCCCCCCAGTAGACCAAGGGTCTGTCTACGCTGTAGACTGAGGGTACACCGATCTGTTGGTCTACCTAGGTCTACCTGGTGTAGACATACCTGGCCTCCCACGTAGACGGACCATGGCCGAGGTAGACTGATCTAGCCGAAGGTAGACCGACCTGGACATAGTCAATTTAGCCTAACAAGGACAGATCAATTTGATTTCGGTCGAGGTCGGTGTACTGAGTTAGCTGAGGGTAGCTGGAGGTAGGCGAAGGCTGTCCACCTTATATAGACGGAGGTAGACAGGGATAGACCGACGTCGACCAACCTCTGTCTACCTGTCGCCGGAGATGCATGTGGACGTACATATACTCGGGTAGACCGAGGTAGGCAGAGGGTAGGCAGAGGTAGACTGTGGTAGGCCAAGGTTGGTCCACAGGGGAGGGGGGGGGAACGCAGTGAGGCACAGAGAGCCACAGGCGTCGAGACGGTGAAACGTGTGCCGGCGGTCTATGGGTGAAATCCACTACAATGCAAATCCGACGGGCTGAATGCAATGAAGAAGTGCGCTCTAGTTCAGGATTCACAAATCCTGAAACCAACACAAATCCCTAAAACAACAACCAACCAAACTCCACTAGTGATTCCGGATGCAATCCCAGAGAGTGCGACCGAGTACGGGTCTTTGTGTACCGATAGAAGATACACGGGAACAGTTGTTTAATATTTGCGGATCGCAGCAAGCAAATCCAGGATCGTCCGCAGACAATGGTTCAATTTATAGTTTTGCAACTCTGGGTCACCCACTCTAACCTCGTAAGACAGGAGCAGTGAACCAATTTGACACGCAACACGCAACAAATCCGGAACACACGTAGGACACGCAAAACACGTAGGACACACACAAGCAACACACAGGACATGCAGGACACGTACACGTACACGCAGGATCACGTAGAACACACACACACGTACACGCAGAACACGCAAGGGAATATCCCGAAAAGCTGATAGATTGATAATAACTCGAAAATACAAGCACGCCCCCAAGGACAGCCTCGATGAATCAAGCCGGTGGTTCCGCCCTTCTGTACTCGCTGGAGCAGACCGCTAGTCTCTCCGCTTTACGTTTCCGGGTAGGAGTCCGTGCCTTCTCCCTACAAGCCGCCCACCTTATATACTGTACATCTAAAAATAACTCTACAAACATAATACATTAATCATCGTTGTAACCATGTCCGTGACTCGATAATATGAAATAACGATTGCCAAGCTTGCTGACTGATTATTTTAGATCCTGAAAATGTTAGTTCTGGATTAGTCCCTCCAGACATTGTGGTTGAATTGGATAGCCCTTCAAAATGCCTCTTTGTAGACACCCTGAACTCGTGTGCAGCCCAAGAGCTACCCTAGACCGTCTACCCGTCGAGGTGGAACATGGTTGAGCAGGCTCCTATTTGTCTGATTTATTTCTGACGCGATCGGGGCCCTGACTTGGCACCCGAGTGGTCCTAATATTCTGGATTTCTTGGGCGCACTACTTGTGCCCCTTGACAGATTCTTGGAAATCCGGAACCTTGGGTCTTATGTCTTCAATTAGACACCCTGGTCCCCTTCATAGCTCAAGTTAGGACCTTCTTCCTAAATTGGGTTCGAACTCGGTTGCCACATTAAGCCGATCGATATTTGATGGGTGTATGACACCGCATCCGGATCCGGCTCGTTCCGGTCTGAAAGGTTCTGGGTCATCACGTGATCGAGTGCATCGCCTCATTGGTACAAGCATGGACAAATAATGTTGAAACTCATTCAAGATGCACTTGCTTTGAGTTCCACAAATAGGCACAGAATGGATATTTTATTCCCCAATGTTCGTTTGGACTATCCGCAACCTCCTGCCCATAGTACGACAGTAGGATCCAGAACCAGCGGCATATTAGTCGGAGGCACCCAGTATGTGTGTTTTCTGGATACTCATCCGCAACCGGTTCCGGATTTGGTTTCTAGCGTGTAGTTCCAGGTCTACTGACTTGGGACTCGTCATAGACCCAGATGCGCGTGTATCCGCAATAGGAATCCAGAAAACGTTAATTTTCAGGTGTTGGCGAATTCACGGCTTATCAACGGTTGAACAAAATGAGCGATGATAGGGCCCGGACTCGGAGTCCGCCTCAGTTGAAATTTGAGAGGTACTTAGTACATGGTACTGTGTTGGGGATGTGGTCCTGGACGAGATCAATTGCATGCAAAAATGGTGCCAACTTGGGGCGCCGGCATATGGATGTCAGTTGTGAGTGACAGTTGCTCAGTTTTCAGCATCTTATGTATTCACACGCTATGTACCAGCTTATTAGACATTAGAATGGATGGCCCGGGAGTGTTTGACGGGTTTCAATGGCAAAGTCGAGAGTCAAAAGTCAAACAAGATTGACTGCATCCATCGATGTCATTATCTTTTACTTATGCGGGCTAGGGTTTGTCGTAAGATGTCGGTCGGGAAGAAGATGCATATGAGTCATGACAGGCAAGACGAGGTGTTTCAAAGGTAGGCTAAGACGTGTAGGGTAAGTGCAAGCACAAGAACGGGTGCACAGAATGCGGACGCCGGGAACGGTAATCGGAGATGGTACTGATGAGAGTGGTGAGGACGGTGATGAGCCACCAGATTGGCCAGGCGTGAAAATACCAATTATTTTCCAATTCCAAAACATTACAATCAAGGAATCGCCTGCATACCATCCCAGCAAGGGTCGATGCCGAGGTCCAGGCAGATGACTAGGAGACAGCAGCGTATAGCCAAGGAGTCAAGGGTCCACTAACGCCTCTCAAAACCTGAGTTGGGTTGGTCAGCCGGCGACAACTAGCTAAAACCTGATTCCTTACCAACGCACACCGTTTGGGGAGTCAGGGTGTTCCCTCTAATTAACCGGACATATAAAACTATCCAATGGAAGGACTGGAACGTGATAACGAGACGTAGGAGGGCACGAAGGCAGCATGCGCTACAATTAGCTAAAAGGGAAAGCCTATGGTTCGCTTAAAGCCATCAACATAGGGGGACACTTGCACTGTCCCATCACGTGGGAACTACCAAAGGTCACGAGAGGTGGCGCGTATAGGCCAAGAGGGCCGACAAGTCAAAACAAGGACTCGGGGCTGGAGCCATCAAATAATAATGCGATCCAACGCTTTGACTCATAAACGGGAAACCGGCCGGTCCGGTCAATGACTCAATCTGAGTCATGAGAACATGACTCCCAAAACTATTATGACTCGGCACATACAATAAAAGAATTGTACAGGGCATAAAACTCCAAAAGTGCCAAATTATGCGAACATTTCATACTTTTCATCCATTACTTGTACAAATATGAATGAGATCACTCTGTAAATTAGTAGGAGTAACAATAGGACGATCTGATAGGCTAGCTACTTCGGAACCGGGCTCTTTAATTATTATTCCTGTTTTAGTAGTTTAGATCAGTGTAAAGTGTATAAATTAGCCAGAGGTACAGGGTTAAGGCAGCGGATTCTACCCCTCCTTGCTAGACGTTGGTCGTCGATTTGGAGACTAGATCTTAGCTGTGGTTGACACCTGATATCCAGGATATCTTGTGTAGAACGCCAATAAACACGGAAGGACGTTGTTGTATAAACTTGTGTGAACGGAACGTGTGGACACGGAAACAGAACAGGTGGGCACGGAAACGCGTGGTTATGAGAGTTTAGCGCAAGGGAATACGTTACGCGTCTTAGAGGCGTTTTCTGGATAGTCTTGAACTATCAGCTATAAATCACACACCCCTTGAAGAATAACAAACCAGCTCATTTCAGTAAACCCGGTAGCATAGCGCCTAGTGGACTTGAAAGCACCCACCAAAAACTACAACTTAAACAAGAAACTACACTTTAGTCAACCTAATACTTGGTTGCTCCCCCGGACACAAGAGTTATTGGAAGTGGATATTTGGTGTTTTGAGAAGTTGCACCATATAGAAGCGCCCTGCTCATCAACGGAGACTGGAGGGAGAATGAAGTATGAAAATATACCGGGTCACACACACGAAAGGCGGAGGTAGAGTGTGGAATTTGTACGGGCGGAGTCAAAATTCAAAATTCAAATCCAGAGGAAATGCATATACGTAACCGTCATTTACTCTGCTCTAGAAGGTTTGGTCATAGAAAGCCGGTGCGCACCACACGTCTCGGCCTTTTCTTGTGTACATTCAACTCGGCATCGCAGAGGAAGAAACATTCAAGGGAGAGTAAGATAGAACGGCGGTGGAATCCCATCAATAAAAAGATTTCAGAAACACTCCCGGAAATGGATGGCCCCGCCTGCATTACACAGCCTTTGCCGGTTTCTCATGAACTGCAGGTGCACACCCCGCGCCTCTGGGCCTTCTTATGCTTGGAATTGAACTTGTGTCACGCCAATCTAGTTGAGCTTCCGTGCAATATTCAACTTCGATCTGCGGAGCGGAGATTGTGCAGTCCTTTCTGGCTCAGAATTGAACCCGATGAACCTGGATTTTAAGGTTTTACAATGTGGACAATGGGCGGATAGAAGGGCTAAAAAGAATGGAAGTCCATAACGGCCCAGCTGCAGGTGCGCACCCCGTGCCTCTGGGCCTTCTTATGCTTGGAATTGAACTTGTGTCACGCCAGTCTAGTTGAGCTTCCGTGCAATATTCAATTTCGATCTACTTAGCGCAGATTGTGCAGTCCTCTCTGGGTTAGAATTGAACCTGATGAACCTAAAGTTTGAGGTTTTACAATGTGGACGATGGGCGGATAGAAGGGCTAAAAAGAGTGGAAGTCGATGATGGCCCAGGCTCGAGTCGAACGAGCTTTCCTGTAATATTCAGATGACAATCCAGTGTATTCTGTACAGCTGCGCACCCCGCGCTCCTGGGATTTTTCATGCTCGGAATCGAAGCCGCGTTTGAGCCCTTCATGATAGTAAGGTGAGGCAGGTGAATATTGATATCATGATGCCAAGGTTGAACACACACCCTTGATCTGAATAAAACACCCCTTGGTTTCTGAGTGCTGGGCCCTGGGCCCAGGATTTCAGCTTCCTTTCATTCTTGGATGAAATAAAATTGATGATAAAAGAAATCCCCGGGGACCTGGCCTATAGTCCAGACTCGAATCGAGCTTCCCTGCGTGATCAAAGCAGGTGCACACCATGCGCCTCTGGACCCTTTCTTTTTCTATCCGCAAACTAAACCTGGACTCGACTTGGAAGAATCGGTTTACGAGTCCCGGTGATTGAAACAGTGGCGCAAGTTCGAAGTATGAATGACCTATACTTAGACGCCGCAAATACTTCATTTTTTATGAACGAACGAACAGTGCGCATGTGGGGAGCGACGAAAAAATTGTTCCCGAAATTTTCATGGCCCAGGCTCGAGTCGAACGAGCTTCCCTGCATCATTTCCGGAGTATGAGGATCTAGTCAAGGCTGGTGCGCACCACGCCTCTGGGCCCTTTCTTGCCTTGAACTCGACCTCTTATAATTTGAATTTCCATACCTCAATACATCTTGCAAGTGCACACCATGCGCCTCTGGACCCTTTATTTTTCTTACTGCAACCTCAACCTGGTCGGACTCGACTTGGAAGAATCGGTTTACGCGTCCCGATGGTTGAAACAGTGGCGCGAGTTTGAAGTATGATGGCATGACCTATAGACGCCGCGAATATTCCTTTTTTACGAACGAACGAACAGTGCATGTGGGGAGCGACGAAAAAAGTGTCATTTAAGCAAATTTTTGATGGCCCAGGCTCGAGTCGAACGAGCTTCCCTAAAATAGCGGCTACGAAAATTTAGCACATTTTGTAAAGGTGCGCACCACGCGCCTCTGGGCCGTTTCTTGCCTTGAACTCGACCTCGAGTTGGAGGGAGTCTCGGAATATTTGTTTCTGTGCACAAAATCCGCGCCGGACTTCAAGTTGAACCCAATTCAAAGGCAAACAAATACAAATGCAAATTCAGCTGAGCGGCCGTACAAGTTCATCGACGTCGGTCGTCGAGTTTCGGGCTCGGGCTCGGGTGGAGTCAAAATTCAAATCAAGAGGGAATGCGTGGAATTAGAAGTTGAGGTGGACCCGACCCGACCCAATTCAATTAAGTCGGCTTCAAGATGCGGGTGGCGAGACCGGCCAACTTGGAGTTTCATCGACGTGGGGTCGGGCTCCGGCGGAGTATACGTCGTACTACATGTAAGTATATGGCGCCGTGCGAAGGCGAGATGAGGAGTTGTTGAGCTGTCTGAATGGAAGCATGGAAGTAGCATGGAGGGATGGAAGACTCAACACCACTCAAGACTCGGAGTCGCACGCTGGGGCGATGTGGGAACGAACCATAGGCCCGGGGAATTAATCATACACAGTAATTAATCATGATTCGAAAGGGCAGCCGAGGGATAAGTAGGTACAGGCACAGATCTGAGATAGCCAGGGGTGTCGAGGAACGGTTGAACAATGAGCGATGATAGGGCCCGGACTCGGGGTCTGCATCAGAGGTACTTAGCTGAGTACTTGGTACCGCGTTGGAGATGTGGTCCTGGACAGGATCAATTGCATGCATGCAAAAATCGTGCCAACTTGGGGCACCGGCGTATGTATGTCAGTTGCTGTATGTATGTCAGTTGCGGCATCTTATGTATTCACACGCTATGTACTAGCTTATTAGACATTAGAACGGGAGTGTTTGACGGGGTTTCGATGACAAAGTCGGAGTCAAAAGTCAAACAAGATTGACTGCATCCGTCGATGTCATTGTGTTTACTTTATGCGGGCTAGGGTTTATCGTAAGATGTCGGTCGCGGTCGGGAAGAAGATGCATATGAGTCATGACGGGCAAGAGGAGGTGTTTCAAAGGTAGGCTAGGACGTGGTGGGTAAGCGCAGGGTGCGGAAGATGCGGACGCCGGGAACAGTAATCTGAAATGGTACTGATGAGGGAGACTGGAGGGAGAATTAAGTATGAAAACATATCAGGTCACACACACGAAAGGCGGAGGGAGAGTGTGGAATTTGGACGGCCCCGCAGAAGTCTTCCTGAAAATCATTTGCGGAGAAGATCGTCAATAATAATAGACGCGAAAGTAAACTTGGGACCGGTGAGTTGGTGACGCGAACTTAACGACCGATTTACAGCCAGAATGTTCGAATGGAATGGAAGTAAAGGCTGAGAATTTAAAAACACTTTGAATGCGGAGGGCACATACAACGCTCTCCAGTTCGGACTCGTCGGGGCGCCGCCATGGATATCTCAAGTTGCTTCCGACTTGCGTCGGGAGAAGCAGACTGTGTGCGAAAATATCATGAACAAAATGAATCAACGGGAGACGAGGTAGTCTCTCTTGACAGACACTGTAGAATCAGTAGTCGCTCGTGCCTCGCTTGATTTACAGTCTGTTGGTTACCGCGTACATTACCCGGTATCCTGCGTTATCAAAAATGATGTGATCGCATCTTTGATACATCGCCAAACAACTCATTAATCTTCTTGCACTCTACGCGTTTGGACGCGTTATTTGACCTTCTGAGCCTGCGCAAACACAGTAATCGACTATGGACCCACTGGTGTTGACCCCAGAGTCATTTTACAGCACCCCACTACGTCGCAGACACTCCAGCGCAATCCCCCCACTGCCTCCGATCACACCCGGTGCATCCCCAATTCCAGCTCCTTCGAGCCAGCAGCGGGAGCGTGCACCACAAAGGGATAAGTGGCAGAAGGCAGATGTGATCCTTCAGCTCATAACCAAAGACTTCCGCTCTCTGGGGGCCTTCCTCGAAACTCTATTCCACTGCAGAGATCTATCCATCAATGACCCGCGCACAGCGAGCCATAAGCGCATGGTGACCGTATTTTTGCGGGGAGAATCGAATATTGGAATGGGGGCAATCCTCGAATTAATTTATCGCCATCCACAAGGCCGGCCAGAGAATGCCAATCCAGAATCCAACCTCTACTTCTCACCACCAAGTCTTGCACCTCCTCTTGGAGTAAAATTCGCTCGACCTGCAGTCTCCACCTGGGCTCTACAACTGGTCGGCACTGAGATGCGCAAGCAAATTGGGACTCTTACCCAGAACGATCCCGATAATCCAAATGACACCACGCAATTGCGAGCATCTACAAACGGACGGGCAAAAAACATCTGTCTTGCGACGTGGGATGATCTCGGACGAGTTAGCATACCCTGAATGGTGATGACTTATCAGCGGCGTGCCCCAGGTGTTTGGTACATCACCGAGTGCATGGGCGCACCCACGGTTAACAAGGCAATTGTGGTGCGCACAAGATGGCCACACCCTACGGTACGCAATTATTCATCAAGTCAGATTTACTTGAGCATAAAATACTAATAAGTCCAAGTCGGCATCATAAATTCGCTCACCCTTTTTGCCTGTCATACCTCCAAAACTGACCTAGGCATTTCAAGTTTAGCGTGCATGGCTTACTCTGACATACAATTTGTCCTTGTGTGGGACAACATAAACATATCCCACATGGATTCCACCCACCAGGCCCAGGGGGACACTGAAAACGGCGAAGAACCCCCGGAATTGGTAGCCGAAGAGCGCGCGCAGAGTGCTGAGAGAACTTGTGATGGAACCTCAACTATTTTGGGTCGGAAAATGTGTTCTAACATGTAACATACCCATTTGACACGTCCAGAATCAATTTCTAGCTATTGAAGCGCGCACAACGCGTCATGTAATTAAGCCGTGTCGCGTCGCAGTGGATGCACGTGCATTCTCAAAAAGGAAACTTACATAATAACGCAGGATACCGGGTAAATGGGCGTGGTAACTAACAGACTAGAGACGAGGGGAGACGCGAGTGATCGGTGGCTGTAACTTTAAGCGATGTTCGGAAAATGATGGGATCAACTAAGTTTTGCTTCTGTCTCAGTGTCTATGGCATTTTCGTAATTTTGCCTTCGCTCCAGCGACGCTCACCACGCTAGTCAAGAGGCACGCGATCTCTGGAATCAGCACACACATCACCACACGTGATGACCCCCCCCCCAAAAAAATGGGGTAAAGCCATCATAAGCCATCACTACCACTGCGACGCGTCGAACCGCGCTCAGACTGAATCTAGGCTTCTGAATTTGGGGTAGTACTCAGTCCTGCTACCCCTGGTCTTCAACTTGCTCAAAAATATCCTCCTAAACTGCCCAACGACCTTCAAGGACAACAGGAATCACACTCTGTACATTCTGTCTATACTCGTGAACGTACCTATTGTCCTAATTAGCTACTCATTTATATATATTTCTCCTTCCCATGTGATTCAATGGAACGTTCAACACGCAAGAATCAACTCGACTTGATTCTGACGGTCCGGCGATATGTCCAAATGAAGACAGCACGTGATGTTTGCACTGCCCTGCCACGCGACATCAGTGGTATGGCAGATCCAGAGATCGTCTTCCTCTTGACGCTAGTTGCAAAAATTTCGCCTTTGCCCCTAAGCCTTTTGGGAAGCTCCGGCCGAAGGGCGGCAGTCAAAACGGCGCCGAAATGCCGCGTCAATTTCAAAAAAACTCAAGCGCCCTGATTCTAGTCGCATTCCTTGAGCACAGGAACAGAAGTTTCCATTACACAGTAGCTATATATATTACAGAAGTAAAGAATATACAAAACAAGTGGCAATTGTATGTATGACCAAGCAGTCTTAGAAAGAACTGAACTCCGGCGTCGAGGGGAGAGAAGAATGGGTGACACGCCGAGGTTGCGCGGGCTAGCAAAGGTCGAAAATATGGGAAGTGAAGGGCCGTAGAATGAGCTTGACGTAGCCGTGGACGAGCTGCGCGAGGACAGAGATGCGCGGCGCGAGTTCGAGGACCTTGGGAACGGCGGCTACATCGAGCGAAGGCTGCTGTGAGGTCGGGAGGAGCTGGTGATAGGCGGTGAGCTCGTGCGAAGCCTCGACGATGTGCGCCTTGAGGATTGTGAGGCTGGTATCCATGGCGAGGTCGCCGAAAAGCTTGGGGCGTGGTGTCCGTGGGACGCATTGGTGTCATGTCGCCGCGAGAGGTGCTGCCAAGGGGAGTGGAGGAGGCAGGAACAGTCACGCCGTATATCTTGCATGAGAATTCAGGGTGGAGTTGACAGTGTTCCGAGCGTGAGTCATTTTTGCAATGGGCGTTTGCAGATTTGTAGCAATAGGACACGGAACCCGAGGAGTGTTCGTACTGCCAGGATTCGGTGGGAGGAGACAGTCGCAGAGGCGGGAGCAGCAGCTGCGCGAGTCTGGCGGGAGCTGACGGGCGCAGGGGCGGGAGCAGTCGCGCGCCGAATTGTATTAGGAACAACGCCCACCGGCTAATACTTGAAACGTGAACCATGGGATCGATTATGACACTGAATCAGGTAAATTAGCAAACGGCGAGACGCAGAGGCATGCGTAAACACACCATAGTGAAATAAGAGTCGTGATTTGGTCCCCCATTCCTGCATAGCTTAGGAGCAAGCAGGTACAGCTCGCATCTTCGGCAGCAAACTCATCGAGAGTTAATGTTCATGTGGCGTGATTTTGAAAGAGCAAGGAGTATCGTATTCATAATGGAGGGGATGATGGAAGGAGAGGAAGAGCGGTGACGTGCTGGCGTTGTTTGTGCAGAGTTTGGCATCCCCGAATGCCGCTGATGCCAACTTTCGGCCGGGCAATCCCAAAAAGGTAGTCATCCCAAAAAGGCTAAAGGGCAAAGGCGAAAAGTATCGAGTGCACCACGCTCCCTACACCACACTCGTTTGCACCCGCGACAAGGTTTCGACTAGGGGCTTAGTGAAAGAAAGAAATATTTCAAGGAAAAAACTAGGACAGCACCAAGAAAACAGAAACTCAAAGAGGTTATTCAAGACCGCACGTGGCAACGACTGCACGGAGTCGGTGCGTGGGGGAGCGCGTCTGTTCTATTGCTCACTGCCGCGTGACATAACCGTGGCGGGGTACGAGCGAGTGTATGCTCGACGGCGTGCACCAGGAGCTAGCGCGGAGGATGGGCAAACCTTAAGCCCATCGCGTGAGGATACCGTGACCCTCCAAGCGTATGAAGGGAGGGTGTACCTTTCCGATATTGCAGCATGATTTTCTTGCGCTCCCAGTTTGCAGCTGTAACATAGATTCACCCAGCCCCGATGTATGAATGCCCAAACGGCCGTCTGGAAATTTCTCCGCCTCCAGCGTTCCATTTTCAACGACGGACAGGCTGAAAGGTCATTAGACCTTTCGTCAAGATGATTGGAATGACGATGCGGAAGTGCTAGGATATTCGAGTCTGCGCTCGTGTTCGGGTCAGCGTGCGATGAGCGAAGTAAATTCAACTCACGGGTAATGGAAAGGTTTTCACTCGAGCTTTCTTGGAGTACTCAACTTACCGTCTCATTGGCACATGGTGTGCGATTCGCGAGTGCTCATTACACGCCCCGGCGCTTTTATTGCTTGGAATTGAACCTTGTGCACTCCTGTTGAGCTGCCCCGCAATATTCAACTTCGATCTGCTTAGCGCGGATTGTCCAGCGCCCCGCGTCTCTGCGCCCTTTCATGCATGGAATGGAAGTCGTGATTGAACCCTTCATGAGACGATGCAGCAGGTGGATCTTGATGCAAAGGTTGAACACCTCACCGCATTTCTATCTTACTCTTGCTCGAGATTGTTTGATTTCTTAGGCAGGGGCAGCAAGGTTCCTACCTCGAAGGTATGTGAGGGACACATTTATTTCTGCTTGAGAGGCTTGAGAGATCTGACAGGTCCAACCATAAGAACTCGGAGTCAATGTTGGTTTCTTCCTCTGCAATACTGAGTTGAATTTATACAAGAAACAGCCCAGGTGTGTGGTCGATGGCATGCTGCCCGTCCCACTTCTCGCTAACGGTCAATTACTGCCCCAAAGCGCCACATTTCAGTGGCACCTAAAGACGACTTTTTTCCGAGGCATTATAGGCATGCAAAGGACGTTCTCGATGCTCAGGCACATCTGAATACTATTTATGAAGTGAACTGTATCAAAATTCTGGATGTTGACACCCTCCGTCCCGTTCCCAGCAAGCAAATCATTCGCAGGATGCCTGCCTTCATTTTGGGACCTATAATCTTGCATCTACTGGACAGCTTCCGGTCGCTGAGGGTCCAAAGTCCTTAGGTTGCCCACTAGCCAGTCAGAAATAGTAAATTAAAAATGATGTGCAACCGCTGGCACGGCTCTCCAGCCCAAGCTCGAGTTGAACGAGCTTCCCTGCAGTATGGAATTTATAATTTGAATTCCGATACCTCGATACGTCTCGTGAGTGCGCACCCCGCATCTCTGGGCCTTTTTGTCCTCGGAATTGAGGGTTGTGTGTTGATGATCAAAAACGGGGTTCGCTACATTGTAGGTTGACGCGATGCCTGAAGGCTGAGATTCCCCGGGATGATTTTACGAAAGATTGGATTGGGATTGAGCTGTGCCCAACCGTCGACGCAAGTCGATTGGGGAAGACGAAATCGAAGGGACCATATGGTTTCTATAGACTCTCTTTCTATTCAGCCACAATAGCACGTTGGTTCTCTAAATACATTCCGGCTCGAGGTAATATCAAGAGCAGGAAATATTCTCCGGAGACCCTGAATTCGCAGAGACGCATGCATGATGGTTCATAGGGTAGCTATTTTGCTAACGCCAAGGAATCATATTATTGCGCAGGCACTGATCCAAATCATTCCCAAAATAAACTAGCCTCCGACCAAGTGGCAACGATTGCGCACAGTGAAATTTTCGGCTTCCTGTATCCCACTCACCACCTCATTCCGCTGGTTGAAGCATGCATTGCTTGTCCCTTATGCGCCTAGAATCGCGCCCGCACTGTTTCGATTTCGGTGTATCTGGATTAATATTTAATTCGCAGTGATTTACGAATCGGTGGTGATCTCTGAAGTACATCTCTTTAATTCAATTCCATATCCCAAAAGATTATGGAAGAACAAACAGCCTGAAAGTCTATACGGCATGATTACTCCGGTTGTTCAATCGGAACCCACGGAGCCGTGGTCGGAGGAGCGAGATTCGAGGCCCGAAACATAACTACGGGGCCTGGAGTGCAGTCATCATGAGCGCACTGTAGTCTTTCGAATCTTCCATTGCTTTGCGCAGTCCAATCTTGGTCGATATGAAACCATGCCAACCTCACTTGAGTTTCCATGGTTCGGATATCTATTATCCGCCGCTTCTTGTGGACTGCACTGTGCAGTGCCCCGGTCGACATGATATTGACTGGCTGCCATTCGACCCCTCGATGTTCTAGTGCGGCCTCCTCCCGATTCGGACTATCAAACCATACCAAGATTCAGTCGAACGAAGTGTTGAATGAAGGAGACGACCTCTCCCAGAGGTCTGAAGAATGAGATGGACCATCTAAGGAAGGGAACATTCATGGCGTAATTTCAACTGCTATAGGTGGTCTGTGCCACGTTTAGCTTCCTTCCACTTCATGCCGTTGGACTCGGAATTTATTCCTGTTCACCACATTTATGCGAGTTCCCGGTAATTCAGCAAAAGTGCGTCGCAGTTACATTGCCAATTCGTGTATGTACTCGATGGGTGTGGATACCACTCTTAAGTCCGAGACTTCGAGTCCCCGACCAAAACAGGGACACCATGATGTCATACATTTTCGGTGGAAGCAGTAGCAACAGTGTACCTTGAATGTAGCAGTACAGTATGTATGGTCATTGTTGGGGTTGCGGGACATTTGATCCAGTGCTTCCAACGTCAGCGGATAATGGATATCCCCATATCTCCGGTTCCTGGGTCCAGGTCTCCCTGTATTCTGGTTTCTCTCGTGTTTGTCCAAATATAGGTACATGGTTTCGATCACGATCTCCTAGCGCTACACGCTAAGCACTATCTCCAGTGGATGCAGAGCGGGAGGGCATATAAGGTGTGGATTGCTCAGTTGCCGTGATCCACCCCTACGATGCCCCGTTTGCCTACTGCTCTCGAAATTCGCATCAACAACATCACAGCTTGTTTGACCCCAGCCCTGCTGCTTCTCACAGAGCTCAATGATGCATTTGGGCCACCATTCATACAATCCATTGCCAACACAATTCAGAGCCTGATCAACATGGTTCAGGTATGTTTTGCTTCCCTCCTCAGTGCAGCAGCTCATATATTGTAGAATGTCAAAAGAAACAAAATTGAATGTGCACAGCTTATGGAGCCCATTCACCAAATTGTGTATGGGATCCTCAACCTCCACATGAAATCCCAGACTGTTGGTCATCTTTCTCCTTCAATGCTGGATAACATTGGGACATTCATGGAGTAAGCTCTGTTTGTTACTGAGACACCTTTTAACAAAATGTTAACAAAACTGTTGATATAG
Organism: Mycena galopus ATCC 62051; assembly: GCA_014925785.1. Classification (NCBI taxonomy): domain Eukaryota; kingdom Fungi; phylum Basidiomycota; class Agaricomycetes; order Agaricales; family Mycenaceae; genus Mycena; species Mycena galopus. Next base: position 160,271 of record WIQG01000152.1, read on the forward strand.
AACACTTCACAAGATATATGCATATATTGAAACACAGCAAGAGGGAAACAAAATCAAGAACTTGTTCCGTAGTAGTGAGATTAAGCAATTACTCCGAGACTGTCATGCGGGATTGAATCAAACAATTGAGGTCTTCTATGTAAGAGTCATTTTTATTCATCCACAGTGGGTTGAAGAAATGCATGCAGACTAAAGCAGGGGCTGAGATCTTCAATGATGTCAGGGAGTTCAAAAGCAAAGCTGAACTCATGCACAAGGAGCTAATTAAGCTGATTGAAACACTTTCTGATACCGGGACAATTTCGGAGACGAGCTCGGCAAGTACATTGTTGGCACTAGGATGTTGTTGTAATTTGAACACAGATCCTGGGGGTATTTAATGAGTCGAAAAACAGGTAAGATATTTCTGAGAGTTCATCAATTTCTTATAGGCTTTGTCTCCAAGCTCCAATTCGTTCTCAATGTTGCCTGCAAAGCCCAAAATATTCCATGGTCGTGAACAAGAGCTGGAAGATGTCCTCAATTTGATCAGTGAGAAGTTACCCAGAATAGCCATCCTGGGAGGTGGTGGGATGGGCAAGACCACCCTTGCAAGAGCAGCACTGCATCACCCAGAGTTAGCTTCCAGATTTGAGCACAGATTCTTTGTCAGTGCTGAAGCAGCAACCACAAGCATTGAACTTGCTGCACTCATTGGATTGCACCTGGGATTAGATCCTGGCCAGGATCTTACAAAGGCTGTTGTCTGGTATCTTGCAAGGACACCAGCTTCTCTTTTGATTCTCGACAACCTGGAAACGGTATGGGAGGACATACAGACACGAGCAGGAGTGGAAAATCTCCTTTCCCTGCTCAGTGAGGTCGAACATCTTGCACTAATTGTATGTCCTGTAACTGTTCAGTTAGGCTTTCATTCATATTTACCAGATCACAATGCGGGGAGCTGAGAGGCCAGCACAAGTGCAATGGACTCATCCATGTCTAGGGCCTTTGCAACCACTGTCCAATGGTGCTGCTACACAAACCTTCATGGATATCACAGATAGTGCATACTCCACTGATGAGGTAGACCAACTTTTGCAATTTACAGGCAACATGCCTCTCGCTGTGGACCTCATTGCTCATCTCACCGATTACGAGGGCTTGCCTAATGTCCTATCACGCTGGGAATTAGAAAAGACGTCTATGCTCTCTGCCAGCACTGACCGACGATCAAGTTTCGATACATCCATCGGGCTCTCTCTGTCAAGTCCACGAATCACCACTGGGAGCAAGGAATTGTTGAGTCTCCTGTCAATTCTCCCCAATGGGCTCTCAGATAGGGAACTGCTTGACACACGCCTCGGAATTACCAATATCCTTAGCTGCAAAGCTGTATTGCTGGCCACTTCATTGGCATATCAGGACAGCAATAAGCGGTTATTGCTGCTGATGCCCATCAGGGAGTACATTCAAAGGTTCCTGCATTCCTCCCAATCCCATATACAACTTATTAGGAGCCATTTCTATGCCCTGTTGAATCTCTATATGAAATATGGTGGGCCACAGTTGCAGCCAGTGGTTAATCAAATAACCCTGAATCTGGCCAATCTGTATGAAGTCCTAAAACGAGGCTTATATCCAGGGGCCCTCACTCTCGCGGAGACAATATACTGTGTATTGTTTCTTAACTCATTCCGCAGAGTCACTGTCCATGGGTATACACCCCTGATGAATGATATTCAAGGCCTTTTACCTGAATTGTATGATCACGAACTGGAAACATGTTTCTGGCTGGAAGTGCTACGTAGTCGACAATGCTGGACCCTTGTGACACAGGAGGCATTGGCCGAAGCCAGGGATCATCTGAGTCATATCAATGATCCAGTTCTTCAGAGTGAGTCCGGGCCATTGGTGAAACCACTCCTTTCCTTTCTGACTCATCTGCTAGCAAAATTCTATAAAACAGTGGGAGTTTATTTCCTTCATCATAAGGGTGATTCACAAGAGGCCACCGAGTTTCTCCAACAGGCACTCAAATTGTCAGAGCAATGTGGAGATATAAATGAGCAGTGCTCTGTTTTGTCTGCAATTAGTCACCTACAGAATGCCATCGGACTTCATGCTGCTGCCCAGGACCATGCAAGGATGGCACAAAAGCTAGCAAAGCTCTCGGGAAATCTACGTAAGGAGGCCGAAGCAAATTTGGTCGAAGCCAAATCCTCCATAGCTCTGGGAAAATACCAGGAGAGTGCAGAACAACTTGAGAGGGCTAGAGAGCTTCTTCGTATCTGTGGCATGTCGGGAGGAGCTACTGATCGGGGCATCACAGTTGAGCAGGCGGAAATCCATTTGCTAAAGTCTGAATATGCCCAGTGCAGAAGCATCCACAGTCACCTAGTTGAAAGCACTTCACTTCAAGAAAATTCACTCGCCCATGCCACTGCACTAGTCAATATTGCAACAATTGATGTCATGATCGGAGGGGCCTCGCAAGAAGTGAACCACAATTTGCATAGTGCCCGAGAAATCTTCAGGAATGATAATTATACAGGACCGGCACTCTTCATATGTGATGCGGTCCAGGCAAGCATAGAGCTCCGAGACAGGAAATTCAACACAGCCAGGGACAAGTTTGAGAAATGCCTCTGCTTGTCTTCGGGACTGGACAACGAACTTCAATGTTTCTGTTTGGACCACTTAGCCAACATAAAGTGCTGGCCAGCTGATGGATGGCAGTACAAATGGCCTGCAATATACTTGGCCTTTGCTTACAAGTCCAAGGCCAAATTGACACTTCACAAAGCACTTCTCTTTCTTGGTGATATATTCGTTATCCATCACAATGAACACACAGCAAAAAACCTTTATCAAGTGGCTCTAGCCGGTTTCACCCAGATGGATGTGCATCATAGCCGAGCACAGTGCATGCTACGACTGGGAGATTTGGCAAACACCCAAGGATGTATTTCCGAGGCAGTCGCTTTCTGGAAGGCTGCGCGACCGCTATTTTTGAGATCATCGCAGGCTAAAGATATCACCGAAATCGATTCCAAGCTTACGACCATTGAACAGGCATATCAGGAAAATCTCATAGCCCTGGGCGCTTTGAATGCACCAGTTCACTTAGTCACACAAACTTCCAAGATGACAAATAGCGAGTCTGTAGATGAGCGTGCTCAAGAACCCACAGTCTCTAGCAGGGTATGAGGCAATTGCAGCCTCTTGGTGAGCCGTGCATCGATTCACCTTTCTCTGTTCGACTTTTATTCCCAGTTACACTGTTTGTACTGTCAGATTTCCAAGGCTCACGCTGTATTTATTCATTGTTTGTGGATTCATTTGCTTCAATAAATCTTAGGACTGTGACTTCTGCTCGTGAGCACCGACACAGTGGGTAGGTCGTCCCCATTAGAAAGCACTTGCGGAGACTAAAATTGAGAATGCAAGTGAAAATTGAAATCGGATTTTGTGCAGTTGTAGATGGTCAAGACACACATATGCTTGAAATTGCAAACTAGATTAAAATTTCAACAGCCGAGTGTTTCGTACCAGCTGGGGCTCTGTGTCATACATATATAGCTTGGTGTTAGACGATTGCGAGGGGCACAGAACTTGAAGAATCGAGTGGAATGAGGTAGGATGGGGAGACATAGAAGAGATGAATGAGATGGCATATGTTGTGGTGAGGAGGTGGAATGAGCTGAGCATACAAGGTCGCTGCTTCACACTGGGGGCAAAGCTGTATTTCCGCAGTATTTCCGCTGCATTTCCGCAGCATTTCCGCGGCACGGAAATATGAACCTGAAAAGGAAATGATAAAAACTGACCAGCTGACCTTTAATTTGCTGCTGTTACTGTTCATGTCAAAAGACTTACCAGAAACAGTAATAAGTAATGGATTTGTATGGCATGCCTGAGCTGCGTCAGAGTTGAAGCCCCGCGCGAGTCTGGTCTTGTGCCATTGTGGGCAACTACTACAAAATTTATACAGTACCCAATTAGGTATAGGCTACAAATATGCATGGTATTGTATGTACACCGTGATAGAAAAAGAAAGCAAGAAATCACAACGTCTCCCAACCACCAGAGTCCAGTGACGCCTCTAGCCGCCACACAATCACGGTTGGGATCCCATGGGCCAGCCATGTCTTGCGCACCTCATCCCAGCGTACATAGTGCAGATACTGCCGTTACCCGTGCCTAATGAGTATGTTAGCTCCCTCAGTTCACTACGAAAAAACATGGATACAAACCGCATGGAAACATCTACCTTGCTGTGCGTGTCCAGGTAAGGCAGCGAAGAGAAGGTGCCAGTGTTACTGTAGATATACAGCAGCATGCAGCACTTGACCAGGAAGTATATGCCAATCACACTGCCACGCCTTAATAATTCATTTTGCGCCTCGTAAGATTAAGAAACTGGAGAAAAATGCACTCTCCCATATGCACATTGCACTCTCCACTGCCGTTTTCGTTCACTCTGCATGCACACTGTCGTCCTGCACAGCAGACATATTGCGGCATCCACCAGCACAGTCATGCACTGCTGGCACATCAGCATGCGGTCCTGCGCGCCGAACAGCATGTTGAGCACAAGCGGCAGCCGCGCAAGGCGGTACATCAATGGGAATTCCAGCACGACACCACAGTTCAGCTGCGATGCTGCAAGTGAGTGCACTGTGGATAGAGTTCGCAGTCGGATCAAATGCGTAAGCATTTGATTGATTTTCTTGGCATTTGATCTGACTGCTTCAAGATCGACTGCAACTCTGCACCCTCGATCTGACTGTGCACAAGGCATTTGGCCTGACTGCAGTCACTTTGACTGCCCCACCACGATTTTATAAAACCCCTCCAACGCGTCCCCAGGGCCAAATTGAGTTATCGGAACACAAATCCGACCTCGGCTACATGGTCCGATCCCGCAAGCGACGCGTTTTGCCTCGACGCACCTACTTCCTTTCCTCGTCTCTATCCTGGTCGTCCATACGCTTTCAACACAGTCCAACAGTATACTGCATCACTGTCTTCCGTGTCCTCTGTTTCCTGTGCCGTACATATTCCATTCAAAACTGTTGTTCGTGCAACATCCCCACCATGCCCGCCGATAGAACCGCGAAACCAGATAGAACCGCGAAACGAGACCACGATGCCGACAGCACCACAAAACGCCAACGGAAAATCTGTCATTGTACACCCTACAAATTGCGCTCTTACCATAGCAGGAAACGACACTACAAAAGGGTTGCGCATCATAGAGCCTTCTGAATCAGATTCAGAGTCTCCCCAGTCCCCGCATTCGGAGCCCTCACATCAACCAGACTCTCTGCAAACCTCCCCAGTTCCTGATTTCCCTCATGTCGCCCACACTTCGAGAGATTTGACTCCGGAGCAGCAGAATGACAGCTCTATGGAAACGGACAGTGTTCTACTCATTGAGCCCTGAAGAAGAAGAAGACCTCAAATCCACCGGCTGGACCAGCTTCGATGAGATTCTTGACACAGATAACCCTCTGTCTATCGAAGATATGACACAGCGTCTGGAGGAGATGCTTGCGCCGGGGGGGGGGGGGGGGCAGAATTATGGGCAGTCCGTGTGTCTCTTGAAAGTTTTATCTGTTGCCTCCTAAGCTCACATCTGGTCCAGGCAATGACATATTGACTAACTAATAGAGACAACCTCCGCACCTTCCGTCTCAAGATGATGTCGAACACGTCGCGCGAGGTAACAATCCGTGTGCTCTGGCCTGCGCTGGCATGTTCGCTGAAAGAACCCCGAAACGGAAAATGTGCCACCCACTGCACTCCACAGCAGAGCTTATGGCACTTTCTGAGTCTGACTCAAATCTCTCGAGGTCATCTTTATTTTCATCAGAACTTCACTGACTTTTTTCTGTTTGACAGATTTTGCCCTAGACTCCATATCTATTTCTTGACGCTCCTAAATATCTGGTTTCCCCGCTGGCTGGCCTTCAAGCTCGCACTTTGTTCCGATCTCCAATTAGGAAGGGGAGTTATTGTGAATCTGAATTTCAGTGCGCCTCAATGACTTGTTTCTTAGATTCCGTGGTCAAGAGTCTTCAACTGGAGCCTGAAGCTCCCGCTGCATTCAGGTGTGCGCCCCTTATTTTTGGCTTCTTCACTTCAACTTACCCTCCCTTCTTCCAGTTCGCAGACCGTAAAGAAGAAGCGCGAACTCCAATTTGACCTCGTGGCTCTGATTCCAGTTCTTGGTTAATTATTGGCTTTGGGCCCAGCATACGGACCTCAGATTGAATTGTCTTGGTTATTCTTTACCCCTGCACACCAATTTCGATTCGACTCGATTGGATTCTCAATGCCTCGAGCACCAGAGCCGTATCATGAGCAACCATCTTTACTGACTTGATTCGTTTAAATTTTAATCGCACGAGTGCTCGCAAGTCCTAATAAGCACGGTCCAGGGTTTATTGCCCTGTATCACGTCTGTCTGCTCAGTTCTCTTCTCTGTGTTCGTTTATATCCAAAGGTGGGATATCGTGGTCTATTCAATCTTAGTTCTGAACGCTGCAAGAATGAGCAAAAAAGAACTTGAAGCACATGATCATCGACCTGGATTTATTATTGAAGGTCTCCCTTACATGTCCACCAACCACGAGTACAATGTTGGAAATCTGGTTCTTGAGCTTGATTCCCATCATATATCAGCAGTTTTAAAATTTTTACATAGACTCTGTAATTAAACTTGGCAAACAGCCCTCCATTCAAGCCAAAATTGAGTCAGTGTTAATTCTAAAGCATTGTTCTTATTTCGCCATATATAAATTCTAGAACTATGTTCGTGCAAGCTTTCTCGGTCTAACCCGAAATGTGTCGCAAAATGTGCGCTTTGGGCTAAAAGGAGCCGCTAGCCCGATTGGGTTGAATTGATGTGTGACCGTCACGCTGTGACACGAAGCGTCTTTCCTTTGCACCACCACCATCTCTTCTTCCTGGTGTTCTCCCCTCCATTCTGGCCTCTCGGGTGCACCTCTGGCCACTATGGCGACCTCAAGACACACCCCTGAGCCATTTTTTAAGACCATTCGGGCCGCCATTGACTACCAAAGGCCAAAATATGCAAATTTTGCCCATTTTCACAAGAAGGACGCGCTCACAGACAATGGCGAGCATAGGGACCTCAGAAATGACCTAGAACCACTGTAAGTCATCCCTTCTTCCTACCCGGGTCCTTCGCTATACCCGTATGACATGTTTGACTCGCACCGGTGGGCGGGTTATACCATGGGTCTCGGTTTCGGGTCAAACTTGTGTGCTGACGCCTTTTCTTTTTCCCTACAGGCCTCTTCCCATGAACAGGCGGCTCCACAGAGTCGATTTGCGATGGATAAAGTGTGTGACTGCTCCTTATGATTCTGACCTGGAGGCTGACCTCACCCTCGATGTGGGATGTGCTCGCTCTTGTACTGCTCAAATGCCAGTGACCGCCTACTTTTCGCCTACGGATATACTTCACTAGTCGTCATCTCGCCCTCAGAGAAGACGCCTCTGGCATGCCTTCATTTGTTGTCTCCAATTCGACATTGTGCCGCAAATGTAAGACTTCTCGATTTATTCCCAGTACCTTCTCATCGGTTTCTCTAGCTTCACCCCTCGCTGCGTGTGTGATGGACGCAAGAACATCTTTTCGATCCATCAGCTCAAGCTTGACACCGGGTCCCAAGAATTCGACGAGTCTCCCTCCTTGCACGACCGGAAACGGTCCAAGATGTACAATATCAAACTCACCCTCGTTGCCGAAATGAATCCCAAAGTCTTGCACTGTTTCATCAAGGGCAAGGCCTCGCATGATAATACTGTCTTGACCGCAACAGTCTGTCCTTTTTCCTCGTTATTTCTCTTTTCTGGATGGAGTCAATCCCTAGGCCCTCAACGTCAGTATGCAACTGTAAGGGCAACCTCAGCTCGGCGCAGAGCGCGGGAGACTAGTGGGAGAATCCGAAGCAACTCAATTGAATGGTACTAAATACAGGTTTCTAGAATACGCACCTAGCGGGAGAATCCGAAGAGAAGAAAGGATGAGGATTCTCACGCTAGGCGAGGTTTTTTAAGTACTAGCCAGTAGCACGTGTCCGGAGGGATCGGCAGAGGTCTCGAGCTTGATCACACAGCACGTGCCAGTGAGAGCGGCCGGACGGACGGAAGGGAACAGAGTCCGGAGGGACGGGAGGTGACGTTCCGGATGGAGGCGCAGGCTGGGGTGCGAGTCCGGAGGCCGGACGAAGGATCGGACGAGGAAGCGGGGCAGTGCGATGGGCCGGAGCCGGACGGACGGACGGATGGACGGACGGACGGGCGGTTCCCCTGACATCACCCCCCCCTTGGAATGCGGCGTCCCGACGCATGAATCGGACCTGGGCGTCGCGCCTCCGGAACGAGAGCGAGTCGAAAGCGGCCGAGGCGATCCGGCGCGGGGCGTTGGGGTAGCGGCGATAGTAGGCCTCGATGGCGTCTCGAGCGAAGACGTCGGAGTGCTTTACCCATTTATTGTGTTCCGGGCCGTAGCCTTTCCACCGCACCATGTACCAGAGGCTGCCATAACGGACCTTCGCTTCTAGGATCTCCTCGACCTCCCATTGAACGTCGTCGTCCGTCTGAAGGACGGGTGGGGGTTCGTCGTTCCGGGGGCGTCCGGGGAACGGGTCCGGTTCCGCGAGCTGGAGTTTCACCACCGGAAAGACCGGGTGGAGCTGGGAGTACCGGGGGGGGAGCTCGAGCTTGTACGCACCCTTTCCGACAACCTTCACGACCTTGAAGGGGCCGAGGCGTTTGTCCGCGAATTTGACGGACGGACGGGTCGTCCGGATATCGGAGGCGTCTAGCCAGACTCGGTCGCCTACTTTGATCTCCGGGGCGGGCGTGCGTCGGCGATCGTAGTACAGCTTGAACTCGTCTTTGGCCTTAACGAGCGCGGCTTTGGCTTCCGAGACTCCGGACGCGATCCGGTCGCGGAACTCGTTCGCGGACTCCACGTTCGAGCGCAGTCCGTTGGGCTCAAATCCCATCCGGGGGAGCCTTCCGGTGTCCGTCATGAACGGGACTTGCTGCGTCGAGGAGTGGACGTGGTTGTTGTACGCGAACTCCGCGGCCGGGAGGAGCTCGTCCCAGTCGTCTTGTTTGTAGTTCGTGAAGATCCGGACGAACTGCTCGAGTTCCTGGTTGACGCGTTCGGTCTGGCCATCGGTCTGCGGGTGGTAGGCGGTGGAGGTCGCTGGTTCTATCCCGATGAGGCGCCACAGTTCCGTGGTGAACTCCGCGACGAACTGCGGCCCACGGTCGGAGATGTATTTCCGGGGGGTTCCGTGGTGCCTCCAGACGTTCCGGTAGTAGAGCCTAGCGGCTCCGACCGCGCCAAGGCCGGTGTGGCACTCGTTGAAATGGGCCCGCTTACCCAGGACGTCGACTACGACCATGACCGCGTCGAACCCGTGCGCGTCTGGGAGCTCGACGATGAAGTCCACCGAGACGGTGTCCCAACGTTCTTCCGGGATTTCGGTCGGGTGGAGCTCTCCGTGGGGCAGCTTCCGAAGCGCCTTCGTCCGGTTGCATGGATCGCAGGTCCGGACGTATTGGCCGACGTGACGGGACAGCTGGGGCCACCAGTAATTCCGGGAGATGAGCTCGAGGGTTTTGAAGCGTCCGGCGTGTCCGGCGACCCGGGTGTCGTGGTGCAGGGCGATGATTCGGCGCCGGAGGTCCTTATTCCGCGGTACGACGACCTTACCGCGGTAGTAAAGGAGCCCTTCTGCGACACGCCACTCGGACGACCGGGGGGGGCGGACGTTCCGGTTCTTGAGGAGTTCTCGCGCGACAAGCGCGACGGGGTCCTCAAGGTCCGGCTCACCCGTGAAGGCCTCCCGGACGTCACGAAGGAGGGGGACCTCGGGTCCGGCCACCACGACACCTTCCAGTGCGCGGACGTGGAACAAGTCCGGGCGAAGAAGGGTAACGTCCGTGTTGTCCGAGCCCACTCCGTGGTCCGGACGGCGGGACAGTGCGTCCGGACGGCCCATGAGGCGTCCGGGCTGGTGGTGGAGCGCGAAGTCAAACCGGGACAGGTACAGGGACCACCGCGCCTGCCTCCGGTTCAAGTTCTGCGCCTTCCGGAAGTACTCCAAGTTTTTGTGGTCCGTCCAGATCTCGACCGGGTGCTGCGTACCTTCGAGGAAGTGTCGCCACTCCTCTAAGGCCCGGATGATCGCAAGCATCTCCTTGTCATGGATCTCGTAGTTGCGCTGGACGTCACTCAGACTTTTGGAGTAAAACGCGACCGGATGCCACTTCCCGTTCGCGTCCGGCTGAGACAGGACGGCTCCGGTGGCGTAGTCGGAGCTGTCCGCCTCGACCCGGTATGGACGCGACTCGTCGGGCAGGACCAAGACGGGCTCCGCGGTTACCGCATCCTTGAGGGCTTGGAAGGCGGCAGCCGCGGCAGCGGTCCAGGTCCAAGCGACGCTCTTCTTGGTGAGGTCGAAGAGGGGCCGCGCGATGTCCGAGAAAGCCCGGATGAATCTCCGGTAGAAGTTCGTGAAGCCGAGGAACTGCTGCACGTCCTTCTGGTTCTCCGGAGCCGGCCAGGCGGCGACTCCGGCGACCTTGACCGGGTCCATCTCGACGTGGTTGTGCGAGATGATGACGCCGAGGTACTCGATCGACGACTTCTCGAACTCGCACTTCTCCGGCCGGAGGTAAAGCTTGTGCGCCCGGAGCCGCCGGAGGACTTCTCGGACGATCTCTCGGTGGCGCGCGAGATCGGAGTGAGCGATGAGGATGTCGTCAAGGTATACCATGACGTCTCCGGACAGGATGAGGTCTTGGAAGATGTCGTTCATCATCGTCTGGAACGTGGCCGGGGAGTTGGTGAGGCCGAAGTACATCACCAGGGGCTCGAAGAGTCCTCGGTTGGTACGGAACGCGGCCTTCCACTCGTCGCCTCCCCGGATCCGGACGTTGTTGAAGCCCCACCGGACGTCGAGTTTTGTGAAGAACCGGGCTCCCTTTAGGCGGTTAATGAGGTCGTTAATCAGCGGGAGCGGGTATCGGTTCTTCACGGTCATCGCGTTGAGCGCTCGGTAGTCCTGGACGAACCGGAGGCTTCCGTCCTTCTTCTTGATGAAGAAGACCGGAGACGCCATCGGGGACTTGGACGGACGGATCCGGCCGGTGCTCAGCCCATCCTCGATGAACGCGTCGAGTTCCTTCTGCTCGAGGGGGGAGATCGGGTAGACCTTGCAGTTGGCCGGCTTTGCGTCCGGGACGAGTTCGATGGCGTGGTCCCACGTCCGGCGCTCCGGTAACGCGTCGAACGACTCCTTGTCAAAGACGTCGGAGAAGTCCTCGACCCAGGTCGGAACCGAGGTCCCAGGCGGGGCCGAGTTCCGGGCGAAGGCCTCCGCGAGCCGTTGGGAGACGGTGCTCCCGGCGCGGATTTCCTCGGCCGGAGCGAACGCGGTGTAGAGGATCCGGTCGCCTTCTTCTAGCTCGTCATCGTCGTCTTCGTCCGGGTCCGGAGTGAGGTCCGGACAGTCGTCCCCGTCGCCATCCGGATCGTACCCGTCGTCTCCGCACCACTCCTCCGAGTCAATGGCACAGATAGACGGGACGGGACCTTCGCGGAGCTGTCGGAGGATTGCGGCGGAGATCTTCGCGCTGCGACGGACGGCGCGAAGCTCGTCTCGGCAGGTGCTGCAGCTGGTCGGGCAGCGGGTCATCCGGACTTCCTTGGTTTCCCAGTCGATCTCCGGGTTGTGTTTCTGAAGCCAGGAGTAACCGAGGATGACGTGCTGCTTCCCGAGCCGCGTCACGGCGAGTTGGATGCGTTCCGAGTGACCCTTGTAGTTGACGACCATATCGACTACGCCCGTAATGCCTCCGGATGCATTGGGTGTGCCGTCGACGTTGAGGACCGGGATAGGCTGGGAGAGCTTCCGGACGGGAAGGTTGCGGGAGATCACGTACTCCGAGTCAATGAAGTCTCCGGTCGCTCCGCAGTCGACCAGACCTTTCACGGACACCTTAGCCGCGGTTTCTACCGACTGCATCTCCAACGGAATGTGCAGGGAGTTCCGGCCCTCCACGGAATCAATAACGTACTGCCGGGGCAGTTTGCGTTCCCATCTCGGACGGTGGACGCGGGGAATGGAAGGGGTTTTTGCCTCCGGGGCGGGAATAGGGGGCTCCGGCCGGGGGGCGGAAACCGGAGCAGGGGGTGCGTCTTTCGTTTCAACTGCTGATTTATTGGGTATATCTTTGTACAGGCAGGAGTAACGATTAGGGGACGCGACCGAGGGCGCACCGCTCACTCGACCGCGTCCGGAAAACCCTCCGGCTCCGCGTCTCCGGCGTCCGGCTCGGTCGGAAGCCCGGCGGTAGTAGAGAGGCGCGCGAAGAGCTCTCCGAGGAGGTCGTCTCCGAGTTGACGGACGACCTCGTCCAGGACGTCTGCGTGCCGGACGTCCGAGGGAGTCGGGCAGTCTCGGGCGAGGTGTCCGGACGCGCCGCAGCGGAAGCAAGCGCGCGGTGCGAAGCGCGCGCGGGTCCGGTCAACTTCCATCGGAATGCCAGGCGGAAGGGCGGGCGCCGGCGCGGCTTTGGGAGCAGGCGTGAAGGAGGGGACTGGGAGGAACGTCCCAGTGCGAGGGCGTGCGGCCGGAGCCGGGGCGCGAGTCGGAGGTGCTCCCGCTCGGACGCGGGCGAGGGCGTCGTACTGACGGAAGGCGCGGAGACGCCATCCGGCGTAGTCTAGCAGCGCCGGAGCGGTTCCGGACGTGGTGATCGCTGCGTTGATCCTCGGGTCGAGCCCTGCTCGGTACTTGGTGACGCGGACGAGCGGATCCGTGTACCCGGCCGTGGCGGTGAGTTCCTCGAAGTCGTCCGTGTACCGGTAAACGTCGCGGGAGCCCTGGTAGTAGCTGTGGGTCTCCAGCCGGAGGAGAGCTTGGTCTTGCTCGTTTTCCTCGACGAACCGGAGCCGGAACTCGGACTCGAATTCCGCCCAGGACGGAAATGGGAACGGAACGATTGCGGACTGTCGTTCGGCCCATCGTCCGGCCGCGTCTCGCGCCATAAAGGACATGGCGTACCGCACGAGTTTTTCCTCGACGAGCTGTCCGTGGACCATGAAGGCTTCCGGAACCAGTCGGAGGTATGTGAGGACGGAGTGGAGGAACATCCGTCCTTGGGTCCGGTCGCCGTCGAAGACGGCCGGGGGGTTCGGTCGGAGAACCGATTTTGCTGCGGGGGTGAGGGTGGTAAAGTCTGGACCCACCGCCGGAGCCGGAGCGGCAGGGACGGGGGCAGTCGCGGGTGGATTTTGGTTGTTGTGTAAAACGCGGAGGAGTAGGGCTTCGATGTTTGCGAGAGAGCCTTCGACCGCGGTCAGCCGGGATTCGGGGTCGGCAGCCGGCTCCGGGACGTAAACATCCGGGAGCTCGGGTGGCGCGGACCCGCTTCCGGGCGTCGGAGCGTCCATCAAGGAGGAGGGGTCGAGGTTGGAAGTCGGGGAGGCCGGAGCGCTAGCGTAGCGGTCCGAGTCCGAGTCTACACCGAACTTCGCAATCTTGACCAGTTGATCCCTTAGATCCTTTCTTCTGCTGTAAGGGCAACCTCAGCTCGGCGCAGAGCGCGGGAGACTAGCGGGAGAATCCGAAGCAACTCAATTGAATGGTACTAAATACAGGTTTCTAGAATACGCACCTAGCGGGAGAATCCGAAGAGAAGAAAGGATGAGGATTCTCACGCTAGGCGAGGTTTTTTAAGTACTAGCCAGTAGCACGTGTCCGGAGGGATCGGCAGAGGTCTCGAGCTTGATCACACAGCACGTGCCAGTGAGAGCGGCCGGACGGACGGAAGGGAACAGAGTCCGGAGGGACGGGAGGTGACGTTCCGGATGGAGGCGCAGGCTGGGGTGCGAGTCCGGAGGCCGGACGAAGGATCGGACGAGGAAGCGGGGCAGTGCGATGGGCCGGAGCCGGACGGACGGACGGATGGACGGACGGACGGGCGGTTCCCCTGACAGCAACCCAGCTTGTCGTACCCGTTCAATGCTCGCTCTTTCAGGAGCAGGCTCTATAATGAAGATTGAGTATTTTAAGTGCCAGTATACGGCAATTTACTTGCTGAACATTGCTCGTGGGTAAGAACGCACCACTGTGCTTCGGCGAAATGAAGAATAATCATGGTGGTAGACTTCTGGTTCAGATGAGGAGTTGTCGAACTGTCTGAATGGAAGGATGGAGGGAAGCCTGAATGTAGTATGGAGGGATGTAAGACTCAACACCACTCAAGAGTCGCACGCTGGGGCGATGTGGGTGGGAACGAACCATAGGCCCGGGGAATGAATCATACACGGTAATTAATCATGATTCGAAAGGGCAGCCAAGGAATAGGCACAGGCACAGATAGCCAGGGGTGGCGAGGAACGGTTGAGCAATGAGCAATGATAGGGCCCTGACTCGGGGTTGTAAGGGCAACCTCAGCTCGGCGCGGGAGCGCGGGAGACTAGCGGGAGAATCCGAAGTAACTCAATTGACGGTACTAAATACAGGTTTCTAGAATACACACCTAGCGGGAGAATCCGAAGAGAAGAAAGGATAAGGATTCCCACGCTAGGCGAGGTTTTTATAGGTGCTAGCCAGTAGCACGTGTCCGAAGTGATTGGCAGTGGTCTCGAGCTCGATCGCATAGCATGTGCCAGCGAGAGCGACCGGACAAAGGGGGATGGAGGGGGATGGAGGATGACGTTCCGGACGAAGGCGTAGGCTGGGGCGCGGGACCGAAAGCCGGATGGTCGGGCGAGGTCGGACGGATGGACGAGGCCGGACGAAGGATCGGACGAGGAAGTGGGGCGGTGCGATGGGCCGGAGCCGGACGGACAGACGGACAGACGGACAGATGGGTGGTTCCCCTGACATCACCCCCCCATTGGAATGCGGCGTCCCGACGCATGAATCGGACATGGGTGTCACGCCTCCAGAACGAGAGCGAGTCGAAAGCGGCTGAAGCGATCCGGCGTGGGGTGTTAGGGTAGCGGCAATAATAGGCATCAATGGCGTCTTGGGCGAAGACGTCGGAGTGCTTTACCCATTTATTGTGTTCCGGGCCGTAGCCTTTCCACCGCACCATGTACCAGAGGCTGCCATAACGGACCTTCGCTTCTAGGATCTCCTCGACCTCCCATTGAACGTCGTGGTCCGTCTGGAGGACGGGCGGGGGTTCGTCATTCCGGGGGCGTCCGGGGAACGGATCCGGTTCCGCGAGCTGGAGTTTCACCGCCGGGAAGACCGGGTGGATCTGGGAGTACCGGGGGGGAAGCTCGAGTTTGTACGCACCCTTTCCGACGACCTTCACGACTTTGAAGGGGCCGAGGCGTTTGTCCGCGAATTTGACGGACGGACGGGTCGTCCGGATATCGGAGGCATCCAGCCAGACTCGGTCGCCTACCTCGATCTCCGGGGCGGGCGTGCGCCGTCGATCGTAGTACAGCTTGAACTCGTCCTTGGCTTTAACGGGCGCGGCTTTGGCTTCCGAGACTCCCGACGCGATCCGGTCACGGAACTCGTTCGCGGACTCCACGTTCGAGCATAGTCTGTTGGGCTCGAACCCCATCCGGGGGAGCCTTCCGGTGTCCGTCATGAATGGGACTTGCTGCGTCAAGGAGTGGACGTGGTTGTTGTACGCGAACTCCGCGGCCGGGAGGAGCTCGTCCCAGTCGTCCTGTTTGTAGTTCATGAAGATCCGGACGAACTGCTCGAGTTCCTGATTGATGCGCTCGGTCTGGCCGTCGGTCTGCGGGTGGTAGGCGGTGGAGGTCGCTGGTTCTATCCCGATGAGATGCCATAGTTCCGTGGTGAATTCCGCGACGAACTGCGGCCCGCGGTCGGAGATGTATTTCCGGGGGGTTCCGTGGTGTCTCCAGACGTTTCGGTAATAGAGCCGAGCGGCTCCGACTGCGCCAAGTCCGGTGTGGCACTCGTTGAAGTGGGCCCGTTTACCCAGGACGTCGACTACGACCATAACCGCGTTGAAGCCGTGCGCGTCCGGGAGCTCGACAATAAAGTCCACTGAGACGGTGTCCCAGCGTTCTTCCGGAATCTCGGTCGGGTGGAGCTCTCCGTGGGGTAGCTTCCGGAGTGCCTTCGTCCGGTTGCACGGGTCGTAGGTCCGGATGTATTGGCCGACGTGACGGGACAGCTGGGGCCACCAGTAATTCCGGGAGATCAGCTCGAGGGTTTTGAACCGTCCGGCGTGTCCGGCGACCCGAGTGTCGTGGTGCAGGGCGATGATCCGGCGTCGGAGGTCCTTATTCCGCGGTACGACAATCTTACCGCAGTAGTGAAGGAGCCCTTCCGCGACGCGCCACTCGGACGACCGGGGGGGGCGGACATTCCGGTTCTTGAGGAGCTCCCGCGCGACAAGCACGACGGGGTCCTCAAGGTCCGGTTCACCCGCGAAGGCCTCCCGGACATCACGAAGGAGGGGGACCTCGGGTCCGGCTACCACGACGCCTTCTAGCGCGCGGACGTGGAACAAGTCCGGGCGGAGAAGGGTAACGTCCGTGTTGTCCGAGCCTACCCCGTGGTCCGGGCGACGGGACAGCGCGTCCGGACGACCCATGAGGCGTCCGGGCTGGTGGTGGAGCGCAAAGTCAAACCGGGACAGGTACAGGGACCACCGCGCCTGCCTCCGGTTCAAGTTCTGTGCCTTCCGGAAGTACTCCAGGTTTTTGTGATCCGTCCAGATCTCGACCAGATGCTGCGTACCTTCAAGGAAGTGTCGCCACTCCTCGAGGGCTCGGATGATCACGAGCATCTCCTTGTCGTGGATCTCGTAGTTGCGCTGGACGTCACTCAGACTTTTGGAGTAGAACGCGACCGGATGCCACTTTCCGTTCGCGTCCGGCTGAGACAGGACGGCCCCGGTAGCGTAGTCGGAGCTGTCCGCCTCGACTTGGTACGGACGCGACTCGTCGGGTAGGACTAAGACGGGCTCCGCGGTCACTGCATTCTTGAGGGCTTGGAAAGCGGTGGCCGCGGCAGTGGTCCAGGTCCATGCAACGCTCTTCTTTGTGATGTCGAAGAGGGGCCGCGCGATGTCCGAGAACGCCCGGATGAACCTCCGGTAGAAGTTCGTGAAGCCGAGGAACTGCTGCACGTCCTTCTTGTTCTCCGGAGTGGGCCAGGCGGTGACTCCGGCAACTTTGACCGGGTCCATCTCGACGTGGTTGTGCGAGATAATGACACCGAGGTACTCGATCGACAACTTCTCGAACTCGCACTTCTCCGGCCGGAGGTAAAGCTTGTGCGCCCGGAGCCGCCGGAGGACTTCTCGGACGATCTCTCGGTGGCGCGCGAGATCGGAGTGAGCGATGAGGATGTCGTCGAGGTATACCATGACGTCTCTGGACAGGATGAGGTCTTGGAAGATGTCGTTCATCATCGTCTGGAACGTGGCCGGAGAGTTGGTGAGGCCGAAGTACATTACCAGTGGCTCAAAGAGCCCTCAGTTGATACGGAACGCGGCCTTCCACTCGTCGCCTCCCCGGATCCGGACGTTGTTGAAGCCCCACCGGACGTCGAGTTTTGTGAAGAACCGAGCTCCCTTAAGACGGTTGATGAGATCGTTAATCAACGGGAGCGGGTACCGGTTCTTTACGGTCATCGCGTTGAGCGCCCGAGAGTCCTGGACGAACCGGAGGCTTCCGTCCTTCTTTTTGATGAAGAAGACCGGAGACGCCATCGGGGATTTGGACGGACGGATCCGGCCGGTGCTCAACCTATCCTCGATGAACGCGTCAAGTTCCTTCTGCTCGAGGGGGGAGATCGGGTAGACCTTGCAGTTGGCCGGTTTCGCATCCGGGACGAGTTCGATGGTGTGGTCCCACGTCCGTCGTTCCGGCAACGCGTCGAACGACTCCTTATCGAAAACGTCGGAGAAATCCTCTACCCAGGCCGGAACCGAGGTCCCGGGTGGGGCCGAGTTCCGGGCGTAGGCCTCCGCGAGCTGTTGAGAGACGGTGCTTCCCGCGCGGATTTCTTCGGCCGGAGCCACTACATACAGTAACCCTTTTGCAAAAGCCCAGCCTTGTATCGTACCAGCCTTTTGCAAATGGCCAAGATAATTTTATCATAGCCCCAAAAGGGTTGCTTATAAATTATATGAGGGATCTTTGGCTGTAATCTATGATATGATTACCAAATTAAGTGCCCCAGCTTCCTGGGTTCCCATCAACCTGATCCATTGATGCAGATCAGCTCAAATGAATATTCAAATAAAATATTCATTTATCGCCGGGTTTGGGAATTTATTTTGCATTTTGCGCAACAACCAGAGCACTGATGGCAAAACGGATTGCACTGCCGAAAAGAGCGATTTTTGCTCTACAACTTTGGTTGTGAGTATATTTTTAGACATCCCAGTGCGTCTGAGACCTATTT
The DNA here is from genome assembly GCA_014925785.1 of Mycena galopus ATCC 62051. Taxonomy (NCBI): domain Eukaryota; kingdom Fungi; phylum Basidiomycota; class Agaricomycetes; order Agaricales; family Mycenaceae; genus Mycena; species Mycena galopus. Next base: position 178,726 of record WIQG01000152.1, read on the forward strand.
CCTTTTTCGGCCACTACGCCTCGGGCCCAAAAAGGAAATTACTCGTTTTTGCTCTTGCCTTGGTACTGGCTGACCATTTTGATTGTTTTAACTGGGCACATATTATGTCTTATGTATGTGGAACACACTGGAGGGACAATATGCTGGCCAACAGGCCTGCAATAGTGGGATATTTCTCAGACTTACTGATTGCACATCAAATCATGGTTTATGGTAGATGTAACAAGTGGGCTGGTTCAGGCCACTCCCTGTTGTGTATTCATATGTCACCCAAGTAATTTAAATGCATTAGAGTCATGTTTCATTGGTGTATACAGGTATTGTTGGCCATGCAAAGAATTCCAACATTCATGCCATTATAGCTATACTAAAGATCAGGTTGACACACTGTATGGTCCCAGTATATCTGACATGTTTATAAACACTTCTAGACCCTTTGATATCCATGAGAATTTGGCCACTTTGAGATTGAAAGAAATGATGTTGCATATGGATGTTCAGCACATGTGCTCTATCCTATAGTGTGAAAATTGGATCCAACTACATAGCACAATCACAATACCCTGTTCCCACCCTCAAAGACTGAAATATATGCCAATATATGAGCAGAATGAACAGAAATATAAGATGTCAGTTCGCGATTTTTTATTTATTTTATTGCCAAATGGGGGGCAAGGAAGCCCTCTAGTGCTCAATAAACCTGAAAAACGAAAAGGTGCAAGGTCAAACATCAATCTGAAGCTTTATTTCATGTATTTTGGTCAAGATTTGACTATATTGTGTTTGGTACAGTGCGCACTCTAGAGGCTATAATTTGCAGTGAAGCATGCATACCCCAAAAACATCATCTGGTGAAAGGGTCATGAAAAATCATCCAGTAAAGCTGAATATTGGTCTTTCACATTGCTAAATGCAGTTTTCAGGCTTTTCTTTCCAATATCTGCCCTGCTTGGTTCCCTATTCAACAAATGATGGGAAGATGTCATTTCATATATCTCAACTTCAAGGCCATATTTCAGCACAATTTGAGTTTCAAAATGGACTAGGATACATCCAATGCCTCTTAGAAGTGATTGCAGATGTTTTCAAGATACCAGGATAGGCTGAAACCCTGAACACACACCTAGGGTTTGAGCAATGCAATACAGGATAGATATAGGATTGGGTGGGCCAAACATGACATATGAGAGGGGAATCCATATTAGAGCTCACTATTACCAAAAAATATTACCCCTTAGACTGCTGTGAATTGAGCTTTTAAATAAACAAGGAAATTCATTATATGCTGTGGAAGCACTCTCCTATCATCCTCATGGTGACAAAATATATGTAGCACCTATCCAATGGTGGTAAGCTCACATTCTGTGCCTCAAGACACATAAATTAGGCACTAGCTTCTGAATTAGAATTACCAGGGACAGAATTTGGATGTAGAGTGATTATTGGTATGTTCCATCATCATATCATAGGCAGGTATGGTCACATTCTTCTCTATTCCTATGGAAAAGCATCACTGCAAAGTTAAATGAGGCAAAACGGTCAAGCTGGGCTTAAACAAAGAGGAAAGTGGTTAATTCCCTTTTTAGGCCAAAGGCGTAGTGGTTCAAAAAAGGAAATTTGTCAGCCATGCATCAAAAAACCAAATTTGTAGGGGCAGATAGGGGCCATCAAGCTCTATTGAACTGTCTTTACAGTTTTCTGATTGACTCAGTGGTTATCCCATAAAATGCGAAACATTTCGCAAACCAGACACTTTTTTGATGGAATATTGATGTGCCATCACATCAAAGACCATGCTGGATGCCGATCATTGTTATGACATGATGGGGTGCACCAGTGGGCAAAGATCTGATAGATATGCTGGATCATAGCTAAGATAAGGATGACCCACCCTTTTGGGGCTATGATAAAATTATCTTGGCCATTTGCAAAAGCCCGGTACGACCCATAGCCTGGTTTTTTGTAAAGTGGTTACCGTACCAGCTGCCGGAGCGAACACGGTGTAGAGGATCCGGTCGCCGTCCTCGAGCTCGCTGTCTTCATCATCGTCGTCGTCGTCCGGGTCCGGGAAGTCGTCTCCGTCATCGTCCGGATCGTACCTGTCGTCTCCGCACCACTCCTCGGAGTCAATGGCACAGATAGACGGGACGGGGCCTTCGCGGAGCTGCCGGAGGATCGTGGCGGAGATCTTCGCGTCACGACGGACTGCGCGGAGCTCATCTCGGCAAGTGCTGCAGCTGGTCGGACAGCGGGTCATCCGGACTTCCTTGGTCTCCCAGTCGATCTCCGGGTTGTGCTTCTGAAGCCAGGAGTAACCGAGGATGACGTGCTGCTTTCCGAGCCGCGTTACCGCGAGTTGGATGTGTTCGGAGTGCCCTTTGTAGTTGACGACCATATCGACCACGCCGGAAATGCCTCCGGACGCATTGGGCGTACCATCAACGTTGAGGACCGGAATGGGCTGGGAGAGCTTTCGGACGGGGAGGTTACAGGAGATCACGTACTCCGAGTCAATGAAGTCTCCGGTCGCCCCGCAGTCGACCAGGCCCTTCACGGACATCGTAGCCGCGGTCTCTACCGACTGCATTTCCAACGGAATGTGCAGGGAGTTCCGGCCTTCCACGGAATCAATAATGTACCGCCGGGGTAGTTTGCGTTCCCACCTCGGACGGCGGACGCGGGGAATGGAAGGGGGAAGTTCTGTCTTTGCCTCTGGGGCGGGAATAGGGGGTGCGTCTTTCGTTTCAACTGCTGATTTATTGGGTATATCTTTGTACAAGCAGGAGTAACGATTGGGGGACGCGACCGAGGGCGCACCGCTCACTCGACCAGGTCCGGAAAACCCTCCGGCTCCGCGTCTCCGGCGTCCGGCTCGGCCAGAAGCCCGGCGGTGGTAGAGAGGCGCGCGACCGGACATCCGAGGGAGTCGGGCAGTCTCGGGCGAGGTGTCCGGCCACGCTGCAACGGAAGCAAGTGTGCGGCGTGAAGCATGCGCGGGTCCGGTCGACATCCATCGGAATGCCAGGCGGAAGGGTGGGCGCCGGCGCGGCTTTGGGAGCGGGCGTGAAGGAGGGGACTGGGAGGAACGTCCCAGTGCGGGGGCGTGCGGCCGGAGCCAGGGCGCGAGTCGAGGGTGCTCCTGCTCGGACACGGGCGAGGGTGTCGTACTGGCGGAAGGCGCGGAGACACCATCCGGCGTAGTCTAGCAGCGCCGGAGCGGTCCCAGACATGGTGATTGCCGCGTTAATCCGCGGGTCGAGCCCTGCGCGGTACTTTGTGCCACGGACGAGCGGGTCCGTGTATCCGACCGTGGCGGCGAGTTCCTCGAAGTCGTCCGTGTACCGGTAAACGTCGCGGGAGCCCTGGTAGTAGCTATGGGTCTCCAGCCGGAGGAGAGCTTGGTCTTGCTCGTTTTCCTCTACGAACCGGAGCCGGAACTCGGACTCGAATTCCGCCCAGGACAGGAATGGGAACGGAACGATTGCGGACTGTCGTTCGGCCCATCGTCCGGCCGCGTCTCACGCCATAAAGGACATGGCGTACCGCACGAGTTTTTCCTCGATGACCTGTCCGTGGACCATGAAGGCTTCCGGAACCAGTCGGAGGTATGTGAGGACGGAGTGGAGGAACATCCGTCCTTGAGTCCGGTCGCCGTCGAAAACGGCCGGAGGGTTCGGTCAGAGAACCGACTTTGCTGCGGGGGTGAGGGTGGTGAAGTCTGGACCCACCGCCGGAGCCGGAGCGGCAGGGACGGGGGCAGTCGCGGGTGGATTTTGGCTGTTGTGTAAAACGTGGAGGAGTAGGGTTTCGATGTTTGCGAGAGAGCTTTCGACCGCTGTCAGCCGGGACTCGGGGTCGGCAGCCGGGTCCGGGATGTAAACATCCGGGAGCTCGGGTGGCGCAGACCCGTTTCCGGGCGTCGGGGCGTCCATCAAGGAGGAGGGGTCGAGATTGGAAGTGGGGGAGGCCGGAGCGCTAGCGTAGCGGTCCGAGTCCGAGTCTACACCGAACTTCGCAATCTTGACTGGTTGATCCCTTAGATCCTTTCTTCTGCTGTAAGGGCAACCTCAGCTCGGCGCGGGAGCGCGGGAGACTAGCGGGAGAATCCGAAGTAACTCAATTGACGGTACTAAATACAGGTTTCTAGAATACACACCTAGCGGGAGAATCCGAAGAGAAGAAAGGATAAGGATTCCCACGCTAGGCGAGGTTTTTATAGGTGCTAGCCAGTAGCACGTGTCCGAAGTGATTGACAGTGGTCTCGAGCTCAATCGCATAGCACGTGCCAGCGAGAGCGACCGGACAAAGGGGGACGGAGGGGGATGGAGGATGACGTTCCAGACGAAGGCGTAGGCTGGGGCGCGGGACCGAAAGCCGGATGGTCGGGCGAGGTCGGACGGACGGACGAGGCCGGACGAAGGATCGGACAAGGAAGTGGGGCGGTGCGATGGGCCGGAGCCGGACGGACGGACGGACGGACGGACGGACGGGTGGTTCCCCTGACAGGGGTCGAAATTTGAGAGGTACTTAGCTGAGTACTTGGTACCGCGTTGGAAATGTGGATGGAATCAATTGCATGCAAAAATCTGCCAACTTGGGGCGCCGGCGTATATATGTCAGTTGCTGTACGTATGTCAGTTTGCGGCATCTTATGTATTCACACGCTATGTACTAGCTTATTAGACATTAGAATGGATGGATGGCCCGGGAGTGTTTGATGGGGTTTCGATGACAAAGTCAGAGTCAAAAAAAAAGTCAAACAAGATTGACTGCATCCATCGATGTCATTGTGTTTTACTTTATGTGGGCTAGGGTTTATCGTAAGATGTCGGTCGCGGTCGGGAAGAAGATGCATATGAGTCATGACGGGCAAGCGGAGGTGTTTCAAAGGTAGGCTAGGATGTGGGGGGTAAGCGCAGGGTGCGGAAGATGTGGACGCCGGGAACGGTAATCGGAAATGGTACTGATGAGAGTGGTGAGGACGGAGGACGGAGACTAGAGGGAGAATTAAGTATGAAAACATATCAGGTCACACACACAAAAGGCGGAGGGAGAGTGTGGAATTTGGACGGCCCGCAGAAGTCTTCCTGAAAATCATTTGTGGAGAAGATTGTCAATAATAATAGACGCGAAAGTAAACTTGGGACCGGTGAGTTGGTGACACGAACTTAACAACTGATTTACAGCCAGAATGTTCAAATGGAATGGAAGTAAAGGCTGAGAATTTAAAAACACTTTGAATGCGGAGGGTGCATACAATGCTCTCCAGTTCGGACTCATCGGGGCGCTGCTATGGATATCTCAAGTTGCTTCCGACTTGCGTTGGGAGAAGCAGACTGTGTGCGAAAATATCATGAACAAAATGAATCAACGGGAGACGAGGGGAGACACAAGTGATCGGTGGCTGTAACTTTAAGCAATGTTCGGAAAATGATGGGATCAACTAAGTTTTGCTTCTGTCTCAGTGTCTATGGCATTGTCGTAATTTTGCCTTCGCTCCAGCGACGCTCACCACGCTCCTTACACCACACTTGTTTGCACCCGTGACAAGGTTTCAACTAGGGGCTTAGTGAAAGAAAGAAATATTTCAAGGAAAAAACTAGGACAGCACCACTCGATACTTTTCGCCTTTGCCCCTGAGCCTTTTTGGGACAGCTTCCTTTTTGGGATGGCCCAGCCGAAAGTTCGCATCAGCGGCATTGGAGGCTGACAAACCTCTTCCTCTCCTCCACCATCGTGATACTCTGCGACCTCGCCATGGACGCATGAGCTCACTGCGCCACTCGGAACACCCCGCCGAGCAGCAGCGGACTGCCTGGCTCCCCGCTCTCCTGCCACTTCCTTTACCCACGGCCTCGCAAGATGACTGCGACCTCTTGGCGACCTCACCCTCGCGCAGAAGATGGCCCTTGGCTACTCTCCATCCACATCCCCATCCACATCCTTGTCCCCGTTCTCACCTTGTATCCTCTCCCACTTGTTCCCTTCCTGTTGGTCACTGCAAGCGCCGCCACTTGCCATTGCTGGACATGCAAATTATCGCCGACCGTCGGGTGCCCAAGAAATCGCAGCCTTGACGCACCCATGACCTCCAGATGCGATGCCGGGAGCAAAGTATTTTATCGTTGGGTACGTTGTTCTTTTTCTGCTTTCATCGTCTGATTCTCCTCTCCTCCCTTCTGTCTTCCTGTTTCCCCTTCTCGGCCCGGTTCGCTAACATGCATTTTTCTCTCAGGCCGCACAGAATCCGCATCGCTATTGCATCAAACATCCCTCCTGCCCGTCGACACTTTGCATAAGATCCGTGGGTTGCCAATCATGTGTTCGCGCTGAAAAGTGGCCGGAATACGAAGAGGTGGTCAAGGGTGCCTGGTGCGTATCTCTCCCTACTCCTTCTGTGTCCCGCGCCTGCTTCATGGGCCACCTGCTGTGGGGTTTGTGCGGGTGTGTGAGGTGCAACTTACATGCCTTTGTTGTGACCCTGCGGTAGGTGAATATTGATGCAAAGCTTGAACATCTTCATCCGAACCAAACACCATTGACAGTCCTGGGCCTAGGATCCAACTTGAAGTGTCCGTTCATTCTTTGACAAAATAAAATAAATTGTAGTCACGCTTAATAAAAGAAATTTCCTCATATCTTCCTAATGGCCGAGGCCCGAGTCGAACGAGCTTGCCTACCTCATTTGGTCCAGATGCCAGGTGAATGGAAAGAAGGTGCGCACCCCGGGCTCCGGGCCCTTTCTTGCCTTGAACCCAACTTCGGTTGAAATGTCGGAATATTCTAGTCAGGTATTTCATCAATTTCGGTCGTTGGGTTTTGGCTCGGGCGGAGTTAAATCCAGACGAAATGCATTAACTTGTAACCAGTGCTCGGCACATTTTTTGCTCATCATAGGCAGACTGGTTACGAGTCTAATTTACTCTATGTAGATGGCTAGCTGGCTCATAGAAAGCAGGTGAGCACCACGCGCCTCTCGGCTCTCAATCTTGCTTAAATTAATATTCAACTCGGCATTATTGCAGAGAATCTGGTGATCAATGTGCTCAGAAACAACACTAAAACAACAAACTTTATATCCTTTCAGATATAGCAATGGTACGCTCGAAACAGTAAGGATACTATTTCCGAACACCAGAACCAAGAGGACACAAGAGATGTAGTTGAGACTAGGTGAATTCGACGAGTGTCAGTCCCTGGCCAGGGCCTTGACGAAGGTTGGAGGGAGAGGAACTATCTCAAGTAGAGATATGAACGCCTTGCCAAAGTAAATATCATCAGGTTTACACCAAAATAATATATACTGGACGGAGTCTAAGAGGATATGAAGCTTCTCAGCTATGAAACACAACAAAGTAGTGGTGGTGGTGGTGTCCGAAGACGGAGGCGGAACTCAGTGTCCCCGTAGCAAGTGTGACTCAAAAGTCCGTAGCAAGTCTTGGCGGTCAAGCCCGCAACAATAGTGTTCACATTCCCGTTCCTATCGTTCCCGTTTCCGTTCCTATCGTTCCCGTTCCCATTCCCGTTCCAATATAGTGTTCCCGTTCCAATCACAACCTTAACATTCAAGTCACAACACTACTAGATCCCTTTATACAACTAAGAACTTCCGACAACGGAGTCTAGTGAAAGGTCGCCCCAAATACAATCCCTTTCGCAAGCGTACTGCCTACTAACAAGCGGGTGATTCGGTGCCTGCAACTAAAACTACCCTGGGTATATATGTAAAGTAAGTCTAGCATGTGAAAGTCCGTATTTGTGTCCATTATTATGTACAAGGGCCGAGTCCGCCCATATCCTGCTTGTTCAGCTCGTCCCAAGTCCGTTTATCTGCTGGAACATGTTCCACGCTCGAAGTCCCATTGGTTAGGCGATAGATATTGCTGAAGCTGTCTTACTCAGACATCCAGCATGCTTATACATGCATGTGCTGCAATGATGCCATTATCCCTTGGCGATCACAGGTGATGCCTTGCCATATCCTGTGAGATATGGGTTGCCCCCTCGCTCTACTATCCAGATTTGAATAGTAGACAGCCGTGGCTTCCCAGCCATACCCATATTGCATGGGTTCCCACTATGGGTTCTTGGAGACTACTGTAGCGTTTCGACCAACTGTTCAGTCACTGGTCACAGCGGCGGCCGAACCGAACACTTAGTGAAAGAGGTCACAGGTCACCAGAGGCGTCGAACAGTTGGCCGATTGAATATTTTTGAGGTTCAAAAATCAATTTTTTTCTCAGCGAAATCGCAATACACTGACCATCAAAAGCATGCGCATCATGTTTCGAAGCCGAAGTCTCCACGGTACAGAAAACGGCGAGTCAAATACTTTCCTCCTCCCACATATCTTTGCTGCCGAAAGGGTTAGGAGCCTTGGTGCTTCGCTTCCCACGTCGAACGGCGAAAGGTAAGTTGTTAGCAATAACATCAAGCTCTGTGTCCTCCACCACGCCATCCCGAGCCAAATTTCCTGCCTCATCCACCACGAAGCCATCAGGAGGCTTGGAAGGGTTCCCAGCTTCGACCTGGTTGATGAGAACCCCAAGAGGAAGTCGTGTAACATCTCATTGTCTTGTGGAAAGAGAAGCTCTTTGATTGACGGATTCATTGATGATGGTAGGAATGTTTTTGGTGAAGAACACAGTGTCCGGATTCTCGAGAGCTGCAATGGGCCTGGGTAGGCCAAAGTCAAGGAGTCCATTGATAGATATCTTGTCTTCTGGCAAAATCATTGCCACGATTGCCTCGGGAACATCGAAGTTGTAACTGCACACTCATTCAACACGTGGGGGAATGTCTTGCCATTTATTTCCTTGGGAACCCCAGTCTGCTTTTCAGAATACTTCCATGCTAGTGCACGACTGCAGAGGAGGCGAAATAAAATTTCAAAGGCAAAATTGGAAGTCCGATTGATGTCCCATGTGAATTGGCCGGGATTCCTCGCTTATTTCGGGGCTTTTTGGCTTCATATTGGTGATCCACGGTGAACATTACAACAATTGAACACCCATGGAGCTGTTGGAATCTCAAATGAACATTTTGCCAAACGAACACTTGAAAATAGGTGTCACAGGTCTCAAGGGCGACTGAACTGATGGGAAATGAACAGTTGAGGTCACAGGTCACAACCAGTGAACAGTTGGTCGAAATGCTACAGTAGCCAGACTGATTCGCCTGACCATCAACAATCCCATCAAAACCTCGGCTACTGCTTTGGGTTACTCCGAAACCCATTGGTCAGCCACTCCCCTCTGCCCTAGCTGGTCAGATGACCGAACATGTCGATGTTACAGGATGCAAACATCCCATATCCCAACACAACACATCAGTCCAAGTCCCTCCGAGTCGAAGTCAGTGAAGACTTCGACGTCCAAGTCCATATAAGGTGTTTGTGGGCTACACATTCCTTTACATGTTTCAAGGCAGGTGCTTGCCAGCCATGTCTCAGTAGTCCTGATACATAACCCGCTACCCTGTGTATATATCCCTGACAAACTACTCCGGACTTGAGCAATGGCCCTAAGGTCTTGAATGTCCTGCCTGGTCCGAACCTGAAATGTGCAAAACCTGTGTTGTTTAGGTATGGCTCATTTCCAGACAGTTCACCGGAATACATGACTCCTCGTGGTTGCAGCTCATTCGAGCAGGAATAAATTGTCTCTCACATACTTGCCAACGATGTTGGAACTCTGCTGCCCCTGCCCAAGAACCAAAAAAATGTCAAGGGAGAGTAAGATAGAAATGCAGTGGAATCTCATCAATAAAAAGATTGCAGAAACATTACATGGATGGCCCAGGCCCAAATTGAACGAGCTCGCCTGCATTACACAACCTTGGTGGATTACTTATGAACTGCAGGTGCGTACCCCACGCCTCTGGGCCTTCTTATGCTTGGAATTGAACTTGTATCACGCCAATCTAGTTGAGCTTCCGTGCAATATTCAACTTCAATCTGCTTAGCGCGCAGTCCTCTCTGGCTCAGAATTGAACCCGATGAGCCTAGAGTTTGAGGTTTTACAATGTGGACGATGGGCGGATAGAAGGGCTAAAAAGTATAGACGTTGATGATGGCCCAGGCTCGAGTCGAACGAGCTTTGTTCTGATATTCAGATGGCAATCCTGTGTATTCTGTGCAGCTGCGCACCCCGCGCCCCTGGGCTTTTTCATGCTCGGAATCAAAGCCGCGTTTGAACCCTTCATGATTGTGAGGTGAGGCAGGTGAATATTGATATCGTGATGCCAAGGTTGAACACACACCCTTGATCTGAATCAAACACCTCTTGGTTTCTGAGCACTAGGTCCTGGGCCCAGGATTTCAGCTTCCTTTCATTCTTGGACGAAATAAAATTGATGATAAAAGAAATGCCTGGATAATGGTCTATAGCCAGACTCAAGTTGAACGAGTTTCCCTGCGTGATCATCGCCATTGCCTTAGTCAAAGCAGGTGCACACCATACGCCTCTGGACCCTTTCTTACCGCAAACTCAACCTGGACTCGACTTGGGAAGAATTGGTTCACGAGTACCGATGATTGAAACAGCGGCGCGCAATATTTCATTTTTTACGAACGAACAGTGCATGTGGGGAGTGACGAAAAAAGCATTCAAGCAGAATTTTATGGCCCAGGCTCGAGTTGAACGAGCTTCCCTGCATCATTTGAAGGTCTTAGGTTATGCATGGAGGATCTACTCAAGGCAGGTGCGCACCACGCCTCTGGGCCCTTTCTTGCCTTGAACCTCGCCCTCTCACCTCAATACGTCTTGCAAGTGCGCACCCCGCGCCTCTGGGCCCTTTCATGTCTGGAATCGGACTTCGAAGTCGCGCTTGAACCCTTCATGATACCGTGAGGCGGGTGAATGCAAAAGTTGAACACTCTTTATAATTATCTGAATCACCCTTGGTTTCCGAGTGCTGGGTCCTGGGCCCAGGATTCCAGCTCCGGACGAAATAAAATTGACAATAAAAGAAATGCTTCAAGCTTGGCTTATAGTCCAGACTCAAGTTGAACGAGCTTCCCGGCGTGATCATCGCCGTTGCTTAGTCAAAGCAGGTGCACACCATGCGCCTCTGGACCCTTACCGCAAACTCAACCTGAACTCAACTTGGAAGAATCAGTTTACGAGTCCCGATGATTGAGACAGTGGCACAAGTTCGAAGTATGAATGACCTATACTTAGACGCCGCGAATGTTTCATTTTTCACGAACGAACAGTGCATGTGAGGTGCAACGGAAAAAGGTGTTCAGGCAAATCTTTATGGCCCAGGCTCGAGTTGAACAAACTTCCCTGCATCACTTATATTTCGCACACAATGTACTCAAAGCAGGTGCGCACCACGCGCCTCTGGGCCCTTTCTTGCCTTAAACTCGACCTCTTATAATTTGAACTTTGATTCCCCAATACGTTTTGCAAGTGCGCACCCCGCGCCTCTGGGCCCTTTCATGTCTGGAAGCGAAATTCGAAGTCGCGCTTGAACCCTTCATGCGCAGGTTTCCGAGTGCTGAGTCCTGGGCCCAGGATTCAGGCGTCCGTTAAATTTTTTTTTTGATAAAATGACAGAAGTACATTTACTACTTACTAGACGCACGTAATTTTTTTTTAAATGCCAGAAGAGAATTCCTATGGCCCAGACCCGAGTCGAACGAGCTTCCCTACAATATTGACTTGCGAAATTCAAGCATATTTTGTACAGGTGCGCACCCCGCGCTCTGAGCCTTTTCTTGCCTTGAACCCAACTTCGGGTTGAAATGTCGGAATATTCTGTTCAGTTATTTCATCGATGTCGGTCGTCGGTTTTGGCTCGAACGGAGTCAAATACAGATGAAATGCATTAACTTGTAACCAGTGCTCGGCACATTTTTTGCTCATCATAGGCAGACTGGTTACGAGTCTAATTTACTCTATGTAGATGGCTAGCTGGCTCATAGAAAGCAGGTGAGCACCACGCGCCTCTCGGCTCTCAATCTTGCTTAAAATTAATATTCAACTCGGCATTACTGCAGAGGATCCGGAAGACATTGACTCCTTGTGGTTGCAACTCATTTGAGCAGCAATAAATTCTGCCCAAGAACCAAAACAATCTGGAGGGAGAGTAAGATAGAAATGCGGTGGAATCTCATCAATAAAAAGATTTCAGAAACACTACATGGATGGCCCAGGCCTGAATTGAACGAGCTCACCTGCATTACACAACCTTGGCGGATTACTTATGAACTGCAGGTGCGTACCCCACGCCTCTGGGCCTTCTTATGCTTGGAATTGAACTTGTATCACGCCAATCTAGTTGAGCTTCCGTGCAATATGCAACTTAGATCTGCTTAGCGCAGATTGTGCAGTCCTTTCTGGCTCAGAATTGAACACGATGAACCTAGAGTTTGAGGTTCTACAATGTGGACGATGGGCGGATAGAAGGGCTAAAAGGAATGGAACTTAAACATGGCCCAGGCTCGAGTCGAACGAGCTTTCTTCTGATATTCAGATGACAATCCAGTGTATTCTCAGGCTGTACAGTTGCGCACCCCGCGCCCCTAGGCTTTTTCATGCTCGGAATCGAAGTCCTGTTTGAACCCTTCATGATAGTAAGGTGAGGCAAGTGAATATTGATATCATGAGGCGGTTGAACATTGAACACACACCCTTGATCTGAATCGAACACCCCTTGGTTTCCGAGTGCTGGGTGCTGGGCCCAGGATGCCAGCTTCCTTTCATTTTTGGACGAAATAAAATTGATAATAATAAAAATGCTCGGATACCTAGCTATAGTCCAGACTCGAGTCGAATGAGCTTCCCTGCGTGATCATTGGTGCCGACGTCTTAGCCAAAGCAGGTGCACACCATGCGCCTCTGGACTCTTTCTTACCGCAAACTCAACCGGGATTCAACTTGGAAGAATTGGTTTATGAGTCCGATGATTGAAACAGTGGCGCAAGTTCGAAGTATGAATGACCTATAGATGCCGCGAATATTTCATTTTTTACGAAAACAGTCGGGAGCGACGAAAAAAGTGTTCAGCTTTCAAGCAAATCTTGATGGCCTAGGCTCGAGTCGAACGAGCTTCCCTGCATCATTGGAAGGTCTTAGGTTATGCATGGAGGATCTAGTCAAGGCAGGTGCGTACCATGCGCCTCTGGGCCCTTTCTTGCCTTGAACCTCGACCTCTTACCTCAATACGTCTTGCAAGTGCGCACTCCGCGCCTCTGGGCCATTTCATGTCTGGAATTGAACTTCGAAGTCGCGCTTGAACCCTTCATGATACCGTGAGGCAGGTGAATGCAAAAGTTGAACGCCCTTTATAATTATCTGAATCACCCTTGGTTTCCGAGTGCTGGGTCCTGGGCCCAGGATTCCAGCTTCGGACGAAATAAAATTGACAATAAAAGAAATGCTTCAAGCTTGGCCTATAGTCCAGACTCGAGTCGAACGAGCTTCCCTGCGTGATTATCCCAGCTGTCTTAGTCAAAGCAGGTGCACACCATGCGCCTCTAGACCCTTTCTTTTTCTTGCTGCAAACTCAACCTGGAGTCGACTTGGAAGAATCGGTTTACGTCCCGATGATTGAAACAGTGGCGCGAGTTCGAAGTATGATGGCATGACCTATAGACGGCGAGAATATTTCATTTTTCACGAACGAACGAACAGTGCATGTGGGGAGCGACAAAAAAAGTGACATTTAAGCAAATTTTTGATGGCCCAGCCTCGAGTCGAACGAGCTTCCCTACAATATCAATGGAAGATTTTTACATTTTGTACAGGTGCGCACCACGCGCCTCTGGGCCTTTTCTTGCCTTGAACTCTCGGAATATTCCGCTGCATGCGCAAAATCCACACCCGGACTTGGACTCAATTCAAAGGCAAATTCAGCTGAGTGGCCGTGTTTCATCGACGTCGGTCGTCGAGTTTCGGGCTCGGGCTCGGGCTCGGGCGGAGTCAAAAATTCAAATCAAGAGGAAATGTGTAGAATTAGAAGTTGAGGTGGAGCAAACCCAACCCAACTCAGTTCGGCCGGCTTCAAGATGTGGGTGGTGAGCCTGAGATACCCCACAACTTGGAGTTTCATCGACGTGGGGTCGGGCTCCGGCGGAGTAGTAGTATATTACTCTGCACATGGCGGCAGTGGTGTGGGGTCGAGATGGCGAGATGGGGAGTTGTCGAACTGTCTGAATGGAAGGATGGAAGGAAGCATCCATCCGCCTATAGTCCAGACTCGAGTCGAACGAGCTTCCCTGCGTGATCATCCCAGCTGTCTCAGCCAAAGCAGGTGCACACCATGCGCCTCTGGACCCTTTCTTTTTCTTACCGCAACCTCAACCTGGACTCGAATTGGAAGAATCGGTTTACGAGTCCCGATGGCTGAAACAGTCACGGTGGCGAGTTCGAAGTATGATGGCATGACCTATAGACGGCGCGAATATTTCATTTTTTAGGAACGAACAGTGGGGAGCGACGAAAAATTTGTTCCAGAAATTTTTCATGGCCCAGCCTCGAGTCGAACGAGCTTCCCTGCATCATTTGGAGATTATGTGTGGATCACAGTCAAGGCAGGTGCGCACCACGCGCCTCTGGGTCTTTCCTTGCCTTGAACTTGACCTTGGGTTGACTTCGAGTCTCGGAATATTCCGCTGCACCCCGGACTTGGACCCAATTCAAGGCAAACACGAATGCAAATTCAGCTGAGCAGCCGTACGTGTTTCATCGACGTCGGTCGTCGAGTTTCGGGCTCGGGCGGAGTCAAAAATCAAAAGAGGAAATGCGGAGAATGAGAACTTGAAGTGGACCCAACTCAGTTCGGCCGGCTTGAAGATGTGGGTGGTGAGACACAGATACCGGCCACTGACTTGGAGTTTCATCGACGTGGGGTCGGGCTCCGGCGGAGTAGCAGTATATTACTGTGGGGACGAGATGGCGAGATGAGGAGTTGTTGAACTGTCTGAATGGAAGGATGGAGGGATGGAGGAACATGTGGAAGCAGAAGCAGAAGCAGAAGTAGAAAAACACCCTCAAGAGTCGCACGCTGGGGCGATGTGGGAACGAACCATAGGGAATGAATCACACACAATAATTAATCATGATTCGAAAGGGCAGCCGAGGAATAGGCACAGGCACAGGCACAGATAGCCAGGGGTGTCGAGGAAGGGTTGAACAATGAGCGATGATAGGGCCTGGACTCGGGGTCCGCATCAGTCGAAATTTGAGAGGTACTTATTAGCTTAGTACTTGGTCCCGGTGGGGATGTGGTCCTGGACGGGATCAATTGCATGCATGCAAAAATCGTGCCAACTTGGGGCGCCGGCGTATGTATGTCAGTTGTGAGTGACAGTTGCTGTATATATCAGTTTTCAGCATCTTATGTATTCACACGCTATGTACTAGCTTATTAGACATTAGAATGGCCCGGGAGTGTTTGACGGGGTTTCGATGACAAAGTCGGAGTCAAAAGTCAAACAAGATTGACTGCATCCGTCGATGTCATTATGTTTTACTTTATGTATGTGGGCTAGGGTTTGTCGTAAGATGTCGGTCGCGGTCGGGAAGAAGATGCGTATGAGTCATGACGGGCAAGAGGAGGTGTTTCAAAGTAGGCTAAGACATAGGGGGGTAAGCGCAGGGGGCGGAGGACGCGGACGCCGGGAACGATACATAATCGGAGATGGTACTGATGAGAGTGGTGAGGACGGAGACTAGAGGGAGGATCAAATATGAAAACATATCAGGTCACACATACGAAAGGCGGAGGGAGAGTGTGGAATTTGCACGGCCCCGCAGAAGGCTTCCTGAAAATCATTCGCGGAGAAGATCGTCAATAATAATAGACGCGAAAGTAAACTTGGGACCGATGAATTGGTGACGCGAACCTAACGACCGATTTACAGCTAGAATGTTCGAATGGAATGGAAGTAAAAGCTGAGAATTTAAAGACACTTTGAATGCGGAGGGCGCATACAATGCTGTCCAGTTCGGACTCGTCGGGGCGCCGCCATGGAGATGTATCTTTCAAGTCGGCGACTCAAGTCAAGTGTGGGATCAAGGCGTGCGAAAATATCATGACCAAAATGAATCAACGGGAGACGCGAGAGATCGGTGGCTGTAAGCGGTGTTCGGAAAATGATGGGATCAACTAAGTTTTGCTTCTGTCTACGGCATTTCCGTAATTTTGCCCTTGCACCAGCGACGCTCACCACGCTCCCTACACCACACTCGTTTGCACCCGCGACAAGGATTCGACTAGGGGCTTAGTGAAAGAAAGAAATATTTCAAGAAAAACTACGAAAAACTAGGAAGCACCAAGAAAACAGAAACGCAAAAAGGTTATTCGGGATCGCACGTGGCAACGACTGCACGGAGTCGGTACGTGCGGGAGCGCGTCTGTTCTATTGATAACTGAACAGAGATAATCTAACAGGTCTTGGTCTTGTTATCAACAGTCACTTGTAGCAGCTGCTTGTTAGAGGCAAGGCAGCTCGTTACCCCGAGGACATTATTTTATTCCGTAGGTCGGGCTTTTTTGTTGGAGTGACACCAGAGGGTAAGAATCTAACAGGTCCATCAGAAGCAGAGTTTACTCCGGTAGAGGTCCTTGCCCACTTGGTGGTCTGCTGCGAGCACGCAAGGGAGTAGCACGATGCCTGCTGCCCCCGAGCCGCCTCCGCGCTCCAGTCTGAGGCCGCCTGCGCCTGCGAGGACTTCGAGTCTTGCTGCTTCTGCGGCGATGAATGGGACGACACGGACAGGGCTTACTCCGCCGAGGGTGCGCACGATAAGTGCGGCGAAGGCGGCGCCCACTATGGCGCTGTCTACTGCACAAAATATGTCTCAACCCTCGATGTCTAGGCCGACGACGGCGACGACTGCTGAATCTACTACGTCTACGACATCTATGACTTCACCTATGTCGCCACGAACAAGAACCACGTCTACTTCCTCTGCGTCTACAAAGGCGAAGGATACGTTGGCGTCTATGGCTTTCACGACTCGCTCCGTCTCCTCATCCAAGCTATCCACCTCACCGTCTACATCTTCTACATCCAAACTATCGCGCTCCTCCTCCCCCCGTTCGCGCCAATCCAGCACAACCTCCTCGCTCGCCCCCTCCGCTCCGTCCACGCCTGCGTCTGCCTCATCGTACACTTCACCCTACGCATCCACGGCCAGCAGTACTTCTGCTTCCGCGTCGCGAGCGCGCACGACGAGCAGCTCGGCCCGAACACCGGTGGCGTCGTCGTCGGTGGCGTCGCCGAAAACGCCAACCCGGATACTGTCGACGTCGTCGCTCAAGTCCCCCAGTGTGGCGTCTCCCAGGACACCGACGAGTGGGGCGTCTCCGTCGCCCAGGACACCCACCGCGTCCGCGCAACCGGGCGGGCTGACGCCCGCGCCGCGGCCGCGGAAAGTCAGCACGGCGTCGGGGTACGCGTCGCCTACTATCGCCAGTCGGGAGCGGACGGAGAGCATCACTGGGGGCGGGGGTGCGATGAAGGAGAGTACAAGCACGGGCACGGGCACGGGCCGGAGGTGAGTTCTATTTTAATTTATTTTCCTGTTCCCGTTTTTTGCGCTTCCGTGCTTCCTTCCTGTGGCATTTTTCGGTTTCGGTCTCTTTTTCGTACTTTATTTTTTGTTTTCCGTCTCCTTTGTTTGTCTTGCGGACGCTGACGGTGCGTTGGATCGCAGCAGCAACAGCAGTACCGCACCTGGGTCCTCATCTGGCGCGACGGGTGCAGGCGCGGGCGCGGGTGTAAATGGGATTGCGACCAAGAGTGTGAATGGGAGTATAGGGAGGGTATCGGGGAGGTGCGTCTCGTTTTCGTATTTGTTTGGCGTTTTCGGTTTTGTTTCCTTTTTTTCCGCTGGAGGTTCGGGTGTACACCCTCCTTGATGGGGAGCCAATGTGCGGCCCTAAGTACATCCGGTGTGGGCTTGCGTTGTATCGTGCATCGCGTACCGGGCATCGGGCATCGTGTGCTTGTAGCGGGAGATTCGGTCCTTGCGCGGATTTGTACAGACCCGTTTCGTACTGGGCATTAATATTGCCCATCGTCGGGCGGGCGTAATACGTGCCTTTTTTTCTTTTTCTTTTCACGTTTTGAGGCTGTTCGCCGAGCTGATGCTGGCTCGTTTTCGTTTGAGCAGGACACTGGCGTCGTCTTCGAGTAGCACGACGAAGACGGGGGCGACCAGCCCGACGAGTGCGACGAGGGAGAAGAGTGGGAGTGTGGACCGGGCAGCAGGGAGGTACGCACGCACGCTTTCTTTATGTAGGCGCAGGCGGAGTCGGTTCTGTGCAATATCGAGTGGATGCTAGAGAAGAAGCTGGCCTGCCTCTTGGTATTTGGTCCTTGGAGCGACGGAGTGTCGACTTCTTGGCCACGGGGCTTTTTTCCATTCCGTTGAATCCGTTCTCGATACCCTTCCTCGTCTTTTCTTTTGTCATGCGCATCGCTGTTCTGGCTTCTGACGCGCTTCTCCGCAGATCCTTGCGCACGGCGGCATCGTCATCGTCCCTATCTTTATCTGCAGTCTCGACGTCAACGTCGAGTACGACGAATCCGAATCCGAATCCGAATCCGAATCCGAGTCGCAGTCCCACGAAGGAGCGAAGGGAGACGGAGAAGAGCGTTACTGTTACTAGTGCGACGAGTCCGACCTCGACCAAGGAGAAGAACAGCCTGAATGGGGCTGGGAGTGTTGGGAGAGCAGGTGGGAGGTGCGTGCGGTTTTCTTCATTCTTGAGTCGGTTTTTGTTTGGTTTTGGTTTTGGTTCTTCTCGAGGGAGGAGAAGGAGGATTTGGGGGCAGTGTTTCCCTTCTTTGGGTTGCGGCTACATGCGCGCAGGAGACGCCTTGCTTGGGGATTCGATCCCTTGGGCGCCTTGGCTGGGGTGGGCAGGGTGGGGTATGACATCGCATGTCCACCCGCCCACGTATCTTGCTTTCGCGCACACCGGACTAGGCCCTTGCTCTGGTTGGTGTTGTGTGGGCTAAGGATCGTACGGAAGGAGGGCGCATATATAACGGTCTGATTCCCATATATCCTTCTTGGGGCGTATATATCCTCTCGGGCGCCTGTGGGTGCCTCTGACCCATATATCCTTCTTTGGGCGGCACAAGCCGTGGCTCGTCCGTCGTATATTCTATTCAGTTTTCGGCCGCAGTATTGCCTTACGTCCTCCCGCGATATCCCTCCTTCGTCTCCACACTGTTCTCCTCACCTTCCTCTTCGCCCCCGCACTGATGCTTACTCCGACGCTTCCGTCCTTCCTTTTTTCCATACGCGCATATTCTGTTTTTGGCGGTAATACTGACTAATTCGTACCCGCAGAGCGCTCCCCGCTACTACATCCGGGTCGGCATCAACGTCAATATCTACGACTTCCTCGAGCGCGACGCGGGGCGTTGGTGCAATTGCGAGTCCGACAAAGGAGAAGAATGCTACTGTTAGTGCGAATGCAGGCAGTGTAGGCCGAGCAGCGGGGAGGTAAGTGTTGTTTGCGTTTTCCTCTTCCTGCCTTTGGGTCGTTGGGATTTGTGATTCACCATTTACGATGGGTGGGAGGCTTTGCTTTGCTACGCGTACCGCCGGCCCTTCTGTCTCCATTTATCCATCCTGTCTTCGTCGACTCGTCGCTGATCATTAATTATTTATTATCTCCGCAGATCGCTCCCCACCACACCTGGCTCCTCGACCCCGACCTCGACCGCCGCCTCTACCTCCGCCGCCTCCCGGCGGAAACCCGTTCCGTCGTCTTTCGCTTCCGCAACGTCCGCGTCCACATCCACATCCACGCCCTCGACGCCGAAGACGCTCAAAACACCTTCATCAATGGGGCCTTCCCCCAAAACGACAGCGCCTTCCGCTTCGGTTCCTCCTACTTCGATTTCGTTGGCTTCGACGCCGTCAACCGCGTCCGCGTCCACATCATCAACACCCGCATCTGCATCGACACTGCCTACACCTCAGCGCCCCATCATCCGCACCTCGTCGGCCCAGCAGCAGCAGCAAGCGTCCCGGTCACCACACACGACGTCACCGAGGACCGCGAGGCCGGGTGACGGTGCTCACACTACCACCACGTCCGCATCTACGCCTACGACGCTCTCTACGCCCACACTCTCCACGCCGACGTCGTCGCCCTCCACGCGCGCGTCCTCCGCTCTGGGCCACCAATCGCGCTCGCAGCCCGCATCTCGCGCGGGCTCCGCGCTCGGGATGCGCGCGCCCTCCGTCGGGCGCGTCGACACGTCGTCGTCCCAGTCTTTAAGGCGCGCGGCGAATGGAGGCGGGAGCGGGCCGGGGTCGCCTATATTCTACCTACATTCGAATGCGAGTGGGAATGGGAACGAAAAGAGTGGGGGAGGGGGGAGCCCGCTGGCGCATACCCAGGCGTTTGCGAGTGCGCGGGAGGCGATAAGGAGGGGGAGGGAGGCGACGATGCGGAGTGCGGCGGGGACACCGACGACGCCGAGTAGTGAGGGGCATGGATTTTGGGGCGGGGGAGGGAGCAGTGATGGGCATGGGGCGATGCAGCAGCAGCAGCAGAGCGGGTGGCTACCCACGCCGACGTCGCCTGCGTTTGTGGTGCCGCCTGTTCCTGAGCTTGAGGGTAGAGAGAGCGTGAGGAGGGAGAAAGTGGAGAAGCAGAAGGAAAATGAGAAGGAGACGGCGAGGGAGAAGGCGGCGGAGAAGGAGAAGGAGAGGGTGGTGGTAGAGAAGGAAAGAAAAAAGGAGACGGAGACGGAGAGAGATAAGGACGAGAAAGAGGGTAAGTTATCACTTCTACCCACGCCGCGGCATTCGCTGATTTGCACTCGTTGTGCAGCTACTGCGTCTGGCCCTGCGGCTCGGCCGGCGACGGCAATATCAGCGCCTGGGCCAGCGCCGTCAATATCAGCGGTAGTACCAGCAGCGCCAGTGCCGACATCCACAACTTCTGCATCAGCGATGCCGCGCGCGCGGAGTCGTAGTCGCGGACGTGGCGAACGGGACGAAGGGGAGAGGATTAGACCGGAAGATGAAGGTACGTGTTTCCGTTTGTCCTATCCACCTCTTTTATGCGCCCTGCGCTTCTCTCCCCTTTTGCTTCTTCCACCTGCTTTCACGTCCATACTTTTTGCGATCATATCATCCTTCCTCCATCTTCCCGCGGCAGTGATATCATCTCTCCCTCCATCCCTTCCCACTATGGACCTGCGGCAGTGTCTCCATTCCCATCCCATCCATCCATCCATCCATCCATCCATCCATCTATTATATATATAATCCA
Source organism: Mycena galopus ATCC 62051 (assembly GCA_014925785.1). Taxonomy (NCBI): domain Eukaryota; kingdom Fungi; phylum Basidiomycota; class Agaricomycetes; order Agaricales; family Mycenaceae; genus Mycena; species Mycena galopus. Next base: position 199,984 of record WIQG01000152.1, read on the forward strand.
CTCCCATCCCATCCACCCCGAGTACCCACCCCGAGTACCATATTTATTTCTTTTCATTCAATTTGCGTCCGGTGGCTCGACGAGCGATCATGATCGGCACCGCCATGCCACGGTGTCTGTCGACCAAACGTCGATCCCGTCTTCACCATCGTGTTTGTTGTGGGTGACGACGCGTTACATATACGTTGGCACCTACATACGCACACGTATCGTCGCGACCAACGCAGTTCGTGGCTCGGTGGGCATGCTCGCGTGTTTTTTGCGCCGCGATGTGCGAGACGATCGAGTGTCATCGTGACATTGCCTTCTTTTTTTCATTGCTTTGCTTTGCATTGCATTGCTTCTTAATTTTGACTCGGCCGCACTTCCTTCTTCCCATTTTCCCGCCACCTCCTCGCTCACTCGACTACCCCTCGCTCCTTACCCCACCTTGCCGCCCGCTCCAACCGTCGCTACCCCTTTCTTTGCTGCGTCATACCTACTGCTATTACCTAGTAATACCTACTACTTCGCTTCCGCGTCTACGCTTGCCTTGTACTTACATTCTTCAAACCCCGGCAAAAACCCATCATTCTTAATTCCACCCCATCTCCACCCATGATCTCCTCGCGCCCCCTCCCTGTCCCACCCCCGCGCATCCCCCGCTCCCCCTCATTCGATTCCGCTTCCTTCCCCACCTCCCCGCGCTCAGCTACATTTTCCCCTTCGCCGCGCTCCGCTACATTTGATTTCTCCTCCGTCCCTACGTCCGCGTCCCCACCCTTCTCGTACCACACGTTCCCCCGGATCCGCGTGCTGACGTTCGGGCCAGAGTCTACGCATGCACAGTCCGCGGCACAGGTGGCGACTGCCAGCGCCAACGCGAGCGCCTCGCTCGTCAACGCAAGTGGAAGCGTCAGCGCGCAGATCGTCAACGGGAACGGAAGCGCCAATGCGTCAGTGCAGCCTCTCGGGAACGGGAGTGAGATCACAAGTCCCAATGGACGCCCCACGCCGCCGCCGAGGTCACCAAAATCGCCGTCCCGGACGCGGAGTGCGGAGAAGGAGAAAAACAGGGAGAGGGATAAAGAGATGGGCTCGAGGTCGCCGACGAAAACGCGGAGCGTCGAGAGCAAGCATGGCAATGGTGCGTTTGTCGGTCTTTTTCAATTTTTGCCTCGGTTTTTCTTTCCGCAGTGGTCGTTTTGCGCGCTTCAATTCTTTCCCGTGCCTTTGGCGGGTGTTTTTCTTTATGTTTTGGGAGCGCGGCTCGTGTTTCTCGGCTGTCGTGACCTCCCCATTTCCGGGTCTTTCCTCGTGGCGGGTTGCCTTCCCGCTCTCGCTTCTCATTAGTGGGAACGCGGTCGGGCTGACGCGGCTCCTTGGGTGCTGGTCTACCTTCTTGCCAACGTGACCTCTGCGGAGGTAAATTTTGATGGGATATCTGTCGGAGTCTCAGGCCCGGTCGCTGGCCCTAGCGCCCGCCACGTGTTGCGTCGCGCTCCGAGCTCACTGGTTTCACATTCCAATTGGGGGGTGGCTATCTATCTCCGTCCACTTGTTACGGTCTTAGGGGCCGGGTCTCCTAGCTCAGCCAAACCCCGCTTATTCTCTTATCCGCCACATTTGTCTGTACCGCCTTGCCCATTTCATTATTTCATTCTCGTCATCGACGGACCCGTCGACTCGGACCTTTCGCCGCTCTGCAATGTCGCTTTTGAAAGAGGATGCTGAGCGTATTTTTGCAGCTTCGCGGAGCCGAGAACGCGTCCCGTTTCCCCGGGAGGATGCGCCCGCCCTCCCGACTAGCACGGCGACGGCGACCTCATCGACCTCACTAGCATCCACGCAGCCGCACGCACCCTCGCTCCCTTCGTCGGGTGGAGTCATCAGCCGCGCGCAGTCAGCTTCCGGTTCCGGGAGGTCGGCGCATGGACAGTCGAGCGGCTCTGCACTCGGGCACGAGAGCGTTCAGAATACTCCCCCCGCCACTGACGGCGCCTCCGGTACTGTGTCCCGCTCTGCATCGCTACCTGCTCCCCGGGTGCCCAGCGTGTCCTCTCCCCATCCTACGACGACACCCACGAGCCCATCAAACTCACATATTCCGCTTGCAATGCAGACGAGACCTAGGGAATTATCCGATCCACGCACAGCGCAAGCACAATCACTTCTCGCTACCGCCGCGACGCGTGCGCCGGGGTCCCCGCCTCAGCACGTACAGACCCATCTCGCGCAGGCCACCCACTATCCCGGCCAGAGCGCATATGCGCCGCAGCCTGCTCCGGGTTCATCGCGCGCAGGGTCGCACTCGCCCACGCGGTACCCGTCGACGTCCTCCTCGTCGACACGCCAGCGCACGCCCGAGCGGACCGTCGTCCCAGGACAGGGGGCGCAGCGCACGCCGGAACTCCGTCCGTCGGAGAGTGGTGCCGGGCCACACATCACGCGCGAGGGGTCGTTCCGCTCTGCGTCAGAGGGAGCACATCTCACGCGCGAGGGCTCGTTCCGCACGCCGGAGCTCGCGCTCGATGTGAAACGGCTGCTGGCGAAGCCGGCCTCGGTGTCATCGACGGCGGCGCACGCGAGGGCGGAGTCGTTGGTGGGTACGGAGGGGACGCAGCTGAGGAGGAAGCGATACGACGCGGCGGGAAAGCGCGTTGAGCGGGTGGAGGAGGAGACTCGTGGGACTCGGAGCGACGACGGGCATGCCATGTCTCGGAGGAGCGAGGATAGGGCGTCGGAGCGAGAACGGGAGAGGAAGGAGCGGGAGGTGGCTCTTGCTCTTGTGACACCGCATAGTGGTGGCGAGGACAAGGAGAAGAAGGAGAAGCGACCGAAGAACGTGCTGAGGCGTAAACCTAGCGCCGGGCGGCCGATGCCGACCACACCTTCCTCTGCAACGACGGCGCTAACACCGACCGTTGCGAGCGCCGGGCCGCCGACGCTCAACCTCAATCTGTCCCTCGATCCCATGTCGTTCTCGTTCGCCGGCGGGGACCGTTCCAGCCCGCGAGGCAGTCCTGGTGAAGGTAGTGGGAGCGGGAGTGGGAGCCTCACTCCTGCCGGCGCAGTTGCTCAAGCATACAAACGGGGACTGAGTCCAATCAGCCCTGGAGCGTCACCCCTCCCATCCCCCACTTCCTTCTCCTCCAAGCGCAAGCAGACAAGCGAGAGCGGCCATGACGGCTTGCTCGTAGCGTCCGCGGAGACTGCTTCGCCACCAGTGACGCCGTATTACACCGTGTTGGGATCGACGTCGGGGCGTGTCGTTGCGGTTGGTGGACCGGACGACGCTTTCGACGGCGGGAGCTCGCTTATCTCTGCGTCGGCGTTCCCGATATTTGAAGGTGCGGCGCCGCGGACCTCGAAGCCCAAGGAGTCAACGTCTGGTGTCGGGCGGACACTGACGCGCAAGGTTAGCGAACGGTGGGTGCGCAAGCGGGAGGACTCGGAAGATGATGTGCGCGGGCGGGCAACATCGCAGGGCGAGCGTCTCAAAAAGAGCACGAGAAGTGGGAGCCGCACGACTGGCGATGATCACAGTCCCGCTCGTGACCTAGAGTCGGTGACATGGACCAAGACGCCCTCCTCGTTATCACAGTCGCATGATGACGGCGGATTTACGAACGAGCCACGCTCGCGACGTTCGGAGCCTGCGCTGGGTGGTGGCAGCAAGATCTGGAAGCTCATGAAACGGATTAGCACCGGCGGGCTGAAGGAGAAGTACGACCGCGATCCACGCTCGCTACCGCCCGTTCCACCTCTCCCGCCTGTACCTCCTGTGCCACAATTCTCCAAAGATCTCGCCGTAGAAGCGAGGGGTGCCATGTCCACGGATGGCCATTCGCGCGATGAACCTGGCGCACTTTCCCGTTTCATGCAGTCGCGGACGTCTATCAGTGGGCCACATCCTTCTCCTTCCTCCGGTATCCCCCGACCCGCTGCGCGTTCTCTACCCATGCCTCCTCCCATCCCTGCGTCCCAACCCTCCAGAGTCAGCACCAACACCCGCTCTTCCTCTCCCGTCTCCTCCTCCGATGTCGCTTCCTCGAAATTCTTCCACAAAACACCTAGCTCAGCGCGGTCGTCGACCTCCTCATACGGTGACGAGTCGACTCCTCCCCCGATGCCTGCCTCGGTCCCGAACGTCATCATCGGGAAGCACATCGTCCCTCCAAAAGATTTGTACAAGCTCGACCTCTCCGAACTGCAGTCGGGGTCGCCCGATGACAAGAAGGTGCCCACCAAGCCCATGGCGTTCTTCGGCGCCCAGAACCTCCGCGCGCCTGACGATTGGACGATTGTCAATACGCCAGCTGAAGAGCTTCCCCCCTCCCTCCCTCATCCCCCGCGCCGCCTGCCCGTACCTTCGACACGGAGTACCCATCGCCTCAGCGACACGCCCAGTATCCCCGAGTTCTCCACTGTCGCCCCGTTCAACTCCTTCGGGCGCAGACCCACAACAGGGGACAGGCCGCGCGTTACCAGCGTACTGGCTTCGCTCGAGCCGACACCTGCGCGACGGTCCTTGGCCACGAGCGACATCGCAAGCCAGGTCTCCAGTACGGGGAGTGTCACCAGCACTACCTCGACAGCGCGCCAAAAGCGGCTCGCGAAGCGTTCAGCGTCATTGCCCCGGCAAGAACCGCTGAACTTCCGCGATAAATCTGAGGCGGCGGCGCGGGCTCTGACAGAGAAGGAGAAGGCGGATCGGTGGGACGATCTCTTGCAGCGCAGCGACCTAGCTGGAGGGACGCTTCATCTCGGGACGTCCGAGCAGCTCCCATCCGATAACATCTCGCTGCGGTATTCGGCGTCGTCCGCGCAGCTGTTAAATGGTACGTCCTCTAGCCGCTTCCAGCGCGCATGCACGCTGACTTTTGATCCAGACTTGTGATCTGACCATGCTAATGACAAATTACGACGACCGGGATAGATCTACCCATGTTACGATCGCTCATTTGGTTACGCAAAACGCTCTGTAGACACGATTGCTGTTGTACTTACCTCCGCGGTGTCTTTCATACGCCCTCAGTCGCTCTCTCTTCGTCCATTTGTTTTTTTTTGCTTTCTCAAAACTTTCTGTACTATACCCGATTTGCGCTGATATATACCTACCCCGCTTACATTTTGTAGTACTACACACTTACACTAGCTACCGTTATAATTCAGTTTGCCACTCAAGATCGATTGAATATCGAGGGGTAGAAGAATCCTCTGCTAATTCGAGACTGAATACGGAATATTTCTATTCAACTGTTGTTCACTGCTGGTCGTTGGTTCCGACGGTCAGAAAGTTCGAACTCATTCGCCGACCGCCGAAACCTTAGAGTGGTCCCAGCGCTGACCGGTCTGTCGTTGTTGACGAGCAGACCGCAAATTTATTACTCTTATAGGCCGTTCTTCAACACCAGAAGCTCACCATTTAAATGAGCGAACTGAAAATTCAACGTACGACACACACTGCATATGAGTTCTGTTCGACATGGAGCCAGCCGCGACTCTGAACTTGGCAATTCTATATTACAGTTTACAGACGGTAACAGACCCTGAACCGTTTCTCCTTGGCAAGACAATCACGCTACAATATTAGAGAGGTACACTCTCCCTTCATACGCATGGAGGGCCACTGCGTCTCCGCGAGACGGGTTCAAGGTTTCCGCAGCGTCAACCTCAGGTGCTACGTGTTTTTCAGTGTTATAGTTCCCAAAAACCAGCCTGAACTCGGCGTCGCCCTTGCTGAATGGGGGATGGAATACAACATCGCCGTCTGTGAAATTCAGTATAATGAGCGCGATACGTCCTTCGTATGCGCGCCTATACGCGAAAACCTCTTCGTGCTGGGGTGCCAAGTCTTGAAAGTCGCCGTATATCTAGTTCCTTGTCAATTTGAGTTGGATAATATACATCGAGTAATGGCGCACGAGAACTTTATGCTCCTTGCGCAATTGCAGCGCTTGTTTCCAGAAAGCGTGAACACTCTGTGGGTCTTCTAGCTGCACGGCGGCGTTCCATGTCGGGTAGTCGTCGTTAACGCGCATCCAAGGCGCCCCCGTGGTGAAGCCGGCGTGTGCGCTCGAGTTCCACTACGAGATAACATTGTCAACATTGGTCATCGGTAATCTGCTGCACGGAGCTCAATTACCTGCATCGGGATACGCCCGTGGTCACGAGCTTTCTTCTGCAAGTCGTCGATTACATCACTCATGTCAACAGATTCCTCGTCACCGCCTGATTCCCGCCGACGCTTGTCCAATATCCTACCGCTAAACATTAGTTCAAGGAAGATATAAAGGTCCGAGATTACCCGCGATAGAAATTCTGGGTCGCGACGTCCTTATACTCCTTTATACCCCAGGAGCGAGGAAAGTTCCTGATGCCAATCTCTTGGCCTTGGAATACGTACTGTGTTCCGCCGAGAGTGACCTCCAAAACCGCCAGCATCTTGGCCGAGATGGAGCGCCATTCATCAGCATCATTTCCCCAGCGTGTAACCGAGCGCCCTTGGTCATGGTTTTCAATGAAAACGCTGAGGGAAATGCGTGAGAAACTCTATGAATAGCTTTCTGGTGAAAGATACAAACGCATTCCAGAATCCCTCTTCACGCTTGAACCTCTGCCAGCGGTTGACGATCTCTTTGAACTCGGAAAGTTTCCAAGGGCGATAGATGAACGGCTGGCGTGTTGCGGTGCGTGGAGAGTCCAGATCAACGAGCTCAAAGTGAAAGACCATGTTGAGTTCCTCATTTGCTGGGAGGACGTACCGCGCGAGTTCCGCGGCGGAGTGCGTGAAAGGCGTTTCACCCACGGTGATGAGGTCATATTCTGGGAAGTTCAGGATACGAGGACGACATCACTTAGGAAATCACGAAATACAGACGAGAGAGAACATTCTGAACATCTCGTGGAGAAATTCATGCACGCGGGGACTTGCTCGGACGTCAGGTTGTCATATTTTGACATCAGCGGGACGTACCCATTAGCAAAGAGTGAACTAGCGTCTTGATATTCGTCTCCAGGATTTTCACTGGTGCATCAGGCAGACCATCGGCCTTGGAAATAAGGTTGATGACATCCATCTGAACAGTTTGTCAAATTGCTGCCAGATATGCAGAGAGAACACACGCGAAATCCGTCACACCCGCGGTCGACCCAAAAGCGCATGAGATCCCAAACAGCTGGCGGACTTGCGGATTCTCCCAGTTGAGATCAGGCTGTTTCGTATGGTACAAATGAAGATAATATTCATCCGTTGTGCCGTCATATTCCCAAACAGAACCTAAAAAATGTTGAAATGGGGCAAAGTTTAAAAAGGGCAAGGAACCTTGGAATTGGGCTTTCCAATTGTTCGGTGGGTGACGGTTACCAGCGGCGTCGTATTTGGAGGACGCCAGATGTACCAGTCGCGTTTCGGGTTTGTTTTAGAAGATTTGCTTTCGATGAACCACTCATGCTAGCATATATAGATCGAACACAAGTTGACGAAAGTTTTGAGACCAACCTCGTCGGATGTATGGTTTACAACAAGATCCATCCTACTTCAGTGTCAGAATGCACTTCATTCAATGGAACGCTTACATCAATTTAATTCCACGACCGTGCAAACTAGCCAAAAGGTTGTCCCAGTCTTTCAGAGTACCATACCTCGGGTCGATGTCGCGGTAATCCGATCTGCAAATTTATGGAGGGCTTGTCAGAGTGTCAGTAATGAAGGCAGCAGGAATACCTTACATATCGTAGCCCATATCCGCCAAAGGCGATTTGTAATCGGCGAGAGCCAGACCACATTCACGCCCAGGTTTTCCAAATAATCCAATTTCTGCGTAATGCCATTGAGGTCGCCGAACCCATCGCCGTTGGAATCGAAGAAGGAGATCGGATAGATTTGATAGACCACAGCAGCCTTCCACCACGTCTCGGGATAGGTCACCATGCTTTTACTGGTCGATGTTCTTGTCGATGGAGGAGAAAGAAAGAACGATGAGAATCACGAGTCGGCATCTCAGCGGCATGTGTCTAGCTTCTTTTGCGGCTCAAAATCCTTCTTCGCTGGCCGGGGACTTCCTGCCTCGTTGCCAGCTAACTCCAAGTAACGACTTGCAGTCGTACACCGCTGACTCGCCGTACTACAAACACTGCCTGCCACTTGGTCTGGCCACCGGGTTCCCTAGTCGGAATCTATATGCAGTCTAAATGCGCCGAATCGTCGTCCGGTAAGTATAGGATTGGCTGTAAAACGAACATGCACGTTTCCAAAAAGACGGAATTGACTCGATGCCATCATTTTCTACAGCCACTGATCTCGCTTCTTTTCCACCTCCTTGCACTGGCCTTGCACAAACACGCGCGTTCACTGGCGATGTCAACGAGGCAAGCATAATTCAAGCATGCTTTCAACAATGTGGGCACCACGAGTCAAGATCCGGAGAAGCGCCTTCATGTGCAAGCTACTTGGTGTTGGCGCAATTGTACCTGAATTGCACCATGGTTAACTGGTTTCGCATTGAGTTTGAAAGGCACCAACAGCTCGTAGGGGGAATGTGGGATGTTAAAACATATTCACAGTATCTGATGGGAATCACTTCTTACCACCACGTTCCCTCGCGGGGTCTTTAGTTCACCACTTCCCTGGTGTATATCTAGTATAGTGCGGTGTGTTTTGAGTCTAATCCCACCCCTTCAGTTGCTGAATTTTAAACCCCAGATCGGCACATCCATGTCATACCTAATTTACCTGCCGCCGAGTGTTTGTTCATCGCCGCATGGCACATGAAAGTCATGACTTATAAACTGAATGTCGCTGGAGCAAGTCCACTGAGTTCCCCCATGTCAGCTGCTGGGGACGTGATACGCACCGCAAACGCGGGATCCGGCGTATTCCCTCCACTGCAGGCCGCCTTTAGCCTAGTGTCGTATATTGACCAAAGCATCGCGTTGGTGAGATTTGCACACTTCGTCAATGACCCATGTGGCGACGACTTTGATGCAGTTCAAATCCAACAAGAATGAAATCAAAGCCATCGGACTGTATTCCCAGCAGCTCTCACAACAGCTGAAGCGACACAGACCCGCCAATTCGAAAGGGACAGAGGATTTCGGCAAGTAATATCCATTTTTCTGCTCTCGTATAGTTGTGGGGCATTCAGTTTGTCATGAACGTAGGGTGATCAGCGATATTCACGAGTATGTCAGGCAATTGACAAAGAAAAATCCCCTTGTTCAATATTTTCAACGACAACCCATTACCAACCGACTGCAAGACTATCGGAACCAGTTGAGAGAACAGTTCGACTTGTTCAGCGTGAGCGACGAGCTATTTCTTCATTACATCCCGGCTCACACTTTGTGCAAAGATCACCTCAGATATCGATATTCAAGAGGCTCACCGCGCCGCGGAGGAGGCACGACAGGCTGACAGGGCGACGATGCAGGTGATGCAGGAGGAAATTCGCAAATTTTCTTCGCAGATCACGACATCACCCATTGGCGTGTCCCAGTTCGCCGCAAAGTATGGGTTGTCCAAGACCCAGCCCTCGGCTGGAGATGTGTGTAAAGAGCTTGAGGTCAGCTCGATTCAATCCTATGGCGATTCTAAAAGTTGCTTGACAAGAGCCATAGGAAATTCCGGAGGAAGGCGGACACAGGAAGAAACCACAGTGCTGCAAGAGAGTCTCCAGCTAAGCAAAATGCTTTTTAAATCCGAGTCCGTCTTGTTCTTTTTCGTCTTCCAATCAGGTTTGTTCACAGCCGAATGACAGTTACAGATGGTTCTCGGATACGTTTAATTCGAAAGAGTACTCCGAGTCTGAAGTGCAAGGCCTCCTTGCGAACGGAATCTCCGACATTGTGAGAAAATTGGAAGAAGCACGCCTTCTCGCGAATCGCACCCGAGTGCAGCTTCAGCACGAGAAGAACGATCTGGACAAGGTCGCAATTTTGTTTCGTTCGCTAAACATGAGGTCCAGAGATGCGCCGTTTATTCGGTCGTTCCAACGAGCGGTGCACAGCGACGTCGAATTACAGATTGTGCTTAACGACTCGTTGAGGCTTGAGTGATGCAATGCCTTGATTGAAATAGATTTGGAGCACTCGCTTTTGCGCCGCCTGACTTGAAATGGAAACTCCAAGACTTCACAGGTACTGTGATTAGAGACGCCATGAAAAAAACTCGGAGCAGGTGTGCCTGTGTTCTGTCCGATTCAGACAAGGTCCAGCAACCCTGAAGCGGTGGTTGAAAGTGTGGTCAAATTTTCCTTTCCGAAACAGGATGTGTGAGATTGAACCGGCTAATATCTTTCTCTTAATATACTAGTTAAGGCACAACGAGATAGTCGCGGCATTGCGGGAACTTCGATATTGAACTACCATAGGTCTAAACAGGTGGACTAAAAAGTACAGAACCAACCCTGAATATCACTGATACAACAGGGAATACATAACACGAAACCAAATCGACGGAAGTCAAACAAAAAAATGCATACGAAATACGAAGAAAGGCGCGCGAGAGTTTACGCAGGAACGACGAGGGTCACAATCTTCTTACTGCTGCTATCGTTGGGCACGCTCCCAACAGTATCGCGCAGGTCAAGCACAGAACCGTCAGCCATCTCGAAGCAAGCTTTCTTGAGCAGTTCATCGCGCTTCCCGAAGGCCTCGATTAGCGGCGCCATCTGCCACAGAAGGGAATACAACGGGACCGTCGACCCAATGCCGGGGACTACGAGAATAGTTAGCCAGTACCGTTATTGTGAATGCAGCCGGCGTACTTGGTATTCTCTGCTCGGTAGTTTGGTTCTTGACAACAACAGTTATTTCAACCAATTCTCCTTTTGGAGGATCTTTCTGCACGGATGTTGAGTATACTAGTCGGGAGCGAGTCGCTCCAGCCGCACCTTTGGCGCATTGAACCGCTTTTGCAGCTTCGCAAGACGGTCGGCGTCGGACGAGCGAGATTCGGCCATCTTTGCCTCAAAGCCATCGGATGCGATCTGGATGTATTTGTTGAATAAAACAGCCGTGAACACTGAAGTGAGAACCACGATCACCTTGAACTCCCCAAAGCAATTTTTGATCGACCGTTCTGCGGCTTCGAAATCGTTTGCCGCTGCCTTGAACTCCGTAGAGGGTTGCGCAGGATCGTATGTAACTTCCGCTGCAGCTTCAAGGGCCTTCTTAGCACCTTGAATTGCGCTACAAGGACCAACATTAGCCAAGCATAATGAATTGACAGCACCGGAATACACACGTCTCGAGCGGATTGTACATCGTGAAGCTCCTCTCGGCATTGAACGCAGTGGCCAAAATCTTGCACCCGCGCACAAGCTGAACGCTTTGCCAGTAATACGGCCGTTTGGTCAGCGAAAGAAGTCTGAGCAGATCTTTGTACGCGTCCGGCAGGACCGCTTTGACATCGCGAGTCTAGAGATGGAACCAGATTCAGTGCACTGTGCGATAATATGCAAATGATATGGACGCAATAATCAACATACCAGGCTTTCAATGAATGCGTCCCATGCCGCTTTGAGCTCCGCCAAGGTGGCCTTCCTCTCGACCAGATTCACCCCTCTAGATCATCAGTTGAATATCTCTGACCGCTGTGTAAGGGTGCAAGCGTACTCTTTGGCCAGCCTCCACAAGCCGACATCCTGCAAGCGGGCGGCCACGCTGGGATCCCGCCCGCTGACGAATATGTCGATGGCCATCGCAAATTGAACGGAATACACGAGGACATCCTAAACAGAAGACTATTAACTATGAAGAGCACGAATGTGGCACCCACATCAGCCGCGTCGGCGAGCGACTTCTGGATGTTGTCGAACTGCTGAAAAATAGCGGATAATCGGTCCTTCGCGGGTGCAGCGACCTTCGTCGCCTGAAGACGCAAATTAATCGACCTGAGAAGCAAGATGTCGTCGCGCCTGTGTATCTCGTCGATGTTCTTTGGGGCATCGCCCTGGAAGTAGTGTGAACAACATGAGGGCGACACTACGACCGTACGTACCCGTAGAAATCCGGACCCGATCAATTCCTGGAATAAGCTCCTGAGGTTCGTGCGGTTGTCGTACCAGGCAGTAATAAATGCGAGATCTTCATGTATGCCGGTATTACTTGCAAACTTCGACACCAGCGACTCCTGTTCAGCAGTCTCGGCAAGCCTCAGAAGGAATCTACGTAGTTTATTCAATCGAAGAACGAATTTAATCTCCAGATGAGTGTAACGCACTCCTCAATCCACAGTAGTGATGTTCCGGCTTTGGCCTGAGGCCGCGAAGCCCCGGCTTTTCGGCCTGGCCCCGGCTCGGCCCGGCCTCGCTTAGGTTGGGCTTGGGCTCGGCCTGGAATTTTGCCAGGCCGGGCCCCCATTTCCTGAAATTTACCAGCCAAAAGCCCCGGCTTGGGCCGAAGCCGGGGCTTTTCGGGGCTTGGCTCGGGCTTGGCTTGGGGGTTTTCAAAGCCGAGCCCAAGCCCAAGCCGGGGCTTTCAGGCCAAGCCCAGGCCGGAACATCACTAATCCACAGTATCATGCCCGCATACGAATCGAAAGCTGCCCACGAGTCGTCCAGATTAGCCAGCGATTGGCTGACAAGATCATTGATATCGTCGCACACATCCCGTGCTTGGGACAGGCTCCAGTACAGAGAAAAATGGTTGCGATTCGTGAGACAAACGTCATGGCCTGCGAGCGTGAGGAGCTTGGGCAGTATTTCGGTGACGGGGAACCCAGCAGGATTTTTCAAGCGCGTGAGGCCGTCGAAGAGAGACAATTTTATCGATATGGCGGTCGACGGGTCAGTTATCGGTTTCGCAGATGAGGCGCTGTCCGGTTTCGTGAGCGACGAGTCGCTCACTGGCGTTGGCTTTCGGTGGTTTCTGGAGTTCGACATCGAGTGCGGAGAGTTGCTGTCCTGGGTTCGGCGACACCTTAAATCTTGGTCCGCAGTGGTCCTAATCCCTTATGTCGCATTCCCATGCGCAGGATGCAAGGCGAGAGCAGGGAATACGTTAAGGCTCCAACCTTTTTCGTTTGTAAACGTTTGTAAACGGATTACAGCTCTTTGCGGTACAACAGGCGCGAGCTGTTTTTTTTTCCATTTTGGGCCACTTTTGAGTGTTTTCCACTAGGACAGTCGCCCTGCCCTCATTTTTTACCCGTTCGCCTTGGTTATAGACTCAATCGATTCGAATTCAAAATCCGCAGCGAACAGGCTCCTCAGATTTCAAACCGATCTCCAAGGTGGTTTTCCTGGCAAGGAAAATCACTTTTTTCCGGCCAGTTTTGATTGTTTCCCACTAGGACAGTCGCTCTGCCCTCAATTCTTACCCATTCACCTTGGTTATAGGCTCAATAAATTCGCCTTCTAGTTCCGCAGCGGACGCGTTTCTCAGAATTTCAAACCGGGCACCACGGGGCTTTCCTGGTAAGCGAAATCATTTTTCTATGGCCACTTTTTGATTGTTTCTCAATAGGACAGCTGCCCTGCCCTCAATTCCTACCCGTTTACCTTGGTCATAGGCTCGATCGATTCGCCTTCAGATTCCGCAGCGAAAGGGCGTCTCAGATTTTGACATTGATCGCCAAGGCGCCTTTCTGGCAAGGGAAATCAGTTTTTTACAGCCACTTGTGATTGTTTCTCAATAGGACAGTCACCCTGCCCTCAATTCTTACCCGTTCACCTTGTTTATAGGCTCAATCAATTCGCCTTCATAATCCGCAGCGAACAAGCTTCTCAGAGCTTCCAACCGATTGCCAAGGCGGTTTTCTGGTAAGGGAAATCAGTTTGTTACAGCCACTTTTCATTATTTTTCAATAGGATGGTCGCCCTGCCCTCAATTCCTACCCGTTCGCCTTGGTCATAGGCTCAATCGATTCACCTGCAAAATCCGCAGCGAACGATCCCCTCAGAACCCTTCATTTCACCCCTAAAACAATTTGTTATTTTTACCTCCTTTGTGGGCAGCACCACATCGTGAACATACAATAGTGTGTATTACACCAATATAAAAATGTAGTATCTTAGTTATAGGATACAAGTCAAACATACAACGAAATAATGCTTCTAACAGGCCCAGATCCAACCCTACAGCTGTCTTGTGCCAAAATCCACTTGAAACTAAACTCTTGTGCCAGGGAAACATTCTTGGGGTGATGATGAAATCTGAGTTACTGATTCCCTGCACACTTTTACGGCAAAGGGATTGAGCCCGTAACTAAGGGGACAGGTGAAATACTGAGAGCAGGGCAGCTGTCTTACTGAGTAAACACTCAAAAGTCGTGGTGAAAAAGTGATTTCCCTTACCAGCAAAATACCTTGGCGTTCGGTGTGAAAGCCCGGGATACCCATTCGCTGCGGATTATGAAGGCGAATCGATTGAGCCTATAACCAAGGCGAACGGGTAAGAATTGAGGGCAGGGCGGCTGTCCTATTGAGAAACAATGAAAAGTGGCTGTAAAAAACTAATTTCCCTTACCAGAAAGGCGCCTTGGCCATCGCTTCGAAAGTCTGAGAAGCCCATTCGCTGCGGGCTCCGAAGGCGAATGGATTGAGCCTATAACCAAGGCGAACGGGTAAGAATTGAGGGCAGGGTGACTGTCCTATTGAGAAACAATCACAAGTGGCTGTAAAAAACTGATTTCCCTTGCCAGAAAGGCGCCTTGGCGATCAATGTCAAAATCTGAGACGCCCTTTCGCTGCGGAATCTGAAGGCGAATCGATCGAGCCCATGACCAAGGTAAACGGGTAGGAATTGAGGGCAGGGCAGCTGTCCTATTGAGAAACAATCAAAAGTGGCCATAGAAAAATGATTTCGCTTACCAGGAAAGCCCCGTGGTGCCCGGTTTGAAATTCTGAGAAACGCGTCCGCTGCGGAACTAGAAGGCGAATTTATTGAGCCTATAACCAAGGTGAACGGGTAAGAATTGCGGGCAGAGCGACTGTCCTAGTGGGAAACAATCAAAACTGGCCGGAAAAAAGTGATTTCCCTTGCCAGGAAAACCACCTTGGAGATCGGTTTGAAATCTGAGGAGCCTGTTCGCTGCGGATTTTGAATTTGAATCGATTGAGTCTATAACCAAGGCGAACGGGTAAAAAATGAGGGCAGGGCGACTGTCCTAGTGGAAAACACTCAAAAGTGGCCCAAAATGGAAAAAAAAACAGCTCGCGCCTGTTGTACCGCAAAGAGCTGTAATAATCCGTTTTGTTTACGGACCCCTGTAAAAGGTAAAAAAAAGGTAAAAAACGGTTTAAACGGTTAGTAAGGAAGGTTGTACGCGTAAGTTACATGAGTCATTGTTCCGCCTGATCCTAGTGATGGCGCGGATATTTATCACTTGATAATTCCGCTGCTCGTCTCCGAATCGGAGTCCGACCGTCTCGTCTGCCACAAAGCTCCCTCCCAACGCCTTCCATATCATGTGCCGGGCCTCGCACGGACCACCCAAGACCGCTTTAAAAAGCTGTAACTTTTTTGCATGAATGGAAGCATCTCCTACTTTCGCAAAATGCGAGGATGTGGATTACGGCAGGGTTATTCAAGTCAAGACAGTTGTAACTATAGTATTATGTACACCTAACATCTGTAAAATTTATTAGGCTCAAATCTATCGTTTTTAAACGTTTGTAAACGTTTGTAAACATTTTCGAACCGTTTACCGTTTAGTTTACGGGCCGTCGTAAACGAAAACTAAACAGTTGGAACCTTAGAATACGTCCAGAGTCAGCGGGTCTCTGGCGATCTGCAACCGGCGATCTGCCATATGTCGGACATGTCTGCCTCCGTAAAGAGTCCAAGCATTATCATGGGATCCCTCATGGATCAGACATTTCAGTGAGGTTGCCGCAAAGCCCAATTGTAGAAAAGCAACAGCAGATGATCGATGGTGTCAAGAAGTAAATTGGCAGACGGTTGATAAACGTAAATCGGCGGGTAAGTATTTCTTTTTCTCTTCAAGTGACAGGTAAATAGCAGAGCGAGATCGAAGAGAGATAATTTTTAGTTCATAACAGTGACCCCGCTGTGTAATTGGAACCCAACCGGCCAGAAAATCCTGGCTCAGGCCATCAGGAAAGTGGACCCCCGCTAGCCAGCACTAGATAAGCGCTTGAGAGCACTGCATAGCTCCCTAGCAGCCATAGGCACATCCCCCCTATGTGGCGCTAGGGAGTGCTTGGCTACCAACACGCCAACGCTATGCGGCACTAGGGAACGCTAGGCAGGGCAGGCCGCCTATTTTTATATTTCCCGTGCTCCGCCTTCCGCCCGCTCATTTTCACTAATACTCTGAATGGACTTGTAAATAATGATAATATTATTGGGAATGTAACTAGATGAGCAAGTAATGTACCAGGTAACCAATCCCTAATGCATGCACAAAGACTCTGCAAGTGGCAGACCCCACGTATCCGCCGT
Organism: Mycena galopus ATCC 62051; assembly: GCA_014925785.1. Classification (NCBI taxonomy): domain Eukaryota; kingdom Fungi; phylum Basidiomycota; class Agaricomycetes; order Agaricales; family Mycenaceae; genus Mycena; species Mycena galopus. Next base: position 216,373 of record WIQG01000152.1, read on the forward strand.
ACGGCGATTAGCCACACCGCGATGCGGTTCGGCGGGATCAGGACTGAGGTGCCTCGGAAGTACCGGTAACGGCACGTTCCTCAATGGTGCCACCCAGGACGAAAAGAAAAAACTCACTAGCGGCGTGCATAGAAATGTCGCGCGCTGTGGCCTGACCATCCACCGTTAGCGCCCGCTCACAGAGGCTATTTGGTGTCATGGCACTATCAGCGACGGCTTAACAGTGGACAGCCTGCTAACCAACACGACTTACCATGCACTCAGAACGTCTAAACCCTTTGAACCTCATCACCCGCTGCGCATTCCGCTGATACACAATTCGAAGAGGTTCCTGTGAATGATGTTAGAGAGGTCATGAATCATGATGAGGAGGATGTGCACCAAGATAGCAGACTGCAGGATTGGCTGAACACTTTGAAATTCTCTTAGACCTGCGTAGCAAAGGAGAGAGAACACAGTGCTTACATCCACCGCCGACCTTCAGATTGCATAAACACCAGCGACTGCGACCCGCATTATTGAAATTGGGCCGACATTGGAAGCGCACAGCGCAGCAAATTTTCGAGCTGTGCTTCGCTGGGCCTCCGAATCAGAACTAATCGCGATGGGAGAGAGAAGGTCGCACACACGCACTTGATCCATTCGGCACTCCGTGAGTCAGACAGAAGCTTGGGAGAGCAGAGGATGAACAGAGATGCCGGTTGTGGTCTACGAAAAACAAGAGCAAGACCAAGGACAAGACAGGATGATGGTGGACGTGACGTGGTCAAGAAGAACCAATCAGTGAGACACGTGAGAGTGGGACTTGAAGCAGCCATCGCCGACTAAAGCCGACCGTCCGCCTTGACTTTGTTGCCTTGACACCTCCCAACCGTCAACGCGCCGCCGAGTACTCCAGCCAAGATTCGACGATGGGGACGTGGACAGCTGCATGCTAAGAATTTGTGTGTCTCGGCGCACGTCGGTCGGGGTGGGCGTCGTTTGTTACGACGCGTGTCAAGTCGACGGTGCTTCCGTGGGGGATACACGTTGCCTACACGAATTCGTGTTGGTGGATAGGCTCGATTGAATATAATTCGTTTTATTTAACTGCTCCTGATATCAAGAACTCTCGAGTCTCAAGCCTGTACCTCTGTTGTATGGAAAGACAATATTCAAAGCTGGTAGCACAAGGTTGGCATGAAGGCAGCGTGGTAACTCAATGTGTTGAGCTCCTAGTATGCGGCCGATGCCGGATGACCCGAGAATACCCAGTGCCCCATAGTTCTCCCTAGAACGTAGGGCACACTAGGCAGCACTGTCCAAGCACTAGGGAATGCTATGGGTGCTATGCACACTATGGACAAATAGGGTCAACTAGGGCTCGGCAACACTTTTCAGCGCTTTTCCTGATGAGAGTCCGGTCATTCAACCTTCCCAATTGAATCGCTGCTCTTCCGTTATCGCACCCGGTCCGACACTCACGTAAAAACCCGACTCTGCCAGTGGGATAATCTTTAGCTAAAGTATACAATCCGAGTGTCTTCTCTCTTTCACCGGCGAAACTAAATGCCTTTTTCTCGAACTTGAACTTATCCGCCATTGCACGGTTGTGAATAATCTTGGGCTAGGGGTTCTGCAATGCCCTGTCTGCTGATTTGGTGATTAATGCGCCTGTCATTACCTCATGGCCAATGTGTATTGCCTGATAACGGGTGATATGCAGCATTGCACGTTCAAGGACGACTTCAACTTTCCCGAACGTGTTTCTGCCATTCAATGTCAGCTGTGGCGCAATTCGAACTACTTGCCCAAGTCGGTGCTTGTAGGTGCTTGTCCGGATCTTCCGACCGTCTATGTAGTGTCTCAAATGAAATAAGTGCTCTTCTTCGATAACGAAGTGTCTCGGCTATAACAGTCATGAACTCGTGGTTTGCACATTCTTCGAAACTATACTTGGATGAAGCCTCGACAGTGTTAACGCGATACCGCCACTTGCTCAGTCGATGGCGGATGTCATTTGCATGCATAGAAAACGGGGTGTGAAAACTGGTTGCAGAGTTTGGATATTCCGTGGTCTTTCATGGATGCGTTGGAACAATACTGGTTCCGAAGGGCTTGATGTGTCAAGGGATATCCCGGTATGCGATCCCACCTGTGTCAGCGGCTGGGATGAAAACGCTGGATCTAGTATATTCCCTTTCTTAGATCATAGTGGGAGGATTTCAATTTACCCACAACTTATTAATACCGGACGCTTGTTCGCCGCATGGCGAAGTTGAGACTCATAAACGCAACAGTGACGCCTTCATGGTATGTGATACCACTGAATTCCTCCCATGTCGACTACCAGAGACACAATGCGAGCCGGGAAACCTGGATCCGGCGTAATCTCACCGCTACAGGCCGCTTGTGGATCAGTGTCGTATATTGCTCAAAGCATCGCACTGGTGAGATTTGCAGAACGTATCCTTGAGCCATGTGGTAAAATCTTGGCTTTACTCTAGTTCAAATGCAACAAGCATGAAATCAAAGCAATCGGATTGTATGCCCAGCAGCTCTCGGAACAGCTGAAACGACATGGACCCAGCAATTCGACGGGGACGCAGGATTTCTCCAAGTAAGCTTTTCTGCGCTAGTATACTTGCAACTTAATCATGAAATTAGGGTGATCAGCCAAATTGATGGCTACGTGAAGGACCTATCGAAGAAGCCTCCACTTGTTCAATACCTCCAGCGTCACACCGTCACTGACAGGTTGCAAGAATATCGCAACCAGTTGAGGGCAGGATTTGAGCTGTTCAGCGTGAGCGCTTCGTATATTCTGCATTGCTTCTCTTTCACCACTTCGTGATAAGATCACATCGGATATCGATGTCCAAGACGCCTACCGCGTCGCAGAGGAGGCAAGAGCGGTCGACATGGCAGCGATGGAGGCAATGGATCAGGAAATTCGGAAATTTGCTTTGCAAATATGGAGCCTGGCAGAAGAGATCTGGACAAAGAGGGGCTATACCTGGCAGCTCCCAACCTTGGGGGCCCTATTAGGTTCGGGTATAGCATCCTTCACCGTGGAGGGGCGCAAGTCACCTACTGATGACAGACTTTATAAGATTCTTATTACTGAATCCACCCACCTTATCTGGAAACTCCGCTGTGAGTTTGTTGTTGGGCGAGAAGCCACAGACCGTCTGACCATGAAGTCCGAAACAAGTGGGTGTTCGCCATGAATGAGCGAATTGAGGTTGACCGTAACCTCACCAATACTCTTAAGTATGGAAAGCAATACTCTGTTGCTCCCTCTCTCGTACTTGGTACCTGGAGGGGTGTTCTCAAGGACGAAGATCAAATGCCAGATGATTGGCTGAGAGAACCTGAGGTTTTAGTGGGTATAGCTGCTGATAGGTCAAGAAGACCACCGTCCCCGCCCGTTGGGCGATGCGGCCGGAATAGATAAAGGCAGGAGCGAGCCCCACACTACAGCTTAGGCTAGTGCGTAAGGTATTTCCTCAGGGGTGGAAACACTCACTCTTCTTGGGGGTCCACAGGTCCCCCATACTTACCTGGTTTGGGGAGGCCAACCTTGTTGGTTGTCCCCTTACCTCTGCGTACCACCAAAAAAAAAAAAAAAAAAAAAAAATTTGCTTTGCAGATCACCTCGTCTCCCCTTGGCGTATCCGAGTTTGCCGCGAAATATGGACTGTCCAAGATCCGTCCATTATCTAGGAATGTGGGTAAGGATCTCGAGGTCAGCTCAATTTAAATTCTACACCGAGTACAGGTGACGGACCCTCACAGGAAATTTCCGAGCAGGAGCGCACACAGGAAGAAACCGTAGTGCTGCAAGAGAGTATCCAGCTAGCCAAAGTGCTCTTCAAATCGGAGTTCGTCTTCCATTTATCTTTTCAGAACAGTTTCTCATCAGTTCTCATCCCTGCGTGAACTTAGTTACAGATGGTTCTCGGAGACGTTTAATTCGGAGGAATTCTGCGAAGCTGAAGTCCAAGGCGTCCTCGCCAACGGGATTTTCGACATTGTGAGGAAGCTGGAAGAAGCACGCCTCCTGGCGAATCGCACCCGAGTACAGCTGCAGCACGAGAAGAACGATCTGGATAAGGTGGCGATTTTGTTTCGTTCGCTGAACCTGAGGTCCAGAGATGCGCCGTTTATTCGGTCGTTTCAACGAGCGGTTTACAGCTATGTCGAATTGCAGAGTGTTCTTAACGACTCGTTGAGGTTCGAGTGATGTAATTTTCTCTGTTGTAATTTAGGAATCAAGTTTGAGCGCCGAGAAGTGTTCTCGAAAAGGACATCGGCAGAGCGACAGACTGAATCGTGATTCTGAATTCGTGAAGACCGAATGAAATGCGGTGGCCCTTGTTGTGTACTTGTTAGTGAAGTTTATGGCGGCCAGAGGTTCCGACTTATTTGCAAGTCGGCGGGACATTGGCCCCCGCGAAATTTGTACTATCGGCGACTGGGTAGTGGGCCACCTTAATGTTTATGGCTCTGGGCAGGAATTACTGGGGACTTAGGATGTCCTTGGAGCATCCATAGTGAAGAAATACTTATTAAAAGTTGTCTGAATGTGATTGGCAGAATTTACATGACGCTTTTGGCATGCCTTGAATTTTTTCCTGCCGAGATGCCTAAAGAAGTAAAAAACTAGGTAGTGGGTCACCTCGCTGGACGAGTCGCTGAGGCCCAAATTGGTACCAAAATGTATCCTGATTGGAGGATTAGATCTCTATTTACAATTGTGGATAGTTGCCATGTTTCCATGTATATCTGGAATTCAGAAAGGGTATAAAAATGTGTTTTAGAAGAGAGGAAATTGGCCAAAATGGCAGACATCACTAAACTGATGTCCTAGTCAGAGATAAGAGAGGTAGAAGCCCGAAATAACTTGCAGGTAGGACAATTAGATGTAGATGGACGTATCCAACTGCATATATCCTTCCCAAGTGCCTAGCAGTTGGTCCGAAAAAACTTCGACTTCTGTGTCGCCGAAATTGGTGGTTTCGGGTAATTGTCTATGGTGAGAGGCAGCTTAATCAGGCAAAAAGTCGAGTGATGCTTAAGGACAAGCGATAAATCCCCAGATTACTCATGCAAACTGGCCGGACCGTGCGTGGAATGGATGTTGAGATATGAGTGCTGTTTGCTGGAGCCAGCCAGAATGGCAAGCAAGTATTATTTGGTCTCCTGAACACCCCAACCATGTGGAGTATTGTTATACCTGATCAGAAGTTTATGCCCCACATCAGGGCAGCATAACGAGCCCAGGAAGTCGCGAAACGGTGCAGAATTGGTGGAGTAAGACCGGTCACAAGCCTCGGCCGAAAGGCGAGATTAAGAAAACGATGGCTCACACGCTGCAAATGCCGATTGCCACCTTACAATTACCAACCCGTAGCTATTATAGTTCCAACCTACTTACAGTAGAGTACAGTCGCGTAGCCTAATAGGCCAGTTACGACTACCGTAGAAAATCAAATCAAATCAAATCAAACCGATCAAATGTCGTGTGACTTTGGATCAAAGCATCATTTTGGGCTGAAATTTAGTATGGGATGTCTTTCAAGGTCGTCCTCGGTCTCTACAGGTCAAACATCCACTGTTCTCAATTGCCTCCTGATATATCTGCGGGTGGCCCACTACCCAGTCACCGATAGTAAAGGTGGTGGTGATACACGAACTCGGCGATTATTGTATATACTTAACTGGCTACATGAATATCCGCGCTTCAAAGGAAAATAATATGGATGAGAAACATAAGGGAATAAAGCGCAGCGGATGCACGCTGGAAACAAGAGAGAGAAATTGAAGAGGAGAGTATTGACGTCATTTCCCTAGTGCTGATGCCAAGCGGAATTATGATTCCCACAGTTCATCAAAATCTTAAGTTTGAACATCGAAGACTCTTTTACTACATAGAAACTGCTGCGAACACATCAGAACATCTTGATATCTTCATCGCATTGTGTAAAAAATAGAATGAGCTTTTCAAGCAGTTTCCCTTTGGATTTTCCATCAAGGGCAACTTGAAGGACGAAAATGAAAATTGAAAAAAAATGTCGTGGAGGCTCAAGGGTCAGCATGCTTTTGGGATCAGACTGCGCTGCTTTGATATTCCGTGCTCGTGGCCCCTATATACACCAGTGTCCCCATTTAGGCAAGGAAATTAAACTCGAAAAGCGATTGTATACACAGCGTAAACCTCTAGAAATTGATCAAGATACTGGTGAGCGCATGGATATCCTGCAAGGTCCGAGTTATGCCAAGACCGCGGCCCGCGGGCTGGCTACTTCAAATGCACTCCTACACATCTCGCCGCTGTCTTGATCACCCTCTTCAACCACGACTCTCGTTTTTTGGATGCTGGATTTGCATCGGGCTCCGATGACGGCGGAGTTATGGAGTTAAGGAGAAGCTGCGTTGAGTTGATTTGAGACCGTGTTTCGGTGAGTGTTGGCGCAGGGGTTGTTTCATCGTTGCGCGGATTTTGTGACGGCTCCGCCCCTGTGACTTCGGAGACTGAGCTCATATGCAGAACTATGGTCAGCGGTGGCATAAAGCATAGAAGGTGCACTCACCAGATGCACCCTCTCGATCGTGTAAGCTCTCGTTCTCACGAGATCGTAACACCGGGTGTACCGGAGGTCCGCCCACCTGATGTAAGGCTCGCTGGAAGGATTCAATACGGTCGTGAGTTGGATCGTCATCCATGAGCCGGAACAAGATATTGGTTCTGTCATGCTCATTTCTTGCAGGTCGCAGCTTCACTCGCAGGTCGCCCCATAAACCTGATTTGTCGCCCTCGAGATATCTAATGACGTCGAGGACTGTCTCTGATAGATAATCCTGTGCGTCCGATTCTTTCAAGCCCGAATTAAATATTTCTGAAAACCAATCGCAGCTGCACAGAATTCCTGAGGTGCGCTGGGAGGTACTTTAGATAAATGCTACACACCAGTGGTATTCCTGCGCTTCCTTTAGCAACAGCTTGGTCGTCACCTCGATGGGTGGGGTGTCGTGACGTTCAATTCGCGTAATCCACTTGTGGAACAACTCGGACTCAGTCCATGTATCAGAATTGGCTGTGTTCTGGAAATGTGCGCCTGGTTTCCAGAACTTGAATCTGCTCGTGTTCCACAGAGTGCCTTGGGCGTCTAAGAAATCGGGCAATTGAAATCGCGTCTTTCGCTACTCGAGATGCTTACCCTTCAGGACATACGACCTTTCTCCCATCAATTGGCATGCGTTTCCAAAAATCTTGGTATTTTCAACGTCGCGAATGATCAGGTGAGAAGGTCTGTCGAGATACACGACGAAATTGGCTGGAACTCTGATTTCATAGTTCGTTTGTTCAATCGGCGTGATCTTCCCGTTGTCGGAGAATGACGAGGGCCGAGCGAACACCATATTGTCCGCCGCATAGAAATGAGGACTGCATGTGCTCGGAAGCCCAAGTTTATTAAGGTACTTTTCGACAAGCCACAGAACTGGTGCGAAGTCTTGACCATGAAGACCCCCTACTGTTCATATCGATTGAGCGAATTATGTGTAGGATTAACCACCACTGTACTGACTCACCGTAGAGAGTTAAATCATCTCCATATTTCCAAGGATAAATCTTTCGAACGATGACTCCGACTGAGATCTTGTCCGTCTTAGCAGTGGCCTGACGGTTCTCCAATTTCGTGTCGATGGACCTACGCCGACGATCACTTTCCAGGTCCTGCTTGTAAGCGTCCAGCAAACTTTTAGAAAGCTGCCAAAACTTCTTAAAGATCGTGTCTGAGTCAATGTGAATTTATATGTACTTCGTCTTGTTTAGGTGGATCCAGATATGCATAGAGAGGAAGTTTTGCCACACTTCTTCCATCCCACGTTCGCCGTTGAATTTCCTGCAATGATTGCTTCAAGGCCTTGGCAAGTCTAAGTCTTCAGGACACTCTTTAGCAGAACGCATCGATTACATGACAAGTTGAAAGTAACACATACTTCTTCTCTACATTATACTGCGTGAGCGGCAGTGACCGATAGAGTCTGCTCAAAATAATGCACTGGTGAAGTCCGTGGTGACTGCTGCTCACCACCAGTAAGAATTCCCGGATGTCATCGAGCACAGGCATTTACGGAGTAGTGGCAAATGACGGGTCATCGAGGGTTGTATTCCAGGATATGAAGTCTCCATGTGTTCCGAACATCTTACGTCTGGTGCAGAGCTGTGTCCTGACTGAATCCTCACTAGGGGTCCAACGTGTGCAGACAGACCTCAAGCCTTGCCTCAACCGATTCGCACAACGTGGGGACTATATTTGGTGACCACTCGACTCGAGAGACACCCAACACCGGAGATGTGAGTGGGACTTCGAACAATCGGCTGTGTGAGAGGCTTCGAACGCTATGTATCCAAGCGAGATCCGGCCAGAATCACTCCCTCCCGAGGCCCAGTGCCGTTTCCAAGTAGCAGTCACCACGAGGAAGGAAGGACGGAAATATATATGCCCCTCTTTGTGGAAGGCAACGTAGGCGTAACCCGAAGGTGATGTCATGAGTATTTGTGGAAAACACGCCGTAAGCTGTAAGCGTGAAGACTTTCATGTTTCATTACATTGCAACTCATGTTTCAACTGTGACGCAAGGCCATGGCCCATGATGTCATTGGATCGATCGATGTACTTACATATTCAGAAGGAATGGCAGGTCGAAAGAGCAGTAGACGGAATTCATTGAGCTATTGGAGCCATTAAAAGCATGCGAGACACGAGTGGAGTCTGGAATAGACTCCGAGCAGTCGGAACACGCGGGCCGAGCGACATGGCATTTTCGTGAGCAATCTCTAATCTATTGCCAATCTATTTGAAAGTGCCACTTGGGTTAAGCTGGCTGTTTTAAAAATAGAAGATACTGTATCTCTGGACCCACAAACTGATAGAGCCTGCGGGTTCGGAGCCAGCCCGCTTAGAGCCGGGCCCCTTGCCAAAGGGCGTGCCTGGCTTATTAATATTTGTTCTGATCTTTGGTCTGTTTCATCAGAACAGGGCTTGGAATGAACCTACCTTTTCTGCAAGTGCTTCAAGTTTCTTCCATTCAACTCATCTAATGGACAAAGATAAACTCAGCCGGGCACTTCAAGGTGAACAACTGATATTAGTATACCTAATGGACAAAGATAAACTAGTAGCATCGTAAGTATGAGAAGAATAAATAAGTAAGAGAGAAGGCACACCGAAAATAGAAATGTTTGCGGTAGGATGAAAACCGACCGTGATTCTGATAGTATCAATTTCAGTTTTATTCCTACGTTAAACTACAAAATTATGTGCAATATAAACTAAAAATGATCCACCTTGTTTCAAAAATGCTTTCAATGTCACAAGGAAAGCAAGTTTCTTTCCTCCATGAAAGCCCACCACAAACCGTCGCTGTCACAGTCCCTTTCGAGACCAATGAAAGCGCGCGTTTGATCCACAAAGGGAGCCGGGCCGAAAGATCTACTTTCGGGGCCGCTTTCCGATATCCCGAAACGACCGATGTCATACACAAAGAAAGAGGCGCCAAAGGCGCCAGTATCAGTGGCACTTTCAGGTATCATGAAACCTGGAGTTTCAGAGATGACAAAACCGGCGCCGAAAGATCTACTATTGGCGGCGGTTTCCGATCCGATGAAAGGCTAAGAATCTTGATGTCTTGAAAGCGATCTTGAAGAAACTAGTATCAGACAAAATTTCGGGCAACCTGAAAGAGCTGATATCAGCAAGGTAAGAAAGATGCCCTGAACCTACCAGTTTCAGAGAGACCCTGGGGTACCCTCTGAGGTGCACCTCGCGTTACACCCGAGGGTGTACCCTCACGCGCTGGACTTTTCGACTTTATTTTGGATCACGCTGGATAAATGTACAACAGATTGCAATATAGCCAAGAAAAGCTAGTCGATACACGTATTTACACTACATTCAGACGGTACAGACGAGAAATCAAAGACTAGAAATCAACACTGTGTAACGTTGAGATAAAAGTACAATGAGAAAGGAAAAGCTTACCGTTCAAAGGTGCCGCCGAGTGCGACGATCCAGAATTCGAGGACGCGCACGACGGCTTCGAGGTCGCCAATGTTCTCGAGCAAGTAGAACTCACGGTGGCGGACACGACATCCCGGGCAGGAATAACGAACTTGAACGCCTCCCAAGGCGCGGAAGGATAAGTGGACGAGGCGCTCTGGAACAGCATGAGGCGCGAACGTGAAAAAATAAGAAAAGTCAACTTACCGGTGAGCTTGCGGTGTGGGACGTGGCAGTGGAATTCCCAGTGGAGTGTGTGCCCGTTCTTGAGGCACTTGCAGTAGTCGTTCCAGCGGCGCGCCATGTCGCTCGTTTCCCCGACTTTGAGTTCGAGCAGGCCGTCTGCATTGTATCGGCCCTGGACGTAGAGCTCGCCGGGACCGTCGTCAGCATACGGGTGGTCGTGGGCCAGCAAGGCCATTTGCTGGTCGACCAGATTGGCAAGGCGGCAGCTGCACGTCGACAAAGTTAGATGGTACGAAAGGCCGTGTGTGAGTCGCGTACATCGATGCCAACGACGACATCGAGCGGGGCGGAGTGCGGCGGGCGGAGTGCGGCGGGCAGCGGGCGGGGGTGGAGTGCGCGTGAACGAACTCGGAGCACCGCGACAGGCGCGGTGAGCGAGGTGGTGGTAGTGGAGAGAGAGTCTGCGTGGACGACACAGAGGAGCGAAGACGAAAGACCTCGGAGCACCGCGACGAGGACGGTGAGCGAGGTGGTAGAGAGAGAGAGTTGTGCGAGGGGTGGACTGCGTGGGCAACGAAGAAGAGCAAGGAGAACTCGGAGCACCGCGACGAGCGCGGTGAGCGAGGTGGAAGAGAGAGAGAGCAAGGCGGGTGTGTGTGCAACGAACGAGGTAGCAACTGCACGGGGTCGACGAGTGATGAAATCCGAAGTACTGGGAGCACAGCGATGAGCGCGGCGAGAGAGGCCCGCCTTGCGCCCTCGAAATAAAGCTCAGTCCCGACTTGCTATTTATTATTTTCCTTCATTTTAATTTTTTGTATGGGAGGTTGATGGCCCGAGAGGAGAGGCGAGGAATTCACGTTGAGTGCAAAGACGAGGCAGGGTTCTGGTGGTCCGGAATCGGTGCAAGCCACTGTGAGATAGCCGAGCGCTGCCGGCGGTGGCGACGGAGTCGCACATGTACACGAGAGGGATGGCGGGATGGACGGGGTAGCCTGGTATGATGCTCCATGCAGCTTTTCCGGGGGAGCCGCAGAGGGTGGGGTCACTCTGTCAAGACTTCTAGTATAATTTCACCTGGAGGGTAAAAATGCGAATCATATTTATTGAGCTCTCTGCTGCGTTAGAAATTTGCCCAGCAGCCTTAGTGGTAGATATTATCTGCCGGGAGACCCAAGATAACAATCCTGAGCGGATGTGGAGGTCCAAAAGGTGATGAGCAGATGTGCCGAAGGTACGTGAGGGTTAACCCTCTTCAGCTAGAATGGGTGTTTTGGCTCCTATTGAACCACCAGGGTTGACTAGAAATCATGGCCAAGGAAAATGAGCCATCCATGCTCGGCAGAGCCTGGTTTTTGAAGCAGCGGGTAGCCTCGAGCGGGTGGCTCACACCACAGCAACAACGTATTCTCGCAAAGATTTCGCGGGTTACAGGAACAACATTCCCTGAGGCCCAGATCCTTGCCCGCTTGAAGCTTGAACGAGCTAAGAGCAGAGCAATTCCGACCAGGCACCAAGTGATCTACACTCGGTGGCGGCGGGTAAAGAGAAAGAGAATTTTGCGAAGGGTGAGCGTGCCGCAGGGAAAGCTCCCTGAATCTGCACTCTCTTGATGCTTGCTTGAACAGCTGCGTCAGGAATCCACCAGGCAACGAGCGATTCACGCTCGATGGCGGCGGGTGAGGAAGACCCTGTGACCTTGTGACATTTCGTCACTCAAGGCTCACCTGCTCCCCGACTCGAAAACTGCACATAGTACAATCCAGTAGCGACTTATAAATTGTGGCGGACGGATCCATGCGCACACATCGTCGATTTCAATGCATATAAATATTCATATTCTATATATTACATATACTTGAGACAATTGTAAGAGAAGCATGATTATCACGAGGAAAATTACAGACGAGTCAACCCTATGGAATAGCATTAGTAACGAATGACCAGAGGCATTAAAATACATACCCTTGACAATTCCAAAACGACCGCGAATTCCTTCTTCCAGATGTAGCGAGCGTAATGGCCCATGACTTGTTTAGGCTCGATCAGGACAGTGTCGCTCGCCATTTTGGCTGAGCAGAGCCGAGCAGGGAAGTTGATAAAACGTTTGAAGGGATCACTAACGCCAGGAGGGAGAGGTTGTTGGGACCGAACGACAAACTGCACATTCTGCACTTTGGTGACCTGTATCTTCTCGATGCTCCCGAACCTGGTGGCTCCATTGAAATCGAACGAGACAAGGCTATTTCCCAGATGCGTGGACGCCCGGGAAAAGTGTATCCCTTCATAGTTGAAGTGTGCTCGCTCCATTCTGCTTGAGTACTTCGTCTCTGGGTCTCGAGGATCCGTTTTGTTCGCGACATGGATGGAATATAAACAATGGAACTGGCGGAGGAGCTCGGGGCAGTCACTGTGATCGAGCCACCGTCGGAGATTAGCACTGTGCATCCAAGTCTTGACGATGGTAGCTTCTTGTTCACCTAAAATATAATCAAAGTCAGAGCTCGATCAGTGTAGTTGATAGGATTACCCACCTCTGATGTGGCCATTGCTATTGAACTGCTGCAAAATACCGATAAGTCGTTCCAGAGGGAAGCACCACCACGACAAGACCGGTCTAAAAAGAAGGAGGAAGTCGTATAGGTGAAAAGCCATATGGACGTTGGTCCTCTTTCTTCCGACTTTGGTATGGTGGAAAAGCGAGTACAGATTGTCCACCCATTCCTTGATGTAGCCCCGGAACGTCGAGGCGCGTTCTCGCGTCGAAATGAAGCGACAGAGGATGGTAGTGGCCTGGAACATCGCCATGCTGTGCGTAAGAAGGTCTGCCTTTACGCCCAACTGTTCTCCCCACAAAAGTATCAGCGCAATGGGCAGATAGATGGTCGCCAGTAGACACCATTCGTCGGCCTTCATGGACCCTGCACCCTTTTCCCCGTAATTTTTGGGGACGTGATTGACCCAGGCTGGGGTGGTGTGTTTGCAATAACGTTTTGCACAACCGGAGGCTTGTCTCATCGATCGGCTTCGACGGAATTGAAATCTCGGTTTCTGCCCGCTAGGGTGATTCAGCTGCTAGTCGGAAAAATCAAGGTGAGTTTCGATAAGCCATATAGAATAAGCAAGACTCACCCAATCCACGAGAAGCTGGGCCAGCTCGGCTTTGCTGTGCGAGGCTAGGTACTTTTGCCTCGTGAGAGGTTCCGCCGGGGTGGGATCCAATTGCTTTCTAACCCTTGGGGCTTTGGCAGGTTTGTTCTTATAATTGCGGGGGCGTTTCGGGGGCAAAACCGAGGGGACAACGGCCGGTATCTGCAATGTGGAGCATACCCAGATCAGCGATGGCTTGTGCTGACTCTGGAGCTTTTTGTGCAAGATTTCTGGAGTATATTCGTCCTCGTCGTCCTCGGTGGCTTTGACTTTGACCTTGGCGCTGGCATCATTGTCATCGGACTCATCCCCATCGGACGCGTCGTCGTTATGGTCGTTGGGTCTTCGTCCATCATCTCATCGTCACTATCGACCTCGTCTGCATTGCCGCCGGCCTCACTGCCAGCGAGCTGGTACACAAGATGCTTGTAAATGATTTCGACCTTTTTGCCTGATGCTCGTTCAGTGCGCAGCCTTCAACGACGGTGTCGACAGAGGGGAACTCGTATGCATAAGCTGGCGCGGATTTGATTTTTTTCTGTGCATCCGCGAGATTGAGTTTGAGAACACGACACAATGATGGTGAACTAAGCCTTCGAGCATGCAGTGCATGGGGTCAACACGAGCATGCGAGTTGGGTCCCAGTACGGCAGCCGCCACATTTCGGACCAACGGACTCCGTGTGCCTGGTAGAGGTCATCGTGTTCCTTTTGGGTGTTCGCATCCCGCCATTGCTCGCATGACGGCGGTCCTCGTCCTTGTCCCTCCTCTCCCAGTTCTCCCAATCAGTCCTATAGACAGTGCTGCGTCCTCTACACTTACAACAAGTGCAGTAAATGTGTGCACCATGACGGCGGCACCAGCTAGTGCACGCGCAGCCGGTAGGTCGTTCGCGGATAGAACGAAGGCGATATCGACGACCTGTCCGGTTTCTGGCTCAGTGCAGTGGACGAGAAATGGATACCTCGATTCCAACCCTCTACGGCGACGTCGATGATCGGGCGTAGATATGGATTTATTTCGTGCTTGTGCGGTGAGGTTGGTCCCGGAAGTACGCTAACATAAACATTCTGGGGCTTGTCGCGGATGGTAAAATGAAGATTGAGACAGGAGACCTTGATTACCCCAATCGAATTGGAATTGGACCGCTTCCTGCTGCCGGTGGGCGGGAAAAAATCCATGCCGATAGAGAAGATCAGTCGCATCCGCTTTCCACTGCGTTTGATAAATAGGCCGAAGCCATCGCGATCTTTGAACGAGTGCAAAAAATCGGCTTGAAACACGCCAGGAACGAAGTCCTCGTCCGAACGCTCTATTTCGACCGCTTCGTCACATACATCATCCATCATACGCTCATTCTCGGGATCGGACAGGATTCGAGCACATAATCGAGGAAGCAGGGGGCAAGGAAAGGCTTTATGGATGCGACGAGGCTTTGCCGCTTTTCAAGAGCGCCGCACCGCATGGGGAGCGACCGTCTTTCCCGACGATTACATTCTCGCACTTCTCGGGCCAATTAGGGGTTTTGGTTGCAGAAAGAGTGGGGGCATGGATATGATTACACGAAGGACATGTGCGTACATGACGGTTTTGCCGTCTAAATTGAGCCGCGACATTGCGACATGTAAGCTAGTGGGCATCTCCCCGAGTATTTGCTCCTGCACGGTATCAAACGAGAGCGTTCCGTCCTCATTCTTGTGGGGATTCAAGGCCATCGCAGCCTGCACCAGGAGCGTTGCGGCACCGAGAATGAAATTCACCGAATCTGTGCCCATTTGGAGAAGAACGTGGCAGACGAGTCCCAGTAGGATCATGACCTGCGCAATGATATCGAGATGCTCGACAGGGTTCACCATGGTATACGCTGCAGAATAGATATCAGTGAACAGTAGGACAGGCAATGCAAGTGTTTACCTGAATCATAAAACAGAGGGTCCTTGTCCTCTGGGAGGGTAGCCTTCAGGTCCTTCACCAGTCGCTCAGCTTTTGCAGCTGGGTCGCGATGTACGATTTCTCAGTGGATTCTTTGAGACATTGTAAGGACGCCGCAACTACTAAAGCGTCATCCCATGCGACCTTTGCGATCTGGCGCCGTTCTTCCTCAGACGCACTTGTCGATTTCTGGACGGATTCCGTGGCCGAAACGACTCGGGCCAAGATCTTTTTCAATAGCGCGTTGTTTTGCCTCTGCTTGGTGGGCTGCTTTGCTTTGGTGGTGCGCTCCGCGATGAGGGCTTCCAAACTCTTCGTCATCTCCTTCGTGAGTTGAGCTCTGTCATTGGGGGTGTCATCGCCTTCAGCGGTGCCGTCAGAGAGAAGCATATGGGAAATGGAATCGGCAAGGGAATTGAGCACGGCGGGATTGTGGATGTGTTCTTCGGTGGCGTGGGCGGCAGCCTCAGCAGCCTTCTTGGCTTCCCACTCTGCCCGATGGGCGGCCCATTCATTTTGTTTAACACGATGGGGATGGAGCCGGTGGTCGCAAGTGCAATCGCGGTACGCGGGTGCCATGGTGGGGGACGCTGCGGGACTATCTTGCGATCAGTGAGCTCTGTGATTTATACCAAGCACCGAGTCCGAGCACCGAGTCCGAGTACAATATTATCTCGCGGTCGGTACACCCTGCGATTGTATGCCGGGCACCGACTATTGAGACTCGACAAGAGGGAAACCAGGAGGGTTCTGTCAGTTACCCGGTGATTGTACACCGGGTACCGATCACCGACCTGTGGCGGTTTGAGACAAGTCCTTGTCCCCCAATTTGGTAATTTGGCCACTTTGTCATTTCAATTTGTCATTTGGCGCTTATTTGACGCTCACTCCAGCTGAACTGCAGCCATCCTCTGGTGCAAATCGCCGGACTCATGGAACTGTCAATTGAAGTGGCCAAAGCACAGGGCCTGCGTTTGTGGGCAAATTAAAGCAACATATTTGTCAAATTTCCTGCGGATTTGTGAGGCCCACGCGCCAGCATGGCCCTGGTGTTTCCCTCAGGTGCCTGCCACCATCTTCTGGCCCAAGTCGCGGGATTCGTGGCACCAGGACACGAAATGAAGACCACAATAATTCAATCCATTCGAGCCATTTACCAATCTACCAATATCTACAGGCTATCCACCGGCTTCCCCGCCCAGGGCGTCTGGGACTTCCCCCAGAATTTTCCCCCCACATTCTGGTACACGAAAACCACGAATCCCAACAACACCAGCGCCTGCAAAAACGTCACCACAGTCTCCCATGCGATGGGGCTCTGACCTCGCTTCCAAACGAAAATCTGCTGGAAGCCCTCGTCGTTATACGAGTGTGCGGCAATGATCGCGGATTCCCCGCCGATTTCAGCCGTCTGAAGCAGTGACAATCAGCCCTCGGTCATCTCGATTTGAAGGACCGCCTACCGTTACTGCTTTAACCCGCTTCGCCCGACTCGTCTCAAGCTCCTGGACGGTGTCCCCCGAACGGACGTCGAAAATGTAGATCTTGCCGTGGTCGCTCCCAGTGACGATGATCGAGCCCTTCTCCCCAAAGCAAACGTCGCTGGCGCATGGCCCGCCTTGGCGCTCCCGAGGTACTTCAAACAAATTGGTTCTGGTTCGGTTCGCGTATCGGAAGAGGGCGGGGCCATTGTAGGGATCACTGACGCAGAAAACACCCTTGCTCCAGTTCACGGCAATACCGCCGCTGAAAGTGTAAATTAGCACGATTTCCAATTCAATTCGTACCACCCACATATACGATTGAACGCCCCACGTCGACTTCATTTCGCCCGATGCGCCGCAGAGGGTATAACTCGGCAGTCTGCAATCAGCGAAATTCCTGCAGTGAAGCCGCCGACTTACACCGGGCCATTATGACCCGATCCAAAGACGAGAATGTCTCGGTCGCTGCTGTTGTCGAAAGCGGCGAATGTGATGGAACGGGGGACGAAGTTGCTGTACTTTTGGCTAAAAATGTTTGTCGCCCTCCACAAGCCGGTGATGGCGTCCTTCGAAATCGCCCAAGACTGCACTATGTCGGTCCGACTGCACAGGCAAAGCCGGTTGTTGGTGGAGTCGAAACCCAGACCCGTAATCTCGCCGGCGTGAGTGATCTGGGTCGCCAAAGTCTCTTCAAAAGCTTTCGACTCCTTGTCTCAACGCCAGCAGACGAAGTATCCGTTCTGGGTGCCGGAATACAAGACGTCGTGGGGCTCTTCAGTTTGTTGGGCCCAGAGTAAAGACACGGTGTGGCCACAGCTACCCGCGCTGCTCGGCCGCTTGATTTCAGACATCTCACCCATATCGAAAAGGCGGGTGCCCTGAGAGCCTACAACAGGGTTGAAGCTACATCCGTCAGTCATGGCGACAAAGGCGCACCTCCAGTGGCAAGCGTTTTGCCATCCTTCGTAACGGCGAGCGTGAGAATGCTGCCACTGTGACTGTCCACGCCGCGCTGGCGACGGTAGGGGAGGCGAAAGTACGACATTGAGATGGGGAAGCGATATGAATTGGTGGGATTAAAGCCGAGGCTCTTATAATACCCGCTTGGACAAAGCGACAAAGCACTTTGCTGTATTTCCTAATTAGGAAAACAAAGGCCGTTATCTCATTTCGATTATATGAACCCACACCCTTGCCTTCCACCTCCTACCCGCTTCTTCATTCTCCTACCCGCTTCATGGCTCCCCCAATCAATGCTCCTACCGTGTCCGCTGTTTGCTCGCTTCAGCGTGTGCCTGAGCCTGTGCTACTCCCACTTGCACAGACGCCTTTCTATCTTCCACGTTACCCTACACCCCTCGCTTTGAGCAGCTTTCCTTCGCTTCCCAGCATTAACGACGTCAGCACCCCTACCACCTCGAGCGGTCCTGCCCTCGACAGCCCTTCGCTTGCTAACGGACCCACGCCGACTCGCGCACCCGCCCGACCTGTACCCGCTACCCGCCTGCCCGCGCCCACTCCTGCCCGCGCAGCCACTCCTGCCCACGCACCCGCTCCCACCCGTTCACCCACTCCTGAAAGCCCCTTGACGGATTACGATTATGAAGGCGCCGACATCATCAAGAGACCCCCACATGCGGGCGTCTCTCATGTGGTGGCCATTTTCGCCCTAGCCTATCCCAAGATGGACCAGCAAGGTCATGAACAGGAGTACACGCGTTTTAGAGTGAGTGTTATCCACATTTCGATAAATCTAGTCGCTCACTGTTTACCAGGACCGTCTTGATCAGCTCACCACGATCCATTTGGATTCTTCCGTGGCCCTTGTGTACCAGGATAAAGCCGACATGAAAGCAGTTCATGACACCGTGAGTAGCCCTAATTGCCCCGTCAATTCCTTTCTAACTGATTGCAGATGTCGAAAGATTTCGTCTGGCTCGAGCGCTGTCCCCAAAACTGGCCCATATCTGTCTGTTTACAGGTCAAACTTCACAACTCGGCGCGGAACGCTACCAACAAGTCCAACAAGAAGGTCATTGCGATGGTCAGTGGGAATCGACCTCCCAAAACGACCCGTCGTAGATCCAGTACTCCTATTGCCGGTCCCTCGCGTTCCTTGGCGTAGTTTTTCTCTCTTATGCATTTCATTTAGTTACTTTGGGTGTATTTTACTTTAATGTCATACGTTCTTGATTCTGCTCTGAATTTTCAACCGATAATACTGGGATTTTTGAGAGGGGCTTTACAGTCGACCGACAATCCCGATCATTCCTGACATCAGTGATTTGCGCACTCCTTCCTAATCAGGCCTTGTGAGCTCTCTTCGCCACATGCGTGCCCAGCGTAGATCGCTGGGCGACGTGCATACGTGCCCAGTGTAGATCGCTGGGCGACGTTTAATGGCTCTTTCCCCGCATACGTGCCCAGCCTAGATTGCTGGGCGACGTGCAACGGCGGTCTTTCTCTCTGTATTTCCCCGCATACGTGCCCAGCGTAGATCGCTGGGCGACGTGCAACGGCGGTCTCTCGAAGGTCCACGAGTTTCTGCCTGGTCTCAATCCGGAATCTTTTGGCGTCAATGGGAGATCTGAATTCAAAGGGAGATTAGATAGGCGGTAAGTCTTTGTCCTCTCCCAATATATGAAGCTCGGATTTCTCACTCTGCTTTCCAGTACCCTCGCTGCGCCACCCTCTATCACCTCCTCCTCCTTCAGCGCGTCCCCCCACAATGCCTTCTGCTCGCAAACACTTCGTCCCGGGTCCCAGGGTGAGAACTCACTGCCATTTGTCTGTTCGTCTTTGACATATGCGCGTGCGCAGGCCGTGTTCAAAGGAGTCTATGCCCGCGTGTATTCAACTAAGCGCGACACAGGGTCATTCGCCTCGACGGCTACCACCTTCTCATCCCGTCAGAAAAAAGCACGTCGCTACCCACTCGTCGAGTCGCTCTTCCAGGAACACAAAGCCCAGCCTTATATTCACGACTTTCACGTTGCGTTTCACCACGGCGAACGCAAGGATCACTACCAAGTGTACCTCAAAAGAGGGATCGGCGACATCATATTCATGCGGGTGGCTCCCGACAACCTCGATCGCGTTCTCAACATGAGGTGCACTGCCACGGCAAGCGCGCGTCGTGACAAGCCGATTGTCGACTACCTTTTTGCTCGGTACGTCCTCGCTCCCAATCTCGCACCTAGCATTACTGACTTCTTCAACTAGTCTATGTCCGTTCATCAAGAGATTCCAGAAATCTGGGTACCTTCCCAAGAAGGCCGCCGTCATCCACAGAGACCTTGCCTTCTATTAACATATTCTTTCGCTGCTCCTCGCGCCTCCTTCCCCACTAGATGTTTCGAATTCTTCGCTAGTTCAATGTACATGATTTCCCTTGACGCCTCTTCCATGTCCTCTGCTTTCGTATCAATCAATTATTTCCCTGGCTCCAAACAAAACTGAGGAACCAAACTGAGTTTCGTTTCTTTGACGCACGCCGCACATGAGCCCTAGGGCGAATTTGGTTTTTTGGGGGACAGGGAAGGTACATCCGCATACAGAAAGTCCGGGAGGCTACCCGAAGAACAAAGGGACAAAGGAATGAGCGGTATAAAGCCACATCAAGCTTTCCACCACCTCTTGCTTTCGCACCCTCTCTTCCCATCTGTCTGTACGAAGCGTAGATTGCCTCTTCACAGAATCCCAACTACCGTGAACGACAACATGGCTGACGCCTATGTACCTGACCCCGATGTCCCCATGCTCGACGAGGAGAACGCAGACGCTCTCGAGGCGGCGCAAGCGCTTTATGATTTCCAACCGGGCATCGACGAGGACACCGACATGGACGCAGCCGCTGTGTCGGCCGTGCCCGGCGACGAGGACACCCACGTCCCAAATTTTGATGACATACCGGATATGGAGGACACCGACATGACACAATCCGCTTCGTCGGCCGTACCAAACGTACAAGAAGACGCGGAGGCTGGCGTCGTCTTACCGGGCGCTTTCCCCGCGCAACATACTCCCATTGAGGCAGCTTTCGTACCCAGTGACACCGAGGATGCGCGCGCCATCGGACCACCCAGTGTCGTCCAGAACGCACCACCCAGGGTCGTCCAGGACGCACCCCCCCCTCGCAGGAACCTTCCGCCCTCCGGAAGAGCAGACGAGCACTTCGAAAAGAAGGGCTCTCGAGCCCCCCCCTCAACCCGCACTCGGTAGCGAACGAGCCGTCAACTTTGTGAGTTCGAAAAGTTGGTGGTTTTCATCCGATTAATTTTCCTCCAGGCACACGACTAGAAAGTCGCAGCCCAGGCCGAAGCCAAAGCACAGCGCCTCAAAGTTCGCCAGAAGGAGCAAGAACTACAGAAGAAGAACGAGGAGCTAGAGAAGCTACGCCTCGAGATGACCCTACACCAGCAACAGATGGTGGAGCAGTATAACGAAATGCAGGCCGAGCGACAACAGATGAAGGAACAGTTCACAAGCCTTGTGAGGAATCCATAGTTCACCCAGAAACCTCGCTGAGCACTCATGATGTAGATTGACGACTCTAATGAACGGCTCCACCGGAACATCGCTGACAAGGTAAACCGGTGCTAGTCAATCCAGAGAGTTTGGTTTTGACATTGCTGCAGGAAGTTAAAGGCGGAGACGGATAGGAGGATGGCAGAGCTAGAGGCGGAGGCTGAGCAGAGAAAGGCAGAGATGGAGGTGGAGGCTGAGCAGAGAAAGGCAGAGCTGGAGGCCGACGCTGAGAAGAGAAAGGAAGAGCTGGAGGCGGAGGCTGAAGCACAGAAAGTAAGTGCATTGTCCGAGTTCGTTCACAATATTAAACGTAGTCTATTAGCTTGCGCTAGACGAACGAGCAGCGAAGAACAAGGTGAAATCTACTTCTCTGAACCTATAATACACGGCACACACCGACTTGCAAGGCCGACCTCGAGGCTAGAATGGCAGCGTTCGCCGCACGACAGACCATTTACGGCCCTCCCCGCCCCACCGTTGATCGACATTTTCCTACCCACCCGCCGGAACTGATGCCCAAGGTTGTCTCGGACAGCGTACGGAAGCAGCGTAATTTACAAGCGATCGCGGATGCCGCGGGCCACTGCCTGCCCAGTTTCATTATCCAGGCAGACGCCGCCGAGCCTATGGTCATCGACCCAGACACTGCGGGGCCCAACAGAGACATTGCGGAGCCTAACGGAGCCACGTCGTCCGGGGAGCCTAATGCAGCGGCGTCGTCCGGGTCCACGTCGGCGACCTCGCAGACGAATCCCTCGCAGTCCCTGCCCATTGATTGGAACGACCCTCGTCTGGAGGAGAAGTTGGCGCCCATTGTCCAGAAGCTCTTCCAGCAGCACGGCATCAAGGATATGACCGTGACTCGAACGGTTCGGAGAAAGAAAGAGAACAAATACACAACCACCAAGAAGAATGCGAAGGCGCAGCTCACGAAAGCGGAAAACGAGAGATGGCAGGTCGGTGCACTGATATTGTTGCCCCATACAAATGGCTGACGGGCTTCAGGCACTGGCACGGGAGTTCTTGGTGGCGACAACAGGGTGTAACCAGGCGAAGGACTACAGGGACTACGAACCAGCCACCGACGACCAGAAGGAACAATGCGACGAAGGGGATTTGATTCCACAAGCAGACTCCAAACTATACTTCGGATCTGGTTTCCTGAACTGCACGTGGAATACCAAACTTCTGCTGCAATGGAGCGCCACCCTTCAAGCCAGGCAAAATGCAGACCATCATCACTGGGGTGTTCCCAAGGTCGAGGGAAAGTACATCGTCTCGCTGTTCCGGACCGCCATCACTGGCTACCAGGCGGAGTGGAAGCGCGCCCAGCCCCTCCCAGGAGAAACCCTCATAGACACCTGTGCTCGTTTGACTGCTTTGGACGAAAGGCGCCTTGATCAAGCAGCCTGGAAGAAGCGCAAAACGACCGTAAGTTGACTGTTGTGGAGAGAGATCTAGATGCTAATGACATCGCAGAAATACACGTCCAGGAAGGCGATCATCGAGAAGATGATCCATATCGAAATCGAAATCGAGAGGAAGCAGGCGTTCTTGGACACTTCTGGGTCGAACGTCAGCCAGAACACCAACGTGGCTACATGGCACTTCCTCGAGCAACTGTTGGAACACCTTCAGAACAATGGCATGTCTTCAGAGGAGGTCTCTGACCAGGAGGTGGTAGTTGGAGTTGTGAGAGCGCTCGTCCCAGTGCACAAGGTGTTGATAAGCCCATGGCGGAACGAGAAAATCCGGCAATACATGGAATGGGTTGATGAGGGAGGCGCGCACCTGAAGCTGAAGTCGACCGTTCAGCGCACTCGGGTGCGAGTCCCGGAGAAATCGGACACCGAAGGTGCACCCCGCAAACTCCCGCACTCACTGTACAGCGAAGATTGGCTAGCGGGCGAGAAGATATTTGACGACAACATTGAAACTACTCTCGAGATCTCGACCGAAGAGTTCAAGGTATTGGAGATTGCGTTGATGACTTTTCACAAGGCCAAGGGGAAAGGCAGAGCAAGGTAATAGAGCGACATTTTGTACATGTACACGTTTCGAGAATATGATTTATGTTGTCTATCCGACTGAGACTCTAAATTTCTGAAGCCGCTCCTGACCAGGCATGAGACAAGCTTCTCCCTCAGCCTGGCGACTAGCACCGGGAGGAGGTACCATCTAAAAAAGGGTTTGATCAGTGTGCCCAAACTGGGAAGAGGGTCACAACTGTGACTCATACACACCCTTTCAGCGACCTCGAAGTACAATCTTCGGGACACGCTCATAGGTCTCAAACCTCGCCCCCGACGCACTAGACGCACACTTACACTCGTTTAAGGACCCAACTACTTTCAAGCCACTCGCAAACACCCTTCAGCGACCCCGAAGTAGAATCTTCGGGAAACGCTTGCACGACTCACAGACCTTAAGAACCTCGCCCCCAATGCACTCTTACACTCGTTCTGCAATCACGACGCGTGGTACGTCATGAAAGCGATGTCGGCTCGCCAGTAGCTCACTCTGAGTCCGACACAGATGGCGACTTCCAGCGTCACTTCTTCGAAAGCTGAGCCCAGCTGTCCCACCGTCCCGGTATGCCTTCCTTCATTCAATAATTGATGGTAGTACTGACATTTTTACCTCTTTTTCCTAGTCCACTTCTGTGCTGACTGGTCATTACCGTGCTGGAGAACAATTATTTTCCGTGTACAAGGGCTGGCGTAGCATTGTCCTCAGCACTCCCACTCCGAAGGAGGCTCAGTGCAAGACACCGCAGGACCCCAATCCCGACTTTCGTAGACCCGCGTATATGACCCCCCGTATGCCATACCACGTCTTCATTCCGCAATACAATCCCTGGCACGGTCCGCTGCTTAGCATCCTCGACTATACGTTCGACAACCTACCCATCGTCAACTTCCCGGAGCAGAATATGTGGTCCCTGGACCGCGGCATCGTTGATTCGTGGAGGCAGTTCGAGGACTGCTTATGCAGTGTCGGACGAGAGCTGCCGTGGCTTACTTCCAAGCCCTTCCCACAAGAGATAGAACCATGGCACATTCCTGGCCGCTACCACTACAGTCTGTACTACCGAAGCGAAAAAGGTGCGCGCTTGGCAATTTGGTGGTGCAGGAAAAGGTTCCTCCCCCTTCTTGGGTGCGCTTCGATGGGACTTTGGTTAATGGCGCATGAAGAGGCGGAAGAGGCGGACATTGGGCTCGGAATAACCTCGGGGAGCAAACGCAAAGCGGAAAACATCTCCGAGTTCAAGTCTACCAAAGGAGCGAGTTCGGAGCGCCGACCAGAGCAACCACAGCAAAAGCGAAAGCCTTGGCGTCAGGCCTTGGTGGAGAAGCTGAATATCTCGCCATCGTGGATAGATGCGCTTGAGATGTCCGTCGCGAACGACTGGCAGATCCCTCGAGTCAGCGCACTCGTCGATCTGCGCAGCAACGAGGTTCTCTCTCACGCGGAGCGTACGGGCCTGGAATGGCTCATCTACAGCATACTCAAGTCAGACTGCCCCATTCCGCTGTACTTTATTTGGGGTGCTATCCCCCGATCTATTAGTATCAGCTATGCCGTCCCGCGGTACATCCAACTGCTCAATCTCATGCCTGATAGCCAGCAGATTGACCTTCTTGCCTCTTTGCATGGTGATGTGACATTCAGCCCGTTAGCCCGCGACGACAACGGGCTCCAGCCTGCTCGATTACAAGCCGTCCCCGTACCCGCGCCCCCCGCGCCAAAAACTGACTCGCATGTCCGCGAGTTCTGGCATGCTCGATCTCAAGCTGCACTTTTACCCAGGCCTGGCCCGGAAAACGTCGACGTTTTCACTCCGCATGACGGTGAAGATATCTGTGTCGACCTCCCTCTCGACGACGAGGATGTGCTTCTCGCCTTCCCTCCTGTCGAACCCGGCAGCGGTCAAAGACGCGGCGAGCGCATGGAATCTTTTTTTGCGCGAAGGGAACAAGAAAATGAGCGTAAATCAGCGAAAGAGACTGATCAGGCCAAAACCGCTCGCATGCAACGTGCAGACAACGCCAAGCGGGGACAAGCACCTGGGAGGAAAGGTGCCCGTGTCTATGTATGGACCAAGGAGGAAAGCGACAATGGTTTCTATATCCGTCGTCCTGGAGGTCGCAACAAGTATGACTCCCTCTTTGAAGACTATTCCTCTTCGCAGCGTCGTTACGGCAGCTATAACGACAAGTGGGATCTTTGCTCCGCGTTCGGAGACGGAGAAGACGGGTCCAACGATCAGGACGCGGATTTTGGAGACGATGATGATGACTACAGCGGATATCTCGACGCCAACGTGGATAGGCCTGCCGTCGACAATGAACACGATACCCTACCCTTGGTCGATGTGCGACCGGCCTCCGAAAAAGATCTCAAACGCATCTATCTTCAATTTGGCCCCCATCCAAACGAGAAAGCCGAAGTCGTGTACCAGCCGATCGCAGGGACTTCAATACTGCACTGTACAAGCGATTTGGATTCTTGATTGGTCAGAGTTGGAGGACCCCTCCCCGTATACCAGAAATCTCTGTCGTGGCGAGCTTGGCCGGCTGGGAGTCCATCAACACGACTTTCGTAGATGCTATGGCGATTTTCTTTGGTCAATGCCTGGTGGCGAAAAGTTCGGACGATATCGACCAGCAGCTATTTGACTTGCACCACCCAGATCGTTCGCCCCTTTTCAAGCCTTGGCCTGTCTCAATTCGTCGAGAAAGTCTCACCAACCATCTCGACCAGACCACCAACGTCTACTACGTCCTTCGCGACAGGGACAGCGATTTGGGGAGCTTTGGGAGCGAGACTCTGCTGCTCACGCAGGCAGTAGATGTTGTAGAAATCATCTGTCAAGGTTGGGGTCCCTGTGTGAGGGACGTCGCAAAAAAACTTCTATTGCGCGGAATCCCTTTCCGAATCGCTGTCATGGAGTCAACAGAGCTCATGCGCCAGAGCGAAGCCGTGAATCCGGGTCGTCCTCGTCGAGTTGTCAATGTGAACTCGGGACTTGGCTTTCGCCCAGAGAAATACACGCCCAGTCACCACAATTACCATGCCTATGTTGCCCAGGTGAATTCGCAGCTGCTTCATACCCGCCGGGGTCGCGTTGCCCTCCCCTACGGCGGCGTGATTGCACGCATAGCGAGATCTGAGGTCGCCGATGAAGAGGTTCTTCGTGGGCCAAGTGGCGACGTTCTCGAGACGGGGGTATGTCTCTGGGATGGTCGCTCAAGCCATGCATACTGGCACGAGAGCCTGACCGAGCACGAGATCGATCTAATTTGCGGTGTATACTATGTCGCGACTGGTACGTGACTGCTTGCTATAATTTCCTCGTTGCTAACAAACAGCCAGGCGTAAAAAGCGACGTCAGTGCCGCACAGACGAAGCTGCTTTCCTGGTGGCCGAAACCCCACTCGTGGAAGTCGGGAAACCTTGATCCAGGGTGGTGGTCGCCAGCTTGCGAGACTTGGTTTCAGCGGCAGGTGGGTCGATTGGAGGATAACAAGAGGTACGGCGAGAAAGGCATACTGGCCCGAACCAGCGAATGGAAGGCGAACCTGTGATTCGACAAGATCGTGAAGGAGTGCGTGCAGGCTCATGAGCGGATCTCAGCTGGCATCCTTCACAAACTTTGTCCCGTCGCCTAGATTTCTCACCGTCTCTCGTATTCTGGACGCATCTCGTATCCTGGACGCATATTATAGCAAACTCTACATGACCAATTTTTGTATATAAACGTAGTCAAAACGCTGTATATCTCTGATGTCGCCATGAATTCATATTTCGTACTGTTTTTGTTTTTGAGTGCGGGAAGGGTAGCCTTTGAGTGACGAAATGTCACAAGGTCACAGGGTCTTCCTCACCCGCCGCCATCGAGCGTGAATCGCTCGTTGCCTGGTGGATTCCTGACGCAGCTGTTCAAGCAAGCATCAAGAGAGTGCAGATTCAGGGAGCTTTCCCTGCGGCACGCTCACCCTTCGCAAAATTCTCTTTCTCTTTACCCGCCGCCACCGAGTGTAGATCACTTGGTGCCTGGTCGGAATTGCTCTGCTCTTAGCTCGTTCAAGCTTCAAGCGGGCAAGGATCTGGGCCTCAGGGAATGTTGTTCCTGTAACCCGCGAAATCTTTGCGAGAATACGTTGTTGCTGTGGTGTGAGCCACCCGCTCGAGGCTACCCGCTGCTTCAAAAACCAGGCTCTGCCGAGCATGGATGGCTCATTTTCCTTGGCCATGATTTCTAGTCAACCCTGGTGGTTCAATAGGAGCCAAAACACCCATTCTAGCTGAAGAGGGTTAACCCTCACGTACCTTCGGCACATCTGCTCATCACCTTTTGGACCTCCACATCCGCTCAGGATTGTTATCTTGGGTCTCCCGGCAGATAATATCTACCACTAAGGCTGCTGGGCAAATTTCTAACGCAGCAGAGAGCTCAATAAATATGATTCGCATTTTTACCCTCCAGGTGAAATTATACTAGAAGTCTTGACAGAGTGACCCCACCCTCTGCGGCTCCCCCGGAAAAGCTGCATGGAGCATCATACCAGGCTACCCCGTCCATCCCGCCATCCCTCTCGTGTACATGTGCGACTCCGTCGCCACCGCCGGCAGCGCTCGGCTATCTCACAGTGGCTTGCACCGATTCCGGACCACCAGAACCCTGCCTCGTCTTTGCACTCAACGTGAATTCCTCGCCTCTCCTCTCGGGCCATCAACCTCCCATACAAAAAATTAAAATGAAGGAAAATAATAAATAGCAAGTCGGGACTGAGCTTTATTTCGAGGGCGCAAGGCGGGCCTCTCTCGCCGCGCTCATCGCTGTGCTCCCAGTACTTCGGATTTCATCACTCGTCGACCCCGTGCAGTTGCTACCTCGTTCGTTGCACACACACCCGCCTTGCTCTCTCTCTCTTCCACCTCGCTCACCGCGCTCGTCGCGGTGCTCCGAGTTCTCCTTGCTCTTCTTCGTTGCCCACGCAGTCCACCCCTCGCACAACTCTCTCTCTCTACCACCTCGCTCACCGTCCTCGTCGCGGTGCTCCGAGGTCTTTCGTCTTCGCTCCTCTGTGTCGTCCACGCAGACTCTCTCTCCACTACCACCACCTCGCTCACCGCGCCTGTCGCGGTGCTCCGAGTTCGTTCACGCGCACTCCACCCCACCGCCCGCTGCCCGCCGCACTCCGCCCGCCGCACTCCGCCCCGCTCGATGTCGTCGTTGGCATCGATGTACGCGACTCACACACGGCCTTTCGTACCATCTAACTTTGTCGACGTGCAGCTGCCGCCTTGCCAATCTGGTCGACCAGCAAATGGCCTTGCTGGCCCACGACCACCCGTATGCTGACGACGGTCCCGGCGAGCTCTACGTCCAGGGCCGATACAATGCAGACGGCCTGCTCGAACTCAAAGTCGGGGAAACGAGCGACATGGCGCGCCGCTGGAACGACTACTGCAAGTGCCTCAAGAACGGGCACACACTCCACTGGGAATTCCACTGCCACGTCCCACACCGCAAGCTCACCGGTAAGTTGACTTTTCTTATTTTTTCACGTTCGCGCCTCATGCTGTTCCAGAGCGCCTCGTCCACTTATCCTTCCGCGCCTTGGGAGGCGTTCAAGTTCGTTATTCCTGCCCGGGATGTCGTGTCCGCCACCGTGAGTTCTACTTGCTCGAGAACATTGGCGACCTCGAAGCCGTCGTGCGCGTCCTCGAATTCTGGATCGTCGCACTCGGCGGCACCTTTGAACGGTAAGCTTTTCCTTTCTCATTGTACTTTTATCTCAACGTTACACAGTGTTGATTTCTAGTCTTTGATTTCTCGTCTGTACCGTCTGAATGTAGTGTAAATACGTGTATCGACTAGCTTTTCTTGGCTATATTGCAATCTGTTGTACATTTATCCAGCGTGATCCAAAATAAAGTCGAAAAGTCCAGCGCGTGAGGGTACACCCTCAGGTGTAACGCGAGGTGCACCTCAGAGGGTACCCCAGGGTCTCTCTGAAACTGGTAGGTTCAGGGCATCTTTCTTACCTTGCTGATATCAGCTCTTTCAGGTTGCCCGAAATTTTGTCTGATACTAGTTTCTTCAAGATCGCTTTCAAGACATCAAGATTCTTAGCCTTTCATCGGATCGGAAACCGCCGCCAATAGTAGATCTTTCGGCGCCGGTTTTGTCATCTCTGAAACTCCAGGTTTCATGATACCTGAAAGTGCCACTGATACTGGCGCCTTTGGCGCCTCTTTCTTTGTGCATGACATCGGTCGTTTCGGGATATCGGAAAGCGGCCCCGAAAGTAGATCTTTCGGCCCGGCTCCCTTTGTGGATCAAACGCGCGCTTTCATTGGTCTCGAAAGGGACTGTGACAGCGACGGTTTGTGGTGGGCTTTCATGGAGGAAAGAAACTTGCTTTCCTTGTGACATTGAAAGCATTTTTGAAACAAGGTGGATCATTTTTAGTTTATATTGC
Organism: Mycena galopus ATCC 62051; assembly: GCA_014925785.1. Taxonomy (NCBI): domain Eukaryota; kingdom Fungi; phylum Basidiomycota; class Agaricomycetes; order Agaricales; family Mycenaceae; genus Mycena; species Mycena galopus. The sequence continues at coordinate 246,193 of WIQG01000152.1, forward strand.
ACATAATTTTGTAGTTTAACGTAGGAATAAAACTGAAATTGATACTATCAGAATCACGGTCGGTTTTCATCCTACCACAAACATTTCTATTTTCGGTGTGAGGGCACGCACCTCAGCCGGGCACTTGAAGGTGAATGACTGAGGGGCGTACCCTATCAACAGTAGAATATATATGTGATCGGTGGTCCGTAGATCAAGGGGTGAAAATAAGTAATTAGTAGGTAGGGTATGAAACTGGAGGAATAACGGTGCTGACGAGCGCGGGGTGCGCCCCAACTGTATGGTTAGCCAAGCCATGCTCAACACTCCCCCTGGCGCGAATAGGACAGATAGAGGGATGCACGATGGATGCAAAGTAAGAGTAAAGTAATAATATAATAATGACACACCAGATGCACAGTGGCGCAGCTACTCTGCCAGACCTAGGGCATGGACATGGGCAAGATGGGCATCGTGGGGAAGAACCTTGGTGAAGATGTCGGCAAGGTTGTGAGTTGAGTCCACATGCTGGACTTCAGTATCACCCACCTCGATGCGTTCCCGGATGTAGTGCTTGCGAATGTCAATATGCTTGACCTGAGCATGCCCTTTTGGATCCATCGCAAGTGCCGTTGCCCCGGTGTTGTTGCAGTAGAGAAGGGCCAGTCGGTCCTGGGCCATGTGCAGCTCCCCCAGGAAGCTATGCATCCACATAGCCTGCTTTGCACCGCAGGTAAGTGCAACATACTCGGCCTCAACGGTGGACAGCACGACTGTTGCCTGCTTCTTCAACGACCACAATACAGGCCCACCCAACATCATGAAGATCTCCCCTGACATTGAGTGGCGCATCGTAAAATCCACCGCATAGTTCGCATCTATCCAACCAATGGGCTTGATCCCCGAGCTGCTGCCACGTCTGTAAGTGATCTTGTAGTCGAGTGTCCCCTTCATGTATGTGAGCATGTGCTGTACAGCTCTCCAATGCTGCAGTTGGGGATTCTCGACACAGGATGCGACATTCACAGCGCTGTATGCAAGGTCCGGATGTGTGGTATTAGCTGCATGCTGGAGTGAACCTATGGCTTCAGGGTAAGGTTTGTTGGCCATGTAGGTGTGATCGGCCTCGGAAAGTGGTTCCTTAGTTGCAAAGATGGGGACACCCATGGGGAGTGGAGTGCTTCGGGTTGCAGTTGGACATCCTGTAATGGTCGAGGACATGTTCGAGGTAGGGTTTTGATGATATGGAGAGAGTACCGGCGACTTGGTCGTATTCTATTGTCTTTTTGTGGTATGTATAAACAACTGGCGGGCAACTAACAATGGGTTAGCCCCCTCCAGTTACGTAAGTTTGGAGGACTTCCGACCTCCATGAGAAAGGGAAACCACCCCGAGGAAATGCCTTACGCACAGAAGTGTGGGGCACTATCGGTGTGGGACTCAGTGCCATCATCGAGCGCGGCCTTGCCGGGCGGGCGGGGACGGAGGTCTATGCGACCTCTTCGGCACTATACCCACTAAAACCCCGGGTTCTCAGAGCCAGTCATCTGGAAGCCTGTCATTTTCAAGCAGTGTGCCATTCCAGGTCTCTAGGACGAGGGATGGAGCAATGGCATATTGCCGCCCATACTTCAGCCTGTCTGTGAGGTTGATATCAATCTGTAGGCGGTCGTTCATGATCTTTACCCAGCGGTTATGTACCTTGTTTGTGGTAGGGGCCACACCACCACATCCAATTACACTGTCACATCGTAGTTTCCAAATCAAGTGCATGGACTCTGTCATGAGGATTGTGTATAGCCTTGACACTGCTGGGAGAGGTTTGCCTAGCAGGTCTTTGAAAGAGGCGAGTCCAGAGCCCATTAGAAGCCCCATTGACATGCCCGGCCAGTCCTGGCCCTTCTTGAGCCATAGCTCTTCGGCCAATTCCCACACCTCTTTTTGACCTGGGCTCGTGCAAGCTGTCAGGATGTGTTCGAGAGATTCCTCCTCTCCACAGTGTACACAAACTGCGCGTTCTCCACATTCTGGGATGTGTGTCCAGTACTTCCCTACACGGTGGGCATTGTGTATGCTTTTCCAAAGTACGTATTCTATTGTCATCCCCAGCGGTGTAGAAGTGTGGGGAACATCAGTGACATTGTAGGCAGCCCTAATACCGGCCTGCCTATTGTCAGCCGTGGCCTGTGTTGTCGAGATGGCATCGATATCATCAGTATAAACCCCGATAATTGAGGTGCCCGTGTCAGTGGACCAAATACAAATTGCAGGGTCTATGCGCGAACGAACCCAGTCCAGCACCCCCAACGACTTGTTGAGGTCCTCCACCCAGTTTCGCCTAGACTTCTCATGAATCACCCAGTTTCTACTTTTTTTGTGCGACGTGTCTGCATCATGGGACTCTCATGATGCAACCACGGGACCTTCCCACAGTTGAAACCTGATCACGGGTTTCAAAGGACTGGGATATGAGAAGATGTTAAGGGTTAGGGAACCCACACAATCGGTTCCCCTAACCCTCCGATGCTAACATACAGGAGCCCAATCACGGACTTCAGAGACCAAGATATTGGAAGACATTAAGGGTCAGGAATCCCACACCATCGGTCCTCCTACCCTCAGGCGCTATGGTGATAACACACAGGAGCCTAGGAGCATCACACATTAATGCTCCTTAATGTTGCAGTACAGGAACTGATCATGATCATATTAATTTATTCATAATGTATATAAGCATGGTAGAATCTCCTTGTACAGTAGATTCTACCTTGTCTAATCTCAGGCTTCTGCTTTGGCTTGACTTAGGGATTGTCTCCACCCTGTCCCACTTCCCCTCCATTCTATTGCGGGTTGCGTCCACACCCCGGGTATTATACCTGAGTGGATATCATACCCTGTTTGACTCGTTCTGGGTTCCACCTCACATCCCGACCCACAATATACGGCCTCCTAGCGAGGAGTCCGTTCGGTTGGTCTTACTGCTTGGGGAACACACCAGTTATTAGTGGCTGTCAGGTTTCTCCTGGTTGGAGTTCTCACCGGGTTGCTCATCGTTTAGCTGACCCAGAGGCCATTGCTGACAGAAGGTAGAATCTCTTCTGCCAGCCCTGACAAACCGACATACACTTGGAACGAGAAAGAAATGACGATCACGATAGTCTTAGTTGATGGAAGCACCAACGGACAGGGTGCAGGAGGGTGGACGGAAACACTACTCCGGGTAGTATCTGTGACCACGGGAATCCTTGTGCTGTGTGTAGCCCTGGTATGGGTAACCTAAGAGGAATAAGCGACTCCCCGCTTCAGAGTATGTAGATGAATCCCACAACCCGGACCTCCTAACTACTGGCTGACGAAAATCCAGGAGGTGACGGGACAGGTGGGAGGATGGCTGTCCAGCATTTCGAAACCGTGTGTGGAACCCCGTGGGGAGTGTTTGCAGGAACACAAAGCTCCTGCCACCAGGGTAGAATAACGACAGCCTCACCCCAACATTTGAGGATGGGGATCCGGGTGGCCCCTGCAGGAGCTGGGGATAGGAACCTGGCACCCTAGCGAAACTGGGGTCCCAGGAGACTCTCGAAATACTACGCCTGACGCAGAAGATGCTCCCGGGTACTACCCCATGTGGGGGTTGGACCCTACAAAACAACCATGGGATGACCAGGAGGAGCAAACACCAAGGACAGGGTGCACGTCCAGGCCAAAGAAGTATGGAGAAACAGGTACGACACCCTCAGCATCCCCTGCGTCTCCTACAAGGTGGACGAACCCGAACAATGTTTCCAGGACTCCGACGACCAACAGGCCAGGCAATGGAATGTCTGAGGACATACAATCTCACTACGTCCACCCACGAGACCCTTGACAAGGGAAGGGAGTTACATCGGGGGATGCAGGACCCAGGGCCATGGACCTAAACCCCTGGAGAGAAGGGGATCCCAGGGCCACAGGTTCCACCCCTGCCAGACCAAGAAACCGAAACCTTGCACAGGAGCAAGCAGAGGCTTGTTCTAGGGTAGCCCCAGGAACTATGGGCCCTTGGGTGCCAGGACAAGATTGGCCCAGCCCTGCACGTCCCAAAAAGCATGCACACAGTCCCACCATGGGGGCAAGAGCAGGCACTGGGAAGAAATTATAGAGCAACATGTTGAAAAGGAACCCGCAGGGTGGGATACACCGATACCCCTCTCCCTCACTGTCCCTCACTCTTCACCTTCAATCTGGGCGGGGCCCCAGTTTTTTAATAAAATCTAATCTTACCCTTTCCAAAAAGGGATGACTCAACACTTGCTTAACCAGTCAGGGAATTCCCATAAAAGAAAAGCTCGGAAAAAAATCGTGAAATATAATGGAGAAGACAAGCAAGAATACGAGACCACCTGCTCTTCACAATCGTTCCTCGAACCCGGGTTCCTGTCCTACCCATCTCGAGAATCCCCTGGGGACCAGGAATTTCGGCCTGCGCATTTACAACAGGAAGGATTTTCCTCCTGATCCTCTGGTGGGGGTTGGGAAGATCCACGAACAAATGCACAAGAGAAACCTTGCACGGGCCTGAACCAGGACAGGAACTCCTGGAAGGAAAAGGTTCATGCTAGAAGAAGGGTGAGCTGGGATCAGGATAGAGAGGGGAAACTACGGCACCTAGGAGCGGCAAGTCCATGGAACAGGGATCAGGGAACAAGGGCTGGAAGATGCCATCCCCCAGGTGCTCCCAGAATTCCAACCGGAACAGCGAAAGCCAGTGCTCGTCTTGCGCATCAAAAGCTGTGCTCAAACCTGCCACCGTGTCACAGCTCACATGTCGCTGTTGACAGGGGTGGCAGCAACATGGAGTTCGGGAAGGTAGAGGGTCTGAAGGAGGGAAGTCTAGAATGCACAATCGGTCAGCAGCAGCGCAGCGTCGACACAGAGGATAGAGGGTGGTGCCTTGGGGTCACGATCAATTGGCGGGAAAAGACCAAGGTGCTTGCGAGGTGTTGGGTTCCGGAATCCTTGCAGAGAAGGACACAGGGACCCACTGCCGCAGAACTTGGGGAACAGGGAGCGTGGATGCCGGAGTTGCATCCAAGAATTCATCCGGGTTCCAGCAGTGCTCAGCAATACACACGTCCAAATCCGTGCCCGAAAGCATGTGTGCTGAAACTCCTTCTTCCATGACAAATCCTGAAGAAGTGGCCACTGAAACGGTCCTAAGAAATCACTGCAAAAAAAGAAAGAAATGGTGATGCACCATCCAGAAACTCCAGGATACCCTCTGAAGAAAAGCTAGTCGAAACCGAAAAGAGATGGCATGGGTTGAAGTCGGAAAGGCAGAGGAACACTGCACCCATCCAGTCCAGAGGGGCAATCCCATAGTGACCTGCGGAGTACGACGCAAAGAGGGGAAGGGCTCGAAGACGTGCCAGCTTGGCGGGACACTCGGAGAAGGGGATGTGTTCCAATGCTCCGGGGAGCAGGCGGTGCAGAAGTCATTCATAGCGAGAGGACCAGGACACCCGTGACGGCTCAGGCAGAGGAGGGCGCTCTCCATACCCAGCTGCTAAATGACGTCCCGCTGGAGTCTCGGAAAGTGGGGAACACACCACAAAAAAGCAAAGGGACTGCCGGGTTTTTGCAATTCCGCGATTTGAATCCTTTGCCTGCCTCCAAGCTCGACGGCGGTCTTGGAACCCCAGGCACATTTTATCCAGACAGACGTCCGGAGGCTCGGGAAGGAAGCACGAGAAGCTGGTGCAAAGCCAGCAGACTTGTACCTGCCAGTCTATACGTCCCCGGATCTCGAGGTGCCACAAGCTCAGGGATGCATGGGCGAGGAAGTGTTGGTGGGTGATCTCCACCACTGACCAGTTGAGCGGGTAAGACACCAGATTGCGCCGGAACATGGGTTGACGACACGGTTCGTGCAAGTTCCATGAGGGCAAGACATGGTTGAGAACGGAGAGGAGCGAAGGCGTGGCGACGTGAATGGACCTTGTTCGTGAGGTCCATAACCAAAGCCATAGCCAGAAATCCCTCTAGCTGCGACACTCCAAAGTTTCAATGTCCTGAGAAGAAGACGGACCAGCTGGACTATAGGCCAGGAGACGAGAGGGGTCTGGATGGTCATCCAGGTACCTCGAACTCCTGTTCCCAAACCGTGGGCGGAGAAACACTGGAGGGGGTGAGTACGGAGAATCCAAAAAGAAACGGAGGCCAGAGTTCCAAGCAACAGCGAAATCATGGAAGATGGACGACATGGGGGCGGGAAAAGAGAGGAATGCTGCGGAGGAGAAAGAGTGGGAGCCGAGACAGGGGCACAGGGTTGCTGAATGAATTCAGAACCTGGCACCTGTGTTTCAGGGACAAAGGTTTATCAAGCGATGTAATAGAAGCGCTAAGCGGGTTCCAGATTGGGAAGTAGATCAAGAACCCCAAGGTGACGGCATGACACCAAGATGCTGCCGGCAATCAATTACCTCGGCAATGAAGGCAAATAGGGGGCGTGACCAGGGTTTGAAACTCGGGAAAAGGAGGGAACAAAGGAAACGGGTTGGACCACAGAGGGGCGGAAATTCAACAACATGGAGAGTTGTACACCAAAGACAAAGGGGACGCCGGCGTGATAAAAATGACCCACAGGCAGTGACAATAAGCCTTGCGACCATGGCTGGAGTTTACAATCCGGACAACGGGACCGCAAGGAGGGGAGAAAGCCAGAGAATTTGGAAAGCGGGTTCCTGAGCGGAGAAGACAGGAGAGTGCCTTCGCGGGTTATAATTGATGAGCAGTGACAATAAGTCCCACAATGCAGGAAATTTTCAAAGGATAATACTCACCCTGGAAAGGAGGGATTGGGGAAATTGAGAAGATAGGATGGAGAGCTACGGGTCGTTGGGGACAACATCCTTGAAGACGGGGGGTGATGTCATGAATCACCCGGGTTCCACTTTTTTCGTGCAACGTGTCTGTACACGGCTCATGACGCGACCACAGGACCTTCTCACGGTTGAACCCTGATCGCGGGTTTCAAAGGACTGGGATATGAGAAGACGTTAAGGGTTAGGGAACCCGCACAGTCGGTTCCCCTAACCCTCCGATGCTAACATACAGGAGCCCAATCACGGGCTTCAGCGACCAAGATATTGGAAGATGTTAAGGGTTAGGAATCCCACACCATCGGTCCTTCTAACCCTCAGACGCTATGGTGATAACACACAGGAGCCTAGGAGCATCACATATTAATGCTCCTTAACGTTGCAATACAGGAACTGATCATGATCATATTAATTTATTCATAATGTATATAAGCATGGTAGAATCTCCTTGTACAGTAGATTCTACCTTGTCTAATCTCAGGCTTCTGCTTTGGCTTGACTTAAGGATTGTCTCCACCCTGTCCCACTTCCCCTCCATTCTATTGCGGGTTGTGTCCACACCCCGGGCATTATGCCTGAGTGGATATCATACCCTGTCACTGGGGGCAAAACCCGAGGCATATGGAATCCATATGCCTTACAGGCATGTCCTTTGCATGTGGGTGATCCATGGAACAAAGGTGTCAATCACCTTTGTTCCATCTTTGTTTTTGGCCTTGAGTCACCCCCAAAAACAAAGATGGGACAAAGGTAATTGACACCTTTGTCTTACGGATCAACCACATGTGAAGGACATGCCTGTAAGGCATATGGATTCCATATGCCTCGGGTTTTTCCCCCAGTGTGTTTGACTCGTTCTGGGTTCCGCCTCGCATCCCGACCCACAATATCTGGCCTCCTAACGAGGAGTCCGTTCGGTTGGTCTTACTGCTTGGGGAACGCACCAGTTATTAGTGGCTGTCGGATTTCTCCTGGTTGGGGTTCCCACCGGGTTGCTCGTCATTTAGCCGACCCAGAGGCCATTGCTGACAAGACTGCATGAAACCGCAGAGTGACTTCTTCATAAGACACCCCTTATTCTCTTGCCCTGGTACGGCGAAGCCTTCAGGCTTGTGCATGTAGACCGTTTCCTTCATGTTGCTGTTCAGTATGCACTTACAATGTTCATGCCCAGTCAAAAGTCCACGGGATGGAGTGGAATGAAACGAGATGAAATGCAAAATATTCAAACCATCTCACCGATTCTCAAACCATCTGGAAATCTTGCACTGATTTGCGGTATGGCATGAGCTGTATTGCGATAGTTTGAGGATTTCCGCAATCCATCTCAATCCATTACACATGATAGCGTGAGGTACTGTGGTGTCTAGAGAATACATTGCGATGTTTTGAGATCGTTTGTAAAGCGAGTGTGTGATATTATGCAATGAATTGGAATGAAATGTGTAGTATTGTATGCGAAATAACCTCGGCACGCCCAGCTACACCGTACCCAGACCCTCACGTCCCGTGACAAATCCAGATGATGAAGCCGGTGTGTCGGCAGCCAGGCCAAGGCTAACCGCATCTCGAATAGCGTGGGCCTCGGGGACGCCACCTTGCACGTACTCGATGTAGCGGCCATTGTTGTTGATGTTGTTCTTCTTGTTGGTGCCGCCACCCCTCGAAACCCGGCGCACGTCGTCCTTGGTCTCTTTGAAGTCTTCTAGGTCCCATATTTCGACTGCCGGATACATTTGTTGAAGCTCTGCGAGCTGCGGGGAGCCAGGTGCAATGTGTGGCTGTTGAAGGAATGTGACGCCGGCTTTGTGGATCCAGGCGGCGTGTTTGGGGTCACGGGGTTACGAAGGAGCTCCAGGAGCTGGTTGAGCTTCGAGTCAAGCGGGCTAAAACAGATGAGCAAAATTTTGCCACAACAAAAAATTGTGACTACGCAACGCACCTCAATGAAGCCTTCACATTCCTGAGCTCAGCTGACAGCATTTCCACCTTTGATACCAGGGGGTCTGGTGATGCTGAGCCCTGCGAGTGTACTGAAAATCAGCAAACAATGAGCGGGGCAAATGATGCACGCACCATGTGCCAACCCATCCCCGATGACGGGCTTCCAAAGTCCTGGTTACTGAAATAAGGACTCGAAGGCGATGGGCACGATCTGTTATCCTCGCCTTGCATTCTAAGCCCCGATGAGCCGCTGGCGGAAGTGGAGGTGCGGGCAGAAAGACTGGATGCCGTAGACTGGGCTCGGCGGAAACCGTGAGAAAGAGAGGACGAGCGAGATGGCGCGTACTAGAGGGAGTTCGGAAAGAAGGACGACCCGAGAGGACCGAGGCCATGCGCCATGTTGGTGGGAAGAAGAGAAGACAAAACCGTGCAGAAGAGCTACCTGGGTGACTGCGATAAGACGAGATGGTTTGATCACCATCGATAAACAATCTCAGATCATTCCACTTGGTTGCCGCTTCCAGCATTCTATCTCAAATCATTTCAATCTATCCGACCGACTTTTGACTGGGGTTCATGGCCCACATGAACCAGCCAGGTTCCTCAACCGCAATGGCCCACAACATTCTGAGAGACTCGTAATGAACAACGACCATGTAAGTCTCAAAGAAGTCAACACCGGTGATTTGCTGGGAACCCTTGGTGGCTAAGTGGGCTTTCCACTTGATTATCTCGCCCTCAGCATCGTACTTGACTGTGTAGACCCATTTAGAGTCCACAGTGTTTGTGCTGAGAGGTTGATCAATAAGCACCCAGGTTTCCCAACCGACCAATGTCGTGTACTCCTTCTGCATCGGTGCCATCCAGACTTCAGGGTGCTTCATAGCCTCCCCATAATTCCGTGGTATGGGTGTAGTCGAAATGATAAACGGAACATTTGCCCATGACTTCTTTGGTTTCGGCGGTAATCCCATAGCCCATGGCTCACGCACAGCTTTGGCAACAGCTTCCATTGCCTCAGACTCGTGCGAGTTCTGGAGCGCTGGTGAGGAAAAATGGCAGCGTCTGGAGTGCCGAGGTGCGACCATCATCACAGGAATTTCAGGAGCAGGTGGAACTGCAGCAGTGTTGGCTTCACCTGTATCAGACACAGAAGAGATATCAGTGATGTCTAACTCAGAGTCAATGGGAATGTGCAGATTAGTGTCTGTGTCCCCAGCAACATCAAATTCTCCCCCTGCTGGGGCACCCCACAGCCAGTGACCAAGTCCCTCTTCGAAGACAATGTCGCATGAGGAGAAGAATTTTCAAGCTTGTGGGTCCCAAAGGTGATAGCCGGCAGTACGATAGCTGACCATAGCCGACCATCATGGCTTTAGTGGTAGGTGAGGTAAGCTTGGCAGTCACGGGGATCATCTTTGTGTAAGTGACGGAACCAAATACATGCAAGTGTGCCACGTTTGGCTTTGTCTGGCAGTATAGCTTATGCGGTGTTGTGCCACCAGCACATTTATTGGGATGAAACCACTGTAGGTAAGCAGCAGTTTTGAATGTGAGTGGCCAAAATGATTTTGAGAGACCAGAATCCGCAAGGAGGCAGCACCCAAACTCAATGGTCGTACAGATACCGCGGTCATCAGGGCCGGTGTGGGCAGAAGAGTGGGGAATGGTGGTTTCAAGGATGATGCCCATTTCCCTGAAGTAAGCTCTCCATTTCTCATATCCACTCACCGCTGTTGTTGACCCTAGTGCACTTGATTTTTTGGCCCAGTCTGGGTCTTGAACTCCTTCTTGGATGACTTGAAGGAGTCGAGCGTCTTGTCTGCAGACTTGTGCATCAGGAAATCAACACACGGCCCAGCGATGTATCTGTCCACTAGGTGGTAAAGCCAGTTCACATTTCCCACCCGAGTGACTTGCGATGGTCCCCATAGATCCATATATATGCATTCTCCCGCTTCCTTCTCTGGCTCGTGAGCACCATCAAAAGGACGGCGAGCCTGCTTGCCTGATAAGCAGTCCTCACAAAACCCCTTGGTGTTGCCATTCACCATGAATTCCCTCCACAATATCTCCTGTCAGCATAGCGTCCAACCCCGTCATTCCCACATGGCCCAAATGGCAATGCCATGTGCTTTTGCTGGCCAGCACATCTTGGGAGCACGCAGCCAGTGCACTTACTTCGACATCTTCGAATTTGACCACGTACATTCCGCCAGTCAACGCCGCCTCAATGACAATATCTCCTGTGTTGGTTTGGACTACCGCCTTGCTCCCGCAAAACACAATGGTAAAGCCCTTCTTGTCCAATTTTGCAATTGACAGGAGGTTCGATGTCCCTGGCATATGTAGTGCGTCAAAGCTAATGATGTGTTTGACTCTCCTGTAGGTGATGGATTTACACACAGTGCCCATTCCTGCAACAAGGAACTGAAACCTGTCAACTCCCGTACCCTCCTGGTTCTCGAGGACATAATAATCCGAGAAGTCATTGCAATCAGAGAAACAGTGGTCCGTGGTGCCAGAGTCAACATAAATCATGGGATGCCTGGCAGTTCCAGATTTGAATGCTTTAACCGGGGCTACAGTGACATCAGCTGTGTATGTGCGGTCAGGTCTGTTGGGGTGGAATCCTCACTGTCTGAGTCCTCTCCCATATCGTATGTGGAGGTATGTGAGGTTGATGATCCAAGAACATCAAACAAGGTAGCAGACGTGGATCTCCCCAAAGAGGAAACCCCATCGCTTGGGTTCAGATAAGTAGGCACATCAATCTCTGTCATTGCACTATTAACTTCATCCCAAACCATCAGTGCGGCCGGGGACACAATAACTTCCTCGCTCCCAAAGTGCACATTCTGTGCTCCTCCATTGTCGTATATATGCACATCTGCAGCGGGTACCGTCCACGCAACAAAGGTGTACATCTGCAGTGTAGTGTCCATGGTGTTTGCTGAGGGTCTGCCACCTCACTTCCCTTTCCACCAAGGGGGCCACTTGTCAGCAACAGCCTCTGGGTCGGCTAAACGACGAGCAACCCGGTGAGAACCCCAACCAGGAGAAACCCGACAGCCGCTAATAACTGGTTTGGTCCCCGAGCAGTAAGACCAGCTGAATGGACTCCTCGTTAGGAGGCCGTATATTGTGGGTCAGGATGCGAGGTGGAACCCGGAACGAGTCAAACAGGGTATGATATCCACTCAGGTATAATACCCGGGGTGTGGACTCAACCCGCAATAGAATGGAGGGGAAGTGGGACAGGGTGGAGACAATCCCTAAGTCAAGCCAAAGCAGAAGCCTGAGATTAGACAAGGTAGAATCTACTGTACAGGGAGATTCTACCGTGTTTATATACATTACGAATAAATTAATGTGATCGTGATCAGTTCCTGTGTAACAACGTTAAGGAGCATTAATGCATGATGCTCCTATCCCCTGTGTGTTATCACCATAGCATCTGAGGGTTAGGAGGACCGATGGTGCGGGATTCCTAACCCTTAATGTCTTTCAATATCTTGGTCCCTGAAGCCCACGATTGGGCTCCTGTATGTAGTGTCGGAGGGTTAGGGGAATCGACTGTGCGGGTTCCCTAACCCTTAACGTCTTCTCTTGTCCAAGTCCTTTGAAACCCGCAATCGGGTTTCAACCATGAGAAGGTCCCGTGGTCGCGTCATGAGAGTCCCGTTGCGCGAAAAAGTAGAACCCGGGTGATTCATGACATCACCCCCCTCTTCAAGGTTGTTGTCCCCAACGACTCGTAGTTCTTCGTCCTATCTTTCCGACCTTCCTTTCCAAGGTGAGTTTTATCCATCGAAATTTTTCCTGCATCATGGGGCGTATTGTCACTGCCCATCAATTATAACCCGCGGAGGCCCTCTCCTGTCTTCTCTGTTCGGGAACCCACTTTCCAAATTCTCCAGCTTTCTCCCCTCCTTGTGATCCCATTGTCCGGATTGTAAACTCCAGCCATGGTCGCAAGGCTTATTGTCACTGCCTGTGGGTCATTTTTATCATGCCGATGTCCCCTTTGTCTTTGGTGTACGACTCTCCATGTTGTTGAATTTCCGCCCCTCTGCAGTCCAACCTGTTTCCTTTGTTCCCTCCTTTTCCCGGGTTTCAAACCCTGGTCACGCCCCCTATTTGCCTTCATTGCCGAGGTAACTGATTGCCGGCGGCATCCTGGTGTCATGCCGTCACCTTGGGGTTCTTGATCTACTTCCTAATCTGGAACTCGCTTAGCGCTTCTATTATGTCACTTGATAGACTTTTGTCCCTGAAACACAGGTGCCGGGTTCTGAATTGATTCAGCAACCCTGTACCCCTGTCTCGGTTTCCGCCCTTTTTTCCGCAGTAACTCTCCTCTTTTCCTCTCCCACCATGCCTTTTTCCCTTCGTGATTTCATCCTGCTGTGGGATTACTGAAGGAGCTTCTGTCGTGCTATTCTTCGGGGATGTGGAGATGTCCCGGGGGGTACCAGGACTGAAACCCGTATCTTGTCAAGATCACCTCTTGCGTCGCTGGCTCACAACTCATTGTTTCCCCATATTGGAGGTGATCCGCCCCTCCTTTCTCGACTTCGCCTGATATGTGTTGTCCCTGCACCCTCTCTACTTGAGCCCTCGGCGTCCTTTCTTTGAGTTCCACAGTAGGATTGCCGAGTATCCCAGTGATTGGTCTTTGGACGAAATCGCTCACCAGCACTTCCTGGCATGTGCATGGCTCTGGTTCTGGTCTATCGAGGAGAGAGGTCCGGCTCAGTGGCCTGTGCGGGTATGTTGGCTTCGTCGCCCCGGCGCCATGTCACTTCCTCCCATGTTTGACGACCTTCTGGATCGCATGGTGCTGACGTTCGAGAACCATCTGGCGGAGTACCGTCATGCCCGGGAAGGTCATGTGGATGAAGACAAGCTGCGCGACAAGCTCTTCAAATTCGTTGTAAGTGCTCCCTTCCCAGGATGCCCCCATCCTCTGACGCTGACACCTAGCTCAACATGGAACAAGTGCTGTTCTGGCTTAGCCGCCTGGGGTTTTGGGTCGCGTGGTCTGCAAACTACGAGCAGTTGATGGAATGGTTGTTCCCCAACGTGCTCCTGCAGTTCCCTCCCGTGCAGCGTCGCGCTGAATTCAACTGTCTTCATGCCTCCATGTTCATCTCCCGTTGTCCGGGTACCCAAGGGCAATTGGGTATCACCCCCTTGGATGCTCCCACTGGAATCACGCGAATCTATCGGATTCCGGCCACACCCCCGACCTGCGAGGATTTACTCCCGACCTGTTGTCCGATGTTTCTTCGGCTCGCAGATCGACGGTGTGATTCTCCATGGAGGGAATCTTAGAATACCTGGACAGTGAGCAACCCGTTCTCCTGGAACCCGAGGTGAACTAATCCCTCCTCTCCTTCTAGAGCTAGCATTGGGAGACGGACATCGGGTCCCCCTTGAAGAGTTGACGCCCCCGGGACATGTACTGGTTGGAGTCGAGCTCGATTTGTAAATAATCGTGTCAAGGTACCTACCCCACCTCTTTTATAGAACCACACTCCCAACTCCTCCTCCACCTCTGCCCGTCACGCCTCCAACGTCCCCTCCTCCAACTGTACCACCGGTGCCTCCAGTTGCTGGGCATTCATGGGTCTCCCCACCTCCTCGTCCAAGTCAATCCCAGACAAAGAAGGAGGGGCGATCCCATAAGTGCACCCCTACCGAGCTGCGCGCGGACTGGGAATCGGGTCGCCCTGCCTCGTCTCAAGCACCTCCCGAGCATCCGACCATTTGGACTCCTCCTGTGCGTGCGGCCTTTGTGCCCACTAGAGACCCCTTTCGCCTTCCCCAGCAGTTCCCAGCGGAGGTGTCATGAATCACCCGGGTTCTACTTTTTCGCGCGACGTGTCTGTACCGCTTACAGACGTGTCTGCATCACGGGACTCTCATGACACAACCACGGGACCTTCTCATGGTTGAAACCCGATCACGGGTTTCAACGAACTTGGACAAGAGAAGACGTTAAGGGTTAGGGAATCCGCACAGTCGGTTCCCCTAACCCTCCAACGCTACATACAGGAGCCCGATCGTGGGCTTCAGGGACCAAGATGTTAGAAGACGTTAAGGGTTAGGAATACCGCATCACCGGTCCTCCTAACCCTCAGACGCTATGGTGATAACACACAGGGGACAGGAGCATCATGCATTAATGCTCCTTAACGTTGCTACACAGGAACTGATCACGATCACATTAATTTATTCGTAATGTATATAAGCACAGTAGAATCTCCCTGTACAGTAGACTCTACCTTGTCTAATCTCAGGCTTCTGCTTTGGCTTGACTTAGGGATTGTCTCCACCCTGTCCCACTTCCCCTCCATTCTATTATGGGTTGTGTCCACACCCTGGGTATTATACCTGAGTGAATATCACACCCTGTTCGACTCGTTCCGGGTTCCTCCTCGCGTCCCGACTCACAATATACGGCCTCCTAACAAGGAGTCCGTTCGGTTGGTCTTGCTGCTCAGGGATCGAACCAGTTATTAGCGACTGTCGGGTTTCTCCTGGTTGGGGTTCTCACCGGGTTGCTCGTCGTTTAGTCGACCCAGAGGCTGTTGCTGACAGGAGGGGTTCAAGCCTGAAGGGGCTGTGGTCCGCGCTCTCTACCCGCTGAAAGACAGTCACTCCTAGTGCGGATGGATCACGTTCGAGAAAGGTTCACGAAGCTAACTTCTATAAAACCAAACCCTAACCAAAACCAATCAACGACACCTTCCTTTAATAGGAATGATAGTTCAAGTTCGGGGGTGTAGACCAAGTATTAAGTCAAATAGCCAAGTGCGTGCAGGTTTCAACCGTTCGAGAGAGTCTCGTAGTTGAGCGTGGTGCGTTTTGTTGGTTCAAAGAGCGCTTTCCTTTGTTCACGGATGAACGTAGGTTGCTTATTATAAGAAACAGACTCGAAGGTCTGGTGTGGTGTGTTCCGAGGAACGGGTTTGTGCTAACACATTGGCTTAACAAGCTCACAACAATGGTTTGCGGACACAGGGACACAGGACACAGGACACAGGACACACAAGAACACATTCACGGACACAATGACAAGACAAACACAAGACACAGGGCACAGACACGTTCACGGACACAATTCTACAGTTCAGGTTCACAAGTCCACACGGATATTAATCCAAACCACAAGTCACTTTATATCAGGTGAAAGAACAGTCGCGCTGGGCTACTGAGCTCTCGAGCCAAACCTATCTACAACACTGCTGTGTCTAGAGGCGGGTTCTGCTACTGTACTGTTAAACTGCCTGCTCTTTTATACTACTCTCTTATCGCGATGACTAAATAATATTATATACACTGGTCCGTTTATCCGTGAAATCTGACTCGAAATCCCTGCTCGATTAACACTATTGGCTCCCTATACCGGTAGATCGAACACAGGTTCAGACTTGATCGATTGAAGTTGAAATATTATGGTATCTTGGTGATATGCTGGGTCCGTGACTCACAGCTTGGGCGATGCTCTTGTCTAGACGCGTCTCTTCTTCGTCCTAGCCCTATTCAGATTCTCCTACTGAGGTCGGGGTCTCCTTGCGAGCAACTTATATGGTTCGCGGGCACTGTCAAACTCTCGCGGTTCAACTATATTGATCGCGTTTCGGCTGTTGCCATCTTTGATCAGACAGCTCCACCTGGAGCGCGCTTTGGCATCGGTCACCTAATTCATCTTGGTCATACTCCAGATCTGCACGGACCTCGGAGCTATAGCCGTTCGGGGTATTCGCCGCTTTTCCATTCTCGGAGCCCTCCACTTGCATGTGACACACACGTCCACTATTTCCAGGAATGCCACAACAAACAAAGTGTCTCTGGAGGTGGTCGCGACCACTGAGTTCCGTCTGTGATTGCCAAATATAGATTCCTTCTAACTCCTCTGTAGTCCAAGTCCACCTATGGATCCCAAATATCCCTTCTAGTTAGAAGGGGGTCTACAGGTGTAGTCCCCCTTCTAACTAGAAGAAATTTTGCTAATTTGCCTACGATGCATCAAAGGTCGCATTAAAGTCAGGCTAAAGTCACAACAAATAAGGTTTGGAGCATACCAAGGCGACTGTGCTACAGCAAAGTCACAGTAAAGCTGCTAGAAAGGTGCTATATATGGGTAAGTCATGTCAGACCCTAAGCTCCAGCAAAGTCACAATAAAGTTGTCTTGGGTAAAAGTCTCATGACACCCTAAGCTGCAACAAAGTCACAATAAAGTTGTCTTGGGTAAAAGTCTCATGACACCCTGAGCTGCAACAAAGTCACAATAAAGTTGCCTTGTGTAAAATTTTCATGATGACCCAAGCTGCAACAAAGTCACAATAAAGGTGCCTTGCGTAAAATTTTCATGACACCCTGAGCTGCAACAAAATCACGTTAAAGTCCTTTCACATCGAAATCTCTCATCAAAAATAATATCAAAAGACACAAGTAAACAAAAGCTTCATATCCATGACATTATATGGAGACATTACATCTGATGTGAGCTGCAATAAAGTCACAATAAATATGACCATTCACGTAGAGTTTGTAGAAGGTAGTAGCTGCAACAAAGCCACAATAAAGCTGGTGTAAAGTCACAATGAATATATGTGCCCTTGTACATAGAGTTCAGGAACTGCATATGCTGCAATAAAGCTGCAATAAAAGGTGTGTTCTTGTAAGAAAGCTGGTCAACCTTTACCACTGTTCGTACTAAGGACCACCTATAACTCCCACAAAACCTTTATAGTTAGAATGAGGAATAGAGGATTTTGGCCATTTCCCCTATGCTGCAATAAAGGCTGCGATAAAGCCTCAATAAAGCTACAATATCTCAAGATTTGAGACATGGTAGACGCTAGACAACCTTGCCACAATAAAGCTGCAATAAAGGTCACAATAAAACTACAACAAAGGTGTTACCTCACAACAGAGTACCAAACAATACAAAAGTTGCAATAAATCTGACCGCTCATTTGGCATACAGCAAGTCCAAATGCCACAATAAGGCTGCAATAAAAACCTTTCCAAAAAAAATTCCCCGCACATATATGCTGCAATAAAGTCACAATAAAGCCGACAATGCATGTGCCCTTGTACGTAAGTTTGGGAACTGCATACACTGCAATAAAGCTGCAATAAAAGTTGTTTTCACATAGTCAACCTTTGCTGCTGTCTGTACCAAGCATTTACTGTATGTTGCAAACTATGATGATCAGTCCTTGTCGGAATGATGTTGTGCGCAGTTCCTCTGCTAAGAGAACAATCCCCTATATACAGTAAGTGTATTCATTGCCTTGCCCCCAAAAGACATCTGTCATTTTATCTATAGT
Source organism: Mycena galopus ATCC 62051 (assembly GCA_014925785.1). Taxonomy (NCBI): domain Eukaryota; kingdom Fungi; phylum Basidiomycota; class Agaricomycetes; order Agaricales; family Mycenaceae; genus Mycena; species Mycena galopus. The sequence continues at coordinate 264,324 of WIQG01000152.1, forward strand.
TATCTTACCTGTGCTATGGCCTGAGGAAACATACTAGCCCCTCAGTTTCCTATCATGATCCAGATCACTTTATATGAATATTTTGTTGGAATGTAATATTCATTTTTCGTCGGGTTTGGCCGAGTATTTTGCATTTTGTGCAGCAACTAGGGCACTGATTACAAAATGGATTGGACAGCCAGACTAAGTGATTTTTGTCCTATAACTTTGGTTTTGACTCTATTTTTGGATTTTTTTGTCTCGGAACTTCCCAGCATGACATGTTTCCTTTGTAATCTATTATCTTGCCTGTAATCAAGCATACTACCCTCCAGGATTCCTATCATGATCCAGGCCACTTCAAATGAATATTTTATTGGAATAAAATATTCATTTATTGCCGGGTTTTGGGCGAGTATTTTGTGTTTTGTGCAACAACCAGGGCACTGACTGCAAAACGGATTAGACAGCTGGATTCAGCGACCTTTCCTCTACAACTTTGATTTTTGACTATATTTTTGGATTTTTTGGTGTCTCGGAGCTTCCCAGGCTGACATATTTCCTTTTTGGGCCACTACGCCTTTCGCTCAAAAAGGAAATTCTTCGTTTTTGCTCTCAGTTGGGCACAAATTGACCGTTTTTCTTGATTCAACTTTGCAGTTGTCATGTTCTATAGGTGTGGATGCGACTTGCATTCTACTTTGGGCTGGAGAAACAGTTTAACAGGGGCAAATGTCTGAACTTGCACAATTCAACCCCTGACATTCCTACCAGACACATAGCCATGGCTCACTATCAGCAGTCCTGGGATAGTATCATGTCATCATTAAACACTGTTTACACATGGTATCTCCCCTTTCTAGGCATCATACAGATGAATACTGAGCACATGAACAATTCGCTAATGTATAGTTTTCCTTGCCTTGTCCCTATGTAGTATGCCTTTCCAGTCGTCCCACATGACATATGAGACATATAAACCTGTTTTTGGTCCTACTATTCAACCTAAGTCCACTACATATTAACTTTGGTGATGTTCAGGCTTCAGCTGGATATTCATGTTATCTAGGCTGCTTTGCAGCATTAGAACACGATGTAAACCATCCTAAGAGGTACCCCAAGCATACAACATTGCTTGACTCCAAAAGCAGGGCAAAATATCGACCTGAACCTGAGATATGGGAAGTGACAATTTCTGATCATTTGTGAAATAGGGCCTTAAGCACTGCATATAATGAAACAAAAAGCATGTAAACAGCATTTTCCAATTTGAAAGAGCAATATTCAGCTTTATTTGAAAGAATTTCATCAGGTTTCCACCAGATTGTGTTTTTGGGCGTGAGGGCTCAACTGCAAATTATGGCCTTTTGACTGCGCACTGTCCAAAACACAACTTGGTCAAATCTTAACCAAAATCAATGAAATAAGGCTTGGGATTGTTGTTTTACATTGTAGCTTCTCATTTATAATGTCTATCTGGAACCAGGTGGCCTCCTTGGGCCTCAATTAATAAAATTATGCAAAATTGGCATTTCACAGTTCTCATGATTCTGCTCATATATTGGTGCAAGATTTGGGCTCTGAGGGATGGGGCATGTCATTGGGATTCTTCCATGTAGTTTGATTGGTGTTCAGCACCATGGGACAAAGCAGAAAGGGGAAACATTTATGTGCTACTTACCTTCCTTGAATCTCAATGTGGTTGATGCCAATATGACCACAAAATCCCTCAGAAGTGTCCATATACCTCCTAGATGCAGTAGGACTATTTATGCAGCCACCTTGATGTGTGGTACTTGCAATATACTGTGAATATCGAAATTTCCCACCTGGCCATTAAATTATGTATATCCACCTGAAACACAGAGAAAAGTCATCAAAATTACTGATATAAGGTATGAATATGAGAAGACAGTCATTAGGTCGAGCTCCACTGTGTCTGTGTGAAGTAGTAAGGTCAGAAGTGAAATTTTGCAAGTTCAGACATTATCTCTGTGTTAAACTGTTTCCCCAGCCCAAGGTGTGATGCAAGTCTCATCCACACCTATAGGATATGACAGCTGCAAAGTTGAATCAAAAAAAATGATCAATTTGCGCCCAACTGAGGGCAAAAACGAAAAATTTCCTTTTTGAGCGAAAGGCGTAGTGGCCCAAAAAGGAAATATGTCGGCCTGGGAGGGTCCGAGCCACCAAAAAATCCAAAAATATAGTCAAAATCAAAGTTGTAGAGAAAAAATCACTGAATCTGGCTGTCCAATCCATTTAGTCTGGCTGTCCAATCCGTTTTGTAATCATTTGAAGTGGCCTGGATCATGATAGGAATCCTGGAGGGTAGTATGCTTGATTACAGGCAAGATAATAGATTACAAAGGAAACATGTCATGCTGGGAAGTTCCGAGACAAAAAAATCCAAAAATAGAGTCAAAACCAAAGTTATAGGACAAAAATCACTTAGTCTGGCTGTCCAATCCATTTTGTAATCAGTGCCCTAGTTGCTGCACAAAATGCAAAATACTCGGCCAAACCCGACGAAAAATGAATATTACATTCCAACAAAATATTCATATAAAGTGATCTGGATCATGATAGGAAACTGAGGGGCTAGTATGTTTCCTCAGGCCATAGCACAGGTAAGATAACTATAGATAAAATGACAGATGTCTTTTGGGGGCAAGGCAATGAATACACTTACTGTATATAGGGGATTGTTCTCTTAGCAGAGGAACTGCGCACAACATCATTCCGACAAGGACTGATCATCATAGTTTGCAACATACAGTAAATGCTTGGTACAGACAGCAGCAAAGGTTGACTATGTGAAAACAACTTTTATTGCAGCTTTATTGCAGTGTATGCAGTTCCCAAACTTACGTACAAGGGCACATGCATTGTCGGCTTTATTGTGACTTTATTGCAGCATATATGTGCGGGGAATTTTTTTTGGAAAGGTTTTTATTGCAGCCTTATTGTGGCATTTGGACTTGCTGTATGCCAAATGAGCGGTCAGATTTATTGCAACTTTTGTATTGTTTGGTACTCTGTTGTGAGGTAACACCTTTGTTGTAGTTTTATTGTGACCTTTATTGCAGCTTTATTGTGGCAAGGTTGTCTAGCGTCTACCATGTCTCAAATCTTGAGATATTGTAGCTTTATTGAGGCTTTATCGCAGCCTTTATTGCAGCATAGGGGAAATGGCCAAAATCCTCTATTCCTCATTCTAACTATAAAGGTTTTGTGGGAGTTATAGGTGGTCCTTAGTACGAACAGTGGTAAAGGTTGACCAGCTTTCTTACAAGAACACACCTTTTATTGCAGCTTTATTGCAGCATATGCAGTTCCTGAACTCTATGTACAAGGGCACATATATTCATTGTGACTTTACACCAGCTTTATTGTGGCTTTGTTGCAGCTACTACCTTCTACAAACTCTACGTGAATGGTCATATTTATTGTGACTTTATTGCAGCTCACATCAGATGTAATGTCTCCATATAATGTCATGGATATGAAGCTTTTGTTTACTTGTGTCTTTTGATATTATTTTTGATGAGAGATTTCGATGTGAAAGGACTTTAACGTGATTTTGTTGCAGCTCAGGGTGTCATGAAAATTTTACGCAAGGCACCTTTATTGTGACTTTGTTGCAGCTTGGGTCATCATGAAAATTTTACACAAGGCAACTTTATTGTGACTTTGTTGCAGCTCAGGGTGTCATGAGACTTTTACCCAAGACAACTTTATTGTGACTTTGTTGCAGCTTAGGATGTCATGAGACTTTTACCCAAGACAACTTTATTGTGACTTTGCTGGAGCTTAGGGTCTGACATGACTTACCCATATATAGCACCTTTCTAGCAGCTTTACTGTGACTTTGCTGTAGCACAGTCGCCTTGGTATGCTCCAAACCTTATTTGTTGTGACTTTAGCCTGACTTTAATGCGACCTTTGATGCATCGTAGGCAAATTAGCAAAATTTCTTCTAGTTAGAAGGGGGACTACACCTGTAGACCCCCTTCTAACTAGAAGGGATATTTGGGATCCATAGGTGTCCAAGTCAGTGTCAGCGCTTCTAGGCGGGTTCCTAGGTACTGTCTGGTTATTTGAGGTCGTCTCCGTGTGAGCGCGACTCTAGCTATATGACTGGTAGCTCTCCGCGCGAGGCCTCGCGGAAGCTTCTCGGGATGTCTGCGTGATTGTTTATACTGAAAATTGCAAAATAGCTGTGTTTTACGTGTGGCTGCTTTCACGGCTTATCACCGCCATGCAAGGGTTGCAGCAACCTCAACTGCCTGTGTACTCTGGAGATCAGCAAGGGGTTACCCGCCAAGACACCACAGTGTTGTTCCCCCTGCAACGCGGCGCACGCTCCTTGCAGTTGGTGGAGGAAATTCTCCAATGCGTATGAGGAGGGCGATGAGGAGACATTGCGTGACTTTTGAGTGGAGTTCTGGGAGCACCTGGGGTCGGGTTCCTTTCACCCTCTGCGCCCTGACCCGCGCACTGTGGATTGGATGGAGGCTCGTGCGTACCGATCGTTCTCTCGAGCGGGTTTCTCTCCGCTAACCTCCCTTTCTTGCTCCCTATAGGTCGTTCCTATTCCTACCAGGAGTTCCTCAGCGACCTGCGTCCTGCCCAGCAGATGACTCGTGCCGAGACCTGTCGCAAAACTGCGAAGAAAGCAGGCCGTCAACACAGTCCTACTGTAGTAATTTCCTCGGGTTCCAAAGACGAGGGTCCTGTGCCCAAGAAGTGTAAGACTTCTCGAACGGATCGTGGAACCTCAGCGGCATCTAGCCCCGAAGTTATCGTGGTGGAGGACGAGGAAATGCCTGCAGTGGTGGATGACATGCGGAGTTATGATTTGGATGGCGACGTGCCCATGCCCCCTGTTGACCCCTCCATCGCAGCAGATCCTAACAACTACGATGTCGAGTTGGAACCCGCACCCCCCGTCGTTCCTTCGGAACAGCAGGTGTCCTTTTCTCGGACCACCCTTGACGACCCCCTGCCCATTGCTTCGGAACCGGCCCCGCACTTCCTCGGGTTCCGCCTTTGTCCCATTGAGGAGTTTTCAGCCGCTGCCCGTCCTACTTTTGTGGACGAAATAGTTCAGTGGGCCATCAAAGGCGAAGAGGATGAAACGCAGGTAGAGAGTGCGCTGCTCTTCATGTCGGCCATTTTCAGTCAGGCCGGGAACACGTTGGGCCAGTGGCGTCGGAACGGGAAGGGCAAAGCGCGAGAGCAGTAGTCTACGTATTCCCCGCATTTTTTTCTTTTTATTTCCAAATGCAGCCAAGAGCGTAGTGTTGTCCATTTTGGGTGTGATAAGATTAGATTTCGTTTGTTTAGAGATTTTGCCAAGAGATCCAGTAACGAAAATAGAAGGAGATGATGGGTATGGGTATAACCCACCATGTGGGTTCCTATCGTGCAACACCCCTCAAGATTACTGGCAGCCTCCTTGCACCATTTCCACGCGCACCCTGTCCAACCGGGTTCTGGCGCTGGTGCTGAGCCTCTCCTTGTAGGGCGGGGTTGCTTCGAAATCCTCATCCATTACCAATTCTGGGATCTCTGAAGTTTCACTGGGAGGAGGGGGAGGGTCCCCATGGATCCGGGTTGGCAAGCCTGTAACCAGCACATCATCCATGAACATGGAGAGCATTGCTCCGCTGTCTAGGATCGGGTGTGATGGTCCACAGCTGGTGTAGCCCCGGGGAACTCGGGTTGTGTCTGAGCGTCCCAGTCTTGACGCAAGATCCTCCTGGTTTCCGGGTTCCCTTCGCATAGTTGTGGTGAATGTTGCTTGGGCTCCCCTTCTCCTCTGCCCGTGACCGGGCTCTCCTTGTGGTCTTGAAATCTTCATCAACCAGGTACCAACCTGCTCCATCATCCGGCGGATTTTCTTCAACCAGGGGTTACGAGACCTGCCTCTTGTGATCCGTCTATGGCCCCCAGAGTGTAGAGCAACTTGTTCCTCTTGGGTTGCCCACACAATGGCAACGCACAGGACGAACATTCCTGCGGCCATGCACCCCAGCCAGCGTAGGTTTCCAGCCCACTCTCCAACACCTTGTCCGTTCGTGCTTCCAACGACCAGAATATTTGTGGGTGCCATTTCTTTGTTCCAAGTGTATGTCGGTTTGTCAGGGCTGGTAGAAGAGATTCTACCTTCTGTCAGCAACGGCCTCTGGGTCGGCTAAACGACAAGCAACCCGGCGAGAACCCCAACCAGGAGAAACCCAACAGCCGCTAATAACTGGTGCGGTCCCCGAGCAGTAAGACCAACTGAACGGACTCCTCGTTAGGAGGCCGTATATTGTGGGTCAGGATGCGAGGCGGAACCCGGAACGAGCCAAACAGGGTATGATATCCACTCAGGTATAATACCCGGGGTGTGGACTCAACCCGCAATAGAATGGAGGGGAAGTGGGACAGGGTGGAGACAATCCCTAAGTCAAGCCAAAGCAGAAGCCTGAGATTAGACAAGGTAGAATCTACTGTACAGGGAGATTCTACCGTGTTTATATACATTACGAATAAATTAATGTGATCGTGATCAGTTCCTGTGTAACAACGTTAGGGAGCATTAATGTGTGATGCTCCTATCCCCTGTCACCATAGCGTCTGAGGGTTAGGAGGATTGATGGTGCGGGATTCCTAACCCTTAACGTCTTTCAATATCTTGGTCCCTGAAGCCCGTGATCGGGCTCCTGTATGTAGCATCAGAGGGTTAGGGGAATCGACTGTGCGGGTTCCCTAACCCTTAACGTCTTCTCTTCTCCAAGTCCTTTGAAACCCGCAATCGGGTTTCAACCGTGAGAAGGTCCCGTGGTCACATCATGAGAGTCCCGTGATGCAGACAAATCGCACGAAAAAGTAGAACCCGGGCGATTCATGACACCACTGACCTGCCTTCCCACCACCAGGCCAGAAGCAATTATTGATGGTGTGACCGCACTTACCGTCCGCACTACACATCGGGTTGGTACAGATGAGGGCTTGGCACACGGCACAAGGCGCATCTGCAGTATTGGTATTGAGCGCGGTTGTCGAGATAGGTGGATTACGATGGTTGGTGGTGTCCTCCTACTTGACCACAAATGTGATGACCTCAGCAGAGGTGGTGTACGTACGGAGCACAAATTGTCATCACATTCTCTAGGAAATAAGCTTTCAAGTGTATATCCTTGGGGAAATAGTCTATTGTTTGCCTCTTTGAGGTCTGTTGCACATTTCCGGACCCAACCACCACCACACACACAATACTTGCCTGTCTCATAGCTGTGAAGCTCTTAAATATCTTATTTCCATTGCTCAATTATCACTCAGGCCAATTCCTGGTGATATCTTGTAGTGAAGGTTCATCTTTCTGTGGGAATCTTATACCTTCCCTTCAACCTATTGTTAAGTGCCCTGTGCAAGGGACTACCACTCGTCTGAATCTCAACTCTTGCTTCCTCTGATCGGCCTATTTCTGATTCCCGTCTTATTTCCGTGGGTGTCACTGCTTATATCAGAAAGACTTGGGTTATATATGGGTAATAATTGGATTGTTTGGGTTTAGTTCAGAGCACATCATTCACTGCCCCCTAGTGCCATACTGGCACCCCCAATTTTCTTTCCTGATTTTATCGGCTCTATATGGTCAATTGTATTGAATTGGTTGAATTAGCACATTGGAATAGCCTCCCTCCTTCTCCAATTGAAGTTGAGGCCGTTACTGGCATTCAAAGTGATGCACGTATTCGGATCGCCAATTGGAGTGATGGACGATTGAATGCCAACCATAGCCTGAAGTTTGGATTTCGTAGACCACCTTGGAATAGATGGTGTCTGGTTGACTAGTTCTAGATGAATAGTGGTTGGGTGAACATCCCTGAGATGCCTGGTGACTTACTGCTTTCCTGTGTTTCTCTGAATTCCACTCACTTGGGGGATTAGACTGAACAAATGGTGCTAGAAAACCTGGGAGGGGCACTAGCTGTTCGCAAATAAACCCACCTGACTGGAAATTACTTTCTCAAATGTGTTCTATGGGCATTCAAATGTCCAAAATCGTGTGGATGGTTTGACAAGATTTCACAAATTATTCAGCTTGCACAACGATTACGGTGGCAGACTGAAAGGATCTAGCCACTGAGACGTACATGAACCATAAATTAGACCTTCTTGGATGTAAATTCCGCAAGTGTTCTGCACAGACGACATCTCCCTCGATGGCTATTCTTTGGATATCTCAACCTGTAGAGACACTTAGGCAGATTCTTCCCCGGAGCTGAGCTCTGGGGGAGTGGTGTTATACACTCATTCCTCAAGCTCAGGATGAGAATTTGAACCAAATTAATTTGCACGGGGAAAGTGCCGCCCCATGTCACATTGCTGCCCCCCAGCGCAAATTGCCGCCCTTGCGACGCTACTGCCGCCCCCAAGTGCCGCCACTACTACCTCCTTGCCGCCCTTGGATATCAAAAAATTCAACTTCAACCACAATCTTTGGGCTCATTTGGACTTTGAATGTGACGGTGAATGCGTAATTCATCTCGTGGTATTGATCATACTACTCTAGTACCAATATTGCATGAGAAATTCAGCTGTCAAATATGACATTGCCGCCCCGCAAAAGGGCGGCAGTGGCGGCGCTTTCACTTTGCCCCAATATTTTGCATATGCGTCTGCCTTTCTTCGCGAGATGGCCGCTATTTTCTACTCGTTCTGGGGCGACTCGACTTGACGACTTTACGTTGGCGCGTCGCATATATTTCTGTGTTTTGGCTTCGTGTTTTGATAGCCGTATCCGTTTCATGCCGGGCTTTGTACGTTCTTGGGCGCTTCTTATCATTTCCCACCAGCCGTAAACATTCATTTCCCGTCGTGGTTACGGTAAGCTTATGTAGTTCTCATAGCCATCTCAACTCATATTTCGTATCCCAGACGACCCTCCGATGGTAGACCGTGGGCTGGAGTGGATTTGGAAAACGCGCCAGTTTTCTGGACGCACTATTGCGTGTCCGGCGGCAACCTCGAGTACCCTCGTGATTTCATTTCCCCCAAGAAGCTAAAGTCTTTGTGCTCCTTCAGGCGCCCACCCACGTTCCATTCTGGAGCCTCGTGGAGACCATCCCGCCGCAATTCAGGGTCCTGGACTCTCTGAGCCCGGCGAATGGCGGCCGTCCGATACGCAGATCTTGTTGTGTGATGAATAATTATTCTTTATGGATATATTTCGGTACTGCAAGCATCCGATCTAGAGCCTCCTGGACTAGACCCCGCTGCGCGGCTCCATTGACCCAGCCCCTGCGCTGATGCCGCTCCACAGAACCTTAAATCATAATTACTCGCCACCATAGACGCGTGGACAACAGCCTGCTGAATGCCACCTAGCAAGATCCCAGATCCACCACTACTCCCCATTATAGAAAGACGTGAGGAGGAGCACGATTATTGCAGTACCTGCCAGTGCGGTGAAGACGATGCTCAACACAAGGCCCTCGCGCAACCAAATGTACACGAGGATTTGGGTCAGCGTGAAGATTATTCCAATAAACAAGTAAGCCACCCCTTTGGACATGCTTAGCATAATGTTGCTCCACTGAAAACTGAGAAGCACTCACACTGGCAAAAAATCCATCTGACGTCACCAGAGGCTGGCACTGTATTACAAAATCCCTTGTAATTAGAAGGTGACATCCATTACAAAAAACCCTCTAGTTTACAAGGTGCCATTGTAAATATGTTAGAAGTACTCTTGGTCAGCAGAATACATGATAAGCGATGCCTCACAGCCATTACATCGCGCTTGTCGCCGTGCAGGACAGCGAGCAGAAATATCCGCATTTAGACACCATCGATCAAGGCCTCTGATGATTGTCAGCATCAACATCGACAAAATATCACCCAAAAATCATGAAAAAATTAGGATGCATAGAATATATATATAGTGTACATGGGGTAAAATATGTAGTGACTGAAGACAATCAATGATCATGAAATACATTTTTCCGCTAAAAAACCTGCCAACGCGCATTTGGCTACCCCCACCTCAACGCGACCATCACCTAATGCAGCGCCCCGTCACAGGGAGCTGCACGGGCCCCAAATTCAACAGCCGAAATCCCTCCTCGAGCCAAGGTGGCCTTTCAGGGAGGGCGCGTATACGCCGGGCAGCTCGGGAAGCTGCAGCATCTTGGCTATGCGGTGGCCATTCGTTTTCTGGCTCCGGAGGGTGGACCCGGACGCGTCGCCGTGCGCCAGGAGAAGTCGCGCGCGACGGGCGACAGCGTGTGCAAGGTGAAGGGGTAGTCGCAGAGGACGTCGCCGGGCAGCCCCACAACGCGCGTCTGGCTGGTCTCGGGCTCGTGCGGGTCCTTGGGAGTCGTGTATGCATGTCGAGGCCATTGCTGAGCCGCCGAGAGGTGCACATACAGCCATTGTTGCAACCGCAAGCGCGAGGTGTGCGGGAGGGCTGACGCTGTGCCGGGCACCACACGTGCAGCGGTATTGCTTGCGGCCCCCGCGCTGGCTGGGGCAGCGTGGGGGCGGCAGCGACAGCAAGGGCGGGCGATACGATATGCATGTACGGCCATTGTTGCCTCCGCAAGGTCCGCACATAGGTTTTGCACGTCAGGGCCCCGGCGTTGCACGGGGCGCCTGACATCCAGCCTTCTGGTTTGTGAGGCCGCTGTGCGCTCGGATTTTCTGTGGTATGGGCATGCGGGGGTCGCCCCGAAAGTTCATGATGCTGCACGAAGCTTGCAGGTGTGCCAGCGAGGGTGCCCTGCTCATCGCGGCCATCGCTGATGCGTAGCAGTACGCAGCCGTGCAGGCGCTACGGCATTGCGCAGACCATGAGGGCGCAACAGGGTGCTGTCCAGAGCCCATGTAGGGCTGCCCACCTGTCTGAGAGGGTGCCGGTGGCGAGTGGGAGACTGCACACTCGCAAGAGTGACGTGGCACCCAGGAAGTGCTTCTTGCGCCAGAAAACTGCATCAAATCCCGAACTGAGCATTGTGAAAATTCGAAATAGGTGTGCAACGTACGAGGAGCTTCCAAATTCTCGATTCTCTGACCATCCGATGTACGAGATTGACAAATACCACCATCCCACCCAAAATCACGATATTTCAAACCTTACTTCGGTCCTCGAAGCAAACGCAAGGTCAAAAACACATCCTATAGGTCTTGCAAGGTATGCAGATGATGAGAGGACGGATTGGTGAATGTCTTGGACATCTGCGAGCCAGGAGATGACGCCAGGTGAAATTGATAGTTGCCGCGGTTTGCTCGGGTAGGAAGACACCGACAGGAAAAAGGGCAGAACTAACGCACTCGTAGATACCGTCGGTATAGCACATTGGAGCCAAGCGTCTTGTAGAGGGTCTGGGCAGAACGACGGTCGTGGTGAAAGCAAGGGGAGTTCGGGATTCGAAATTCAGATATAGGGTCGAAAAGTTTTTTTCGGCCCTAAGCTGACCCCCCCCCTCCCCCTCCTTCCTAATAGGGAAGGAGTTTCCCACCCCTAGGGCCGGGCCGATCTCTCCGCGTCCAGCCGCGGCTGTTCAACTTATTTCCCACCACCTCCTTGAACTTGATAATGCTTTTTTATATCATCTAATGACTGTTGGTGATAAATTGAACACTCAGCACTCCAAGAGGTGAATAATTTCTAACCTGAGAACTGACCACAGTTGGCTTCAATTTGGCTTGGAATCACAGAAGGCATGGGTTCAGACTGATAAGTTTCTTCTATACACTCCCTGGGCATTTATATGTGTTTCTTACAAACAATCAACACCTCTCTCATGGTTTATTAGGTATTTTGAAGCTCTAAACTTTATATAGGGAAAAGTTTTTTTCACCCCAACCTGGACCCCCCCCCCCCCTCCCCACGTACGGAATTTTAATCCCGATCCCCCCTTGGGTGAAAGGCAAGAAAGTCTTGTTTGTCACATCGGGTCACAATGCCGAAAGATGGAGGCGAACCACAAAATTTGCATAATTGAGGAGCCGCATCCACTCTTGAAATTTTTGAAAGAGATAGATCGCTTGGGAATAGTTCTATGCAGTGGGCTACATCGAAATCAAGGGAAAAGTTTAGTGCCCCAGCATCCTTGATCAAAAATTATGAAACTGTTCGCATCAGGTAAGTGGAAAAGAACTCAAAATTCACACTCGTTCGCGGTTCATGCTCGTGTTTTCACAATTCTCAAGAGAGAGATGCTCGCATTTATTCAACACCACACCGACTTGAAACACGAGATTCTGCAAATTACTGACACCAGTCCGAAAGGAAATATGGAAGGAAACGCGGTTTCTCTCTTCTACGGTCAGCCTCGCGCGCTCTCCAACTATTCTGAGGACAGAGTTCTCTTCGAAATGCTCTTATAAACGTTGTGGAATGCACATCCCGGCCAATTTACTGGATTTGACGTTGGTGCTGTTGAAATATTTGAACTGACTGGTGGCAGACAAATGGAAAGGAACACCGTACTTCACGTTGCGTGTGTACTCTTGCTCAATTTCCAAGATTCACAAAGCAAGGAAAGTGTTATAATGCTTTTCTGCGCCTTGGAGACTGGGCAAGAGACCCAATATATGAAAGGGTCAAGTGTTACAGATGTGATTACCACCAGAGCGCCACCTCGGGGAAAGGAACCCAGTACATGGTGTTCCTTCAGCGCCCTTGCTTACTCTGTCATATTTTGATGCCGCAGAAAGTTTCAGAATAATCCTCCCTTCTTTGTGATGCATGCAGTTTGAGCTCAAGTACTTTCAATCAAACTGTTGAATGCGTGGATGGGAGGGTAAGTGGGTGGAAAGGAACAAGAGGTGCACTCATGAAATTGAGGTTAACTGTGTCCGAAGGACTTCAAATGGGTTAATGATTAGAGTTTGCCTTGGTCCCGAACCAAAAAACCGCAAAGTTCGACCATGAGGGGCATTTCTGGGCCCGGCGTCTAATCTTGGGATCAAGCGCTCATTTTGATGGTTCAATGCTATTGGCTCGGGGCAGCGGGCCGCTGTCGGAATCTCCCGAGATATACAGAACTTCGAGCTCTGGGCATGTATTTCATTGAATAATATGTAATGCTTATGTTCTTGAGGACTGAAGACCCTATGAGCATCCTCAGTCCAACATTTAGGGGATTCCAACTAGGGAGGAATATTATATGCATGATTCAATCTTTGTTCCCGCCGAAATATCACCCCCGAACAGTTTTCCATTCATACAGACCTCCACCAACCATCTAAAAATCGGAAAAAATGCTCACAGATTATATCTATAGCACATAAACATCATTTGTCAAAACTGTGGCCCCACTGCTGAATGAAATAGAAATAGTCAGGGCAGACTCAAACTGCCCAGGCTTTCGTCGAGTTTCAATGCCAAACCAAAGTTCAACCTGAGGTTTTTGGGACTATTTTAACAACTATGCTCTTTTGCTTGAAGAAACCCCAGTTCAAAGTGAAGAATCATGTTCCAACATGACATGCCTCTGTCTTTGGTAGTCCGATATAGCCTAATACCTTCCCCTGGTCTCCTTGACCCCGAAATATGGTAAGAAAATGGTCAAATATAACATGCCCTGATTTTAGAATATGTTGTTGGGATACCAAGCGCGATGTGGAATCTCATTTTTCCATGCCGTCTCACGCGAAATCAGCCTGGAATGACCCTTGACATTCTGACATTGTGATGCTCTATTCACAACCTCGATTGAGTCATAATGCTGAATGCATAGCAAAATATTATTCAGTATGTAAAGCCCTATTGTATCCCCACAGGTGGAGGTCTTCGTACTCTCCAGGAGCACACATGGGACTTATTTGTGAAATTTCGACATCTGGTCGTAAACACACGGGCTAAATTGTATATGGTTCCCGGGTTTTGTCAGAAGGTGCGCAAGAGTCAAAATAACGAAATGGCTTCGCAAGAAATGCAGTTAAATGTCTTGGAACCAGCTTGAAGCTTCAGAAACTATCTGGTTAGGGACTGTTTCCCCAAAATGGTACACGGATCAGAGCTCGATAGCGCTCGATCATGATCGATCTCTAAGATCTCGCTGTAAATGGCAATCTCCCACAGCCTTGATGGGCGCTTAACAGGCGCCAAATGGAAAGGAACTTGATGTTCGTGTTCATTGAAGTTACCCAACCACTTTGGAGTAGTTCTGAAGAGGGCATTTTGTTCTGAATACATGTCCACACTGCTAAATCAAGATAACCCACCTGATTACCACACCTGTGAGATTGTGGACTCTATCTTTTCCTTTTGCTCCAACACGTTTTTTCCGCTTTCCTGCATGCCCAAATGACTCTAGCATTCTTCTTTAACATGCTTAATTCAACCATAGCACTACATAAACTTGTAATTTCAAGTGTGTTGGGCTACACTGTCTGTGAAGCAACAAACATCAATTTTCAGGTTCAGTGTTCAAATACTGCTGCCATGTAGTCATGCCGGGCACTGCGAATTTTGCAGAGGACTTTCTTGTCAGAAATCTTGATATGGAGGGCACTCGGTTAACACCGACCTTCGTATCCACGATCACTCCGAAATATCATCCGATGGTTGCTGTTTTAAGGATTTGAAGACTAAACAAAACAGCAGAACGAAATGAAATCGGTGTGTCTAAGGACAACATAAAGTATTGAATTGCAATAAGGCACTTGAGGGATCAGGTTCCGGCGAGTGACTATTAGTAGATGTTAGGGAATCGTTTACGTGGGAGGAAATGAGCGCGGCGTGCAGCGGCCGGTGCGAGAATGTGTGACAGGCAGACGAGGCGGCAGTGCGGCAAGGCTCCAAGCAGCGTACGCACTGTCAAGGTGCAATTAGCAAAGGTACGTATAAGCGCAGAAGGGCACCGCGGCTACAGCTCACAAAGTGCGGCAAGCGGATGGGAGGCAGGGAGGAGGCGAGGGAGCGCTGTGGGCAGGCAGCAAGTGTTAAAAGTGAAGTTTGAGGGGGTGCCTTGCATGCTATGTGCGCCGTATAATTGCTGGGATCCATTTCTGCCCCAGAATATGTCCAGTGCGTGCGGCCGGGAAACAAGCACCTGGGGCAAGCAGCAACCAAAATAGCGATCCCTGGTACTGTAGCAATGATACACAGACATCCAGAAGAATAGAGCTAGCAGAGGTAACGAAAAGGGGGCGAGTCCCGGGGCTGGAATGAATTTTGTGGCAGGACAGGTAAACAGGCAGCAGCGAGCGAACGGCGAAAATGGAGCCAAGGAGAATTTCGGAGACGTACCAGGTGTATGAACGCTTGGTTGGCCCAGAGTTCCAGGACAGGAGGAGTACAAGAGAACCCAGTATTCAAAAGTGGCCAACGGTGATGACAGCATCAATTGCGAGCTCTGCGGTGCAATTGAGATGTTTCTTCATGCGGAAGCTTGCATATCTAACATTAAAGCAGTTCGATGCCACAGTGCAGAGGAACTGGACCGCAGGAGCAGCTACTATGAGAAATCATGTTTGAAGGGCAGTACCAGCGCAACCGCAATTTTAGCCTATCAACGACAATTTGAGGCAATTGGAGGAGCGGGATACGTAGATAAGACCAAGCAGAGCATGACTGTGAAGCGCCAGAGCCAGGAAGGATGCTGCGAGCAACGGGGAGCGAATGTGGCGGGAGGAAGAACAGCATTGATGGGAATGTAATATGTGTAAACAACGACCCAATTTGGACCCCGCCATCAGAAGCGGTGCGAGCGCTGTGTGCGCCCAAACGATGCCGCCGCTGAGGACCCGCCACAATTTCCCAAATAGGCGAGCTTCTAAGGTATTTACAATGTGCCCCTTCTAACGAGAGGGTTTTTTGTAATGGATGGCTCTTGTCAATTACAAGCTCTTTTTACTTAAAAGTGCCGTATACGCCTGCTGACGTGTTTCCGAGCACCGTACTGAGCGAGGAGCCTCAAACTCGAGGACGGCCGTTCAACGAAGCCTTCTGTCGTACGCCTTTGTGGATTTCGCGCCTCGTTGAATTCAATATCACCCAGTCGATCCATGAACAACAACGACGCCACTGTAGCGATCGAGTTGAAAAGCATGGCTCCGTAGGACGCAACGAGAAACAGCGTAATGGCCTTGTGGCTGCCTTCCAAACCGCCGTCCGACCGTACAATAGTGAGAATTATGGCGGCACTTAGCGCAAACAGCGCCGTCTGTGACAAGGCAGTGAGCATGCGATCTCTGTGGGTTCCTTGTCAACTGACCACAATCGCGGCAGTCCATACCACATTTGTCCATGCGATGATCTGAGATCAGACCACCCTCGGAGCCTCGTCTGTACCCTGGCGTAAGTCGCCGTACCGCTGCTAAAGTAGAATTCCGCACAAGAGATCAACAGGTAGCCCCCAGCCTCTGCTGTAATCCACTGCTTTTAACTTATTTCTTTTCCGATAAATGGATGTGAACAGGCGTACGGTCGGCATTGCTTAACTGACCCTCTTCGCCTCGCCACTGCTCGCGTCGGCCAGGAGGATGAGACATTTATCTGTAGAGTATTGTATGTACATTTACCTCACGACATTTATGCGTCGACTCGGCACGGGAGCAGACCCAAATATGCCGCGCCCTCGGCTAAAACACAACCTCAGTTAGGTTCGAGACTTGGAATTAATAGAATAACCCACGAATAAGTCGGCAACACCTTCCGCGTTGAGCGGGCCCGCGGTGATTAAATGCATCAAGCCGCGGAATTCAGGCTGGGCGGCCGGACTTATGTCTGCAATGGCCAAAATGAGTCCATGAAAAATTTCTCCCATTATATTGCGCCGGATATTGAATTCGAGTACGTTTGACGAGCTCCATGAAATCATGCCAGTCTCATGCTACAGTTTTTTGTCAAGTTTCAAACTTTAAAGAGTTGACACACGGCCTCTTACACTGAATAAAGTAACTTGTGGGAGCTAACTTTAACTTTGATGGCCCCTTCGGCTTTGGCGGGGACGAACTTTACTTAACTTTACTTTACTTTTCCCACGCTTGCCGAAAGTAACTTATTGACTGGTAACTTGTACAGTTCAGAAATCAAGGCAGCAAAATCACATTAAAGGTTGTCTAGTGCATCAACTCGGCTCTACCCACTTGTTAATCAAAGTACGGCCTCATTCAAATTAGTTAATGTTCCTGGCTGCCCTCACCCGTAGGGCTGTGCGCTGTGCCCGTCGCGCCGGTTCTATGGGTTCTGTGCGATCGATACCTGACTCGTTTCGTCGATGGTTGGATGAAATTTTCAGCGGGATGGCAACTAGATGGATTGGTGAGCCAACGGCCAGACCGTTAATGACAGGTAACGGGTCTGGGCGTAAAAATCGCCGAAATCTTTGCATACATCGGACAAATTTGGTGTTTGAATGGGGTCCCTGACTTCTGAAGGTCGCACACAGGTTGCTACAGCGCCCTCATAATGATCTTGCTTGAGCCTCTCCACGAATGTTTGACGATCAATTACCATATCTAGGTCACCTCACATATCTGGTCTCCAACTTATTCATTCCCGAACGAAACTACTCCTTGCCCCAAATTCACAGGTGATCCATCCAATTTTGCAGTTGAAATAACTTAGTGCCTTATTGAGATTGATTTACTGCCAAGTTTGCCTATAGGAATTAAATTACACTGGGGGCAAAGACCGACGCACTCGGGTCCTGAGTGCGTTACACGCACTTGGCCCGTGTTTCATTGGTTGATGCAACAAAGGTTCAAAGGACCTTTGTTGCATCTTTGTTTTTGGCTTTGACTCACCCCCAAAAACAAAGATGCAACAAAGGTGTTTGGAACCTTTGTTACATCAACCAACAAAATGGGTGTCAAGTGCGTGTAACACACTTGGGACCCAAGTGCGTCGGTCCTTGCCCCCAGTGTTACACCTATTTTCATTTTATGGTCACTGAATGGTATCTAAATGACCACTCCCACCTGGAATGAATTCTCTGGGGCTGCAGGGACTTGGCAAAATTTTGATGTTGGATCTCATTGCATGCACTCTGTCTCAGTGTTCACCAGGGCTTATGTGCAGCTGCTGTGCGGGATGCTGTGGGCTTTGATGGGGGATCAGAAGTGCAGACAGGTCCCACGAAAATTGAGCAACATGAAGCAGTGGTTTCGAAGACAGCAATCGGGCTATGCCAGTGGGTGTACAGGCACAGATAAGGCAACATTAGCTCAATTTTTTACTAAAAATCGAGTCAAATTCATGATTCTGGTGAATTCCAGCTGTGTACATGCTCATACTTGATGTCCCTTACTGTTATTTACCATTACTCAAGTTAACGTGCCCTGCCGGCGGAGTCTTTTTCTTCGAGCCGCCGATGTGACAACGAGGGCTCACGTTCATGAGCAGAGGCAGATGGCATATCAATGACGCCGACGAGGCCGAACTGGAGAGTATTGCATGCGTCCTCCGCATCCAAACCGCTAGGTTCTCAGACAGCAGTAAAAGAATGCACAAGCTCAATGTTTGGGGTGATCTGTGGGTCGAATGGCTGAAATGAAATTCTGCTATGATTATCGAGCTAATAGAAGAGCTTAGGTAAGATTTTTAACACATACCATTTCGTCCATTGGGTCGGAATAAAATAAAATGATCATGTATCAGAAAACAGTGAAAACAGGCTGAAAGCAGGCTGAATTGCTGCGAGAAACGGTCCAGAGGCGCGTGGTACCCACCTGCAAAAACATCAGCCAGATACATGGAAGGTGTAAGTGTCGCAGAGAATCTCGGTGTTTAACTCGAGCCTGGGCCATAGAGATGTTGGGAGTGCACATTATTTTTTATTCACGGCTCCAATTCCAAGGGAGAAAGGCCCAGAGATGCGTGGTGCGCACCTTCATGGTATGACACCATGGAACAAATATTAGACAGGTTGTGCAAAGCCACGCAGAGTTGCATGCAGCTTTTGTGCGTTGTGCAAAGCCGCATGCGGCATTGTGCAGCTTTCATTCCCTGATCCATTATGTATCCAAACCTTGCATACAATGCTTTGAAAGCTGTCAGTGTTGATTCCGGCATCAGGTGGGAGGAGGAAGTGTGGAAAATGGCCTGTTTCGGCAGCATCACGGCCATAGCCGCGTAGCGGCTGTGGCAAAGCCAAATAATGACGTCAAAAATGATGCATATTATATTTGGTAAGTGGTTCAATGTATGTACTGCATAGCACCTAACTTACCCATATTTCATCGAAATGAACACGCATCCACTCATAAATCCTTCGGTTTACCAGTTTATCATGTGGCTTTGCACAACCTGTCTAAGTATTGGCAGAGTTCATTCGACTCAAGCCTGGGCATTCACCAGATCTCAATTTTTTTTTATACATCTAGCCAGTGCAATTCATGCATCTGTCTTGAATTAACTGGGTTGTGAGCTCAGGCAGGTGAGGCATGAGCCACCTGAGTGAGAGGCAAGGAAGACTAGGGCAAGTGGGTATGGGCAACTCCCACGCTTTTGGCTGAGCCATCAATTGATCTGTCATGGGCAGCCAAAAAGTTCCCACCCGCCAAATCCACCCGCGCATTTCTGCCGATTTCGTGGGCCTCAACCAAACTGTGGACCCCCCTCGGACAATGAATATATGATGTCTAATAGGATGGCAATGCAATGTTATCAGAAAAAAATGATGGTTTTCGAAGTGAGTGAAGAGATCCGATAGGGACTACACCCTGATTTCACCTTTTGGACCCGAAAATCAGGGATTTTTTCTGTTAACTTTCCTTGCTGAGACGCGATCGGCAAATTCCGTCGGTTTTTCACCACAAGGAGGATACGCAATGAGCATTCCGAAATTCAGTGACGGAAGTTTGTCACACGGGTTGTCACACCTGCACGCGTCGCGCCCCAGTCTCCCCGACGCGTCTGGGCGTGTCATACGCGTCCAAAAGATGGAGGGCATCATTCCTCTCCCTCTCAGGTCCACCTTTGGCCGGAAAAGCGGACCAAAAAAGCAGAATGCCAACAAAAAACCCAAGCCGCCCGCGGAATATTTCTCGCGGCTTCTACATCAAATTCAATGAAAGAGAATGTCCCACCGTCTTCTGTCAATGGTTACAGCGCTTCAGAGCCACATGACGACCTGATGAAGGAAAAGAAGTGTCTGAAGGCGATGGTGGGTATGATTCTGAGAAGGATTTCTATGGAAATACTTGATTTAAAATGATAATTCTTGTTCTAGTGCACAGTATATAGCTACTAATGTGTCCCTAATTGATTTGGACACTCATTCAGGGAGCAGAAACTTGAGGGAATGGGCGGCAGGCAGATTTCACGGTTTTGATGATTAGTCAGCGCACGGCTGATCGTGGGAATTGCCCATGCCCAGGGCAAGAACAGATAAATGCCCGGATGCTTATCGCTCGTGACTCATAGGCACGTGACACATCGCACATCGCTTCTCTGTTGTGTACGACTACAACAGATTCGCCTCTTGCTCGTCTCTACACTCTCTCACTCTCTTTTTCGTGTCCCACCCACCCACACCTGGTTTTCTCAGTCAGCTCATCTTCGAGGCCTGAGATTCCCCAGCGTGTACTGGAGCTGCCTTTTTCTGCAGTAGCTTTCCGATTCCTGGCCGTCTCCCTGAGTGAGCACGGCCTAGTAAATTGGCTGCAAAGCGGCCACTCCATCCACACACTCACCCATAGGATTCAGCACACATCACCAAGGGGAAATTGTGATTAAAATTCCGTATGTGGGGAGGCGGGGTCCAGGGTGGGCTGAAAAAACCTTTTCAGTACATAAAAGTTTAGAGCTTCAAAATGGCTCATAGGCCATAAGGGAGGTGTTGAATGGTTGTAATAAACACATATAAGTGCCCGGGACCATAGAGAATAAGATTTATTGGTCCGGACTCACGCCCTCCATGATTCAAGCCCAGTTCAGGTCAAGTGTGGTCAGTTCTCAGGTCAGAAATTATAGAGCTGTTGAAGTGCAGAGTGTTGAATTTATCACCTACACTAATTAGATGGTATATACAAGCATGATTAAGTTCACGGAGGTTAGGAAATGAGTTGGGAGGCGGCGGCTGGAGGTGGAGAAGGCGGCCCGGCCTAGGGGTGGGAAACTCCTTCCCTATAGGGCAGGAGGGGGGGAGGGGCGGTCAGCTCAGGGTTGAAAAAAACTTTTCGATCCCATATCCGAATTTCAATTCCCGATTTCCCCTTGCACATCACAGCTCTCTCCCATACCAGCCAAAGGCCGCCCCATATATTATATTTATATCATATTATTCGTTCTATAAGATTTTGCTGGTTCGGCTGTGCAATATCTCTGTATATTCATCCTCCCCCTTGCATTCCTCTGCTCTTCCTCTAGGCTTTACTCCTTTGTCGCAAAAGTCCGATTTGAGTTATAGATGGGCACAACTCACTATAAGGCCGTATAACTCTGTAAGATTTCAAAGGGGTCTATAAGGCTCGAAAATCAACTATATTTATCTGTAAGTACTTACGGAACTTACAAGGCTTATAAGCACTTAAAGGCGGTTATTGAAGCTTATAAGCCATTCCCATGGAGCTGGGAAAAAGCCTTTTGCCCTCTCTCGCTAGAGAGAGCTTACCGCCACCTTAACGATGCTAAGGTAGGCCCCATCCACCCTCGATGAACATCACGTGCATGCCACATGAGGTTTCCTTTTTCAGAAGAGTTGTCTAGATTCATGAATATAATTACTTCCATTCACCTCTGGCCAAATCCCCTCGACCAGATTGTAGGGATGAATCATATATATTCCTTGAAAAATAGTTGAGGTTTCACGAGGTTGTAGAGGGCAAGAATTAATCCCAGGGTTCGGGCCTTCTCATCCCATCAATGGGATCACTTCTGGCATCATTTGTGAGCACATCACACTGGTGGCTTAATTCTAGCCCTCCACAACCTTATGAAGCCACAAGTTTTTGTATAGCAATATATACTATTCATTTCTACAATCTGGTCGAGGGAATTCAGCGAGAACTCAATGGAAGTGATTATATTCATGAATCTACATAACACTTCTGAAAAAGGAAACCTCACGTGGCATGCACATGATGTTCGTCGAGGGTGGATGGGTCTACCTTACCATAGTACTGGTGGTCATTTTATACTAGTACTGCTAATTCAAAAGGCCCTCTGGGCACCCCTGGTACCGCTTGAAAGATGTTGGCCAGACTGACAGGCTAGACATTTGTTTTCTGGTTTTTTAGTTGATTAATATTGCGCAGCCCAAAGTTCGCTCAGCGTCGACCAGCTCAAATTGGCCCACACACGAGACGTAGCCAGTGGGGTGAGTTTTTCCAGTTGACCTCGAGTTCACTCAAGAATTTTTGTTGGGCTGGAGGAAAACTATGCGAAGTGGGGCCGGGAATCAGAAGCCCGAAATAGCCGAAGTGGAATGTCCAAAAAAGGCGAAAAACCCATAAAAGGAGCGAGTGATGTGACATTGATTGACATTTAGAATGTGAATTCAGAAAGTAGACCTGGACCTAAACCGGTACCAGGAACTAAACATCTGAACTAGAATATTGAAGTAAAGTTGAAACTTTTTTACATGGTTCGTGCTGGAAGGACACCAGTTGGATTATGTACCTTGCTCGAGCCACCGGGTTCAAAGCCCATGCTCTGCTGAGTTAGTTCTCGGAGTCACTTAAAAATTGTTTTTCTGCAGATAATGACTTACATATGATGCAGAATGCATGATGGAGAGGCCAATTGAGAAAATGATAAGTCTTGACGGAGAGGGGCCTGACTGAGCCTGATCAGCCCTGATTCTACCTGATATGTTGCACTGCTGAGCCTGAGGCCTGAGGCCTCATCAGAGCGAATTGGGGTTTTTCCAACGTTGGGTTTTTCCGACACAATCTTTGAGGCGGGTTCAGCTCTTGAATATCCTATAACACTACTGGAAGGCGGGGAGAGTTATAAGCAGTTACAAGTACTTATAGCCCATCTGTAAACTAGTTGTAAGTTAATTATAAGCCGCCTATAACTCTGTAAGCCCTCCTAAGCCCTTATAACCCAAAAGGGACTTTTGGGACATTTTGTCTTCCACTTTCTGTGCATTTAAACACTGCCCTTTCATTTGGAACAGAACAGCTGACTTGCGCGCAGTTCTTTCTTGACAGCGCAGCGGATCGCAGTTGCGGCCTACGGCGCAGCGTGATTCTACCCCCTCCGGCCGCGAGGCCACGCAATCCTCCTGGAAGACCCGCGACCTATAAAACCGTTGCTACTGGTGTTTAAAATTCCCATCATTTGCCCACTTTGCTCATCGTTCTAAACTCTTCTGACCACTCCTGGGTGGATGGCTTCGACTCAAGTCTGCTGCCCCTTCTGGGTGATCTGTATCCTGGTGTCAATTTAATCAATATCTTTTGTCAAACAAACCGGGCTGTCGCTCTTGCACTTCTCAAATCTTTATGATGAATGGTCGCAGCGATCAATGCCATGGATTCTAAATCAGCCGTTCCACACTCCCGTAGACAGCTGCGGCTGTCGTGTTTCTCACTTTCCCACCCCCCCTCCCATCCCCACGTACGGAATTTTAATCCCGATCTCCCCTTGGACGTCTCCCTTGCTCAATACTGAGCCAGAACAGGTCCGAAGCGCGGGGTGCGCACCTGCCTTCCGTAAATGACAGTAGGAATAAATGGTGCCGGCAAGCTCGTTCGACTTCAGCCTTGACATCCACCAGCAGGGCCATTTTTGCCCCCATGCACCTAATATTCGTGCGTAAATCCCAACTCCACCGGGTTCAATTGGCGAGGTGGAGAGCGTGGGTGGGAATGAGGGTTTGCAAGGGTTTGAAGGACGCAATAGATGTAAAGCCGACGCAGACGCGGAAGCAAAGGGGTAGGCATTACATTTACTTGGTAAAATGGTAGGTATAATGCAGCAAAAAAGGGGGTTGGGACGGGCGCCAAGCTTGGGTAAAGAGCGAGGCTCACCGCGCATATGAATGGTGTTTTTTTGCTGGCAAAAAATCATGCATGCTACACTGATGTATGATGGTGCGCATTTCAGCAAACTTCATTACGGCTGGAGGCAGAGGCATCTGGACCGGAGTGCAACCAGTTGAATAATGACCAAACGTTCACTCATAATAGATGTAACGAGAAGCGGGCCGCTGCTTCTCCAAGTTCTTGGGGCGCCGACTCTCGTCATCTTCGGTCAGAGTGGTCATACTCGTCACGCTGCCCCGCTTTCCTGCCCACGAATGGGGCAACGACGTCGCGGGATAATCGAAAGCTGTATTCTCATGTGAGAACAGAGCATGCTGAGAAATTAACCGCAGTGCGCACCTCGTTCGTTAACACGTCGCGACCTGCGTTTCCACATCAGCACCGCTAGCAGAACCAACAGCAGAAAAGCGAGGCCCCCCACGGCACCGCCCACAATAGCAGCGATAGGCGGTGCTTTAGCCAGCGAACTAGAGACCGGCTTCGGCGTTCCATCGGGAGCAGGATTGCTCCCGGGCGGCGGCGACGAAACAGGACTCCCCGCGGGCGGCAAAGTAGTGGCGGTTGTCGGCAAGGTATTATTTCCGACTAGGAAGTAATCAATTGCCGTCGAATCCCCGGTGAGAACAGTGACATTTATGGTGTGTTGACCAGGGGGTAGCGCAGATGAAGCAAAGAGTTGATTCTGTTTGTTGGATTGGGTCATTGGGCCTGAGTGGGAATCCGATCCGTCAATGAGAACGGATGCCTGTAACCCTTTCTGGCCGGAAGGACCGAAAAGTGAGATCTGAGTCCCTGGACACAAGCAGTAAGTTACCTTCAATAAAGAGGATAGGTGCGCTCACCTTCAAAGGAAAGAGAAACCGAAGCTCCGGCTGACGTGCTGACGTGCTCAGTGCCCTGAAGGCTGCTGCTCGAGGCGGTATTAACTTGCCAATCCGGCGAGTACGCCAAATTCGCGTCGCTGTCGTCAAACAACACCGTCTTTCCAGCAGTAGATGTTGTGTTGTATATGAAATAATCGAGGAAGATGCTCCGATTCGACGAATCCGTGGATGAGTCCTGGTTCACCGTGACCACAAGCTGGTGAGATGCTTCCGTCAAGGGAGGGGATGTCCAGAAAAGCTGGTTATGGATGGCGTGATCCACTTGAGGGGACTGGTATGAAGCGAGCACCACACCATCGATTGAGAAATTCAGTCCCGCTTCCCCGTCCGCTATGGACCCATAAACACTGATAGACGTTCCTGAATTTCAGATTCAACGGGGCATCAGTGTAAAACTGCAGGCTTAATTAACTAGACATACCCTCAAACGCCAGCGTCGCTGTATCACCCGGCGTCGCAGACGCGTGGCTCGTTCCCTCGAACTCAGGAGAATCCCCCGTCGCGGCCCAGCCGCTTGGCGAACTGTACTGAACCAAAGGATCACTGTCATCGATGATGAAGCTCATCGTGGTGGGGGGCAGGCCAGAGAATCCATGGGAGGCGAGGCTACTATGTATATTGACGAAAGATGTCACATCTCGCAACTGCCACGCACGGTGTCCCGATATATGCTGTTGGTTGCGCCGCAATTCAGTCTGAATGATCCGCCGGAGATCGTCGTGTTCAGAAATGAACCGCTGGCCATTTAAAATTGATGAAAATGGCAGATGCATGCGATAGACTCTGATAGACTGATATAGATATTGCCCAGGCTGAGCTATCAAGGATCCGGAATGCACGAGACCTTGCCTGGGGAAGGTGTTTTGCAATCGCTAAGCTACGCTGGGATAGAAAGGGAAAACCTAGACTAAATGCTATCATACGTTTTAGATCTGTGGCAAGTCCCAAGCGTTCGGCGTAGTCGAGATGGAGACTCGACAGGCACCGAGAATGGAGACGTCGGGAACCTGTCCTTGTGATAAAGGGGAGTTAACGCGTAGGCTTTCAGAGCCGTCAGGTCGAAATTGAAGATTAGATGTCTGATGCCGAAAGCGGGATGGCTAGACCAGGCTGCTGCTTCGAAGTGCAATTCCCGCGCCGACGCCAAGGGGGTTCGAGACGAGGGTGCGACTCGTGGTTGACGCGTTGACGTGATGGCATGTGCGTGAAAGTTTGTAGGTTGACATAGACTTATGATGCACCCTGCCCTGTCTCGGTAACCCAGACGTTCCGGACCTTCCGGTGTGATCTGCGTGATTGAAGTCGGAGATTGAAAAAGAAAGTGCAGAGATCACACCGGAACAGTGAGAATCTCGGCACTTTTTTTTCGATCTCGACGTCAATCACGGTGCAGTCCGGATTGTCACGAGAATAGCTAGGTTACCGAGACAGCACCCCGCCACAAAGCTGGGATAATTATGATCTAACATTGATCAAGCTACGGTTTCGGTCAGGCTCACCAGTCGAAGAGAAAAGTGAACACGGTGTCAAAGGTAGATCGGGAATTGCGGTGGGGCGGACCGGTTCCAGTTTGAATTCCAGTTTCAACCACAATTGGGCACTTAAAGTGTCAATTTGTTTTTCCAGCGGACCGGAAAGCAATGTGAAGAGAGCATGAAGGACCGAAAGGCTGAGCTGCGAAGGATGTCCACGAAGCTAGGA
The DNA here is from genome assembly GCA_014925785.1 of Mycena galopus ATCC 62051. Lineage (NCBI taxonomy): Eukaryota > Fungi > Basidiomycota > Agaricomycetes > Agaricales > Mycenaceae > Mycena > Mycena galopus. Next base: position 290,834 of record WIQG01000152.1, read on the forward strand.
TGGGACGCTGAAGGAACAGAGGGACTTTAAGCTTCAACTTCTTGCCGGGAACAAACACACTGGAGATTCAAGTTGCGGCCGTACACGCGATGTCGGGTCCATTCTAAACTAGCGCTCCCAGCGCCTGTTCCAAATACGCCCCATTCTATGGTGCGATACATCAATATGATCGAGGGCGACCCAACTTACCGTATCAAGCGGCCAAAAAAAATGGTTACAACTGGCGGAAATGATAAGAACCACCCAAAGACGGAGGCCGGAAGCAGGGACGTACAAAAGACAGCATGAAACGGATGTCGCCATCAAAACACAAGACACAAAGACAAATGAAATATACGCGACGCACCAGTGGCAACCAGCAGTCGGTGGGGCGTACCCCGACTCGGATGTGTTGCCTGTGCTAGCCGATGCTGTCCGTGTCCGCGTCGCGCGACGTGGAACTCGATGGTCTTCGATTCTCGAAACCGCTGCCGTGTTCGGTGTCTTCGGAATGCCTGTTTTCATTCGAGTAGACGCGCATCCGTACAGAAACCTAGCGCAACTCCAGCTATTGGCATCCCAAACCTTTCCTCCAAGTTCAGTTTCGAATCGTGCGCCCTTCAAGTTTCTTTCTTGGCCTCGGGAAGCTGCTTGCAATTGTCTTTCTTCCTGTCTTTGTATCAGGTTCAAACGATCGTGGTGTAGGGTGGAAGTGTGGTGGGCGTCACCGGCGCAAGGCGCATGCCACTGGGTTTGATTCCATCATTTCCGATGTACAGCCACCGATCGCTCGTATATGATGCTTTCACACGCCTGGGTCTTGTCCGAGGCACAGATGCGACGGCGACGTTCATGAGCGTGGGGACCAGCACCGCCCATGATTGATCCGGCTTGTTTGGCTCTTGTTTGTTCTCAAGTAGACTTCCATTTCAATGTTCCTTCATGTAGTGTCTTCCCCACATATTTTTCTGGTCCATTTTTGCAGAACAAAATATTCATATACACCCTAGGTACATGGGCCACATCAAATTTCGAAATTCTTGGCATTCCAATGCTCTAAAGTGTGTTACAGACTCATAAAATGAGACCCCATTCATCCACTTTGGATTATTCTGAGCAATCCATTGTGTTTTATAAGTACACCAGACAATTTTGGGGGTTTCTTGACAATCAACTCTGAAGATATTGTAAATATCGTGCTGAACTTGTTGAAGGAAACAGGCCGTCACACTGACGTCACATTCGTCACATTTCAATCGTTTCGCTTCGTTTAAGGCTCTTTCAGAGATATTGTCAGATTATAATGCATAGAAATGTTATATTGGTATATTTAAACCATCCAGGAGCGGATAAGATGATTCTGATTATTTTATGGAGTGCTGCATTCTAATTTGAAGCAGAACCGGAAAAAGCCTAAGGCTTTTTCAAATCTGAGTGGATTTGTTGACTCCCGCAGTAAAAGGAGTAGAAAATTGATTAATATACCCCTTCCCTAAGCCGGATTTTTCAATTTTGCCTTATCTGCTTTAAAATTCAACAGAAATGGGTTGAATCGGTATATGTGCTCGAGTTTTGCCATGTGTGGGTCAAAAATAAAAAATCTGGCTTGAGGAATGTATTTGAATACTAATTTGATTATGACTTTCCCTTTTGCACTAAGGGCTAGAGGGTCCAAGTAAAAAGCCTTAGCGTTTTCAAAATGGGAACTGACCCTGATTGAGAACAAACAAGGGCCAAACAAGCCGGATCGATCAAGGGCGGTGCTGGTCCCCAATGAGCGGAAGTAAACATATCCATGACGCCCCTGACGGACGAGTCCTAACTGCAGAGACAGCCTGCGAAGCCAATACCCTCATGTCACTGCCTTCCGAGCATCGTCACAAGACCAGTGGCTACATTTCGGGCCCGCTAGTCACTGCGGTCTCGGTCAAGTCCCCGGACGTCGCCCCGTTCGCAGTCGCGGCGGAGGCGGCGTCAGCGCCACTAGAGGCGCCTGCCCAGCCAGCCATGCCACCGCAGAACGAGAGCAATCCGAATAAAGTGCCGCGGACATGCTCAGAATCGCCTCAGCTTCCCCCAGCAGCGAGCCTCACGCCGCTAAACGCGACCGAGCCGCCGAGCGACCCATTGCTTGTCTTGGTCGTGAACGACAACGCGGTGATGCGCGCGCTGTTTTCAAAGTGGGTCCTTCATCCATTTTCGCTTTCGCTTTCGTTATCCCTTACCCGTGCTGCTACAGATTCCTAACGAAGCTCCGATGTGTGGTGCACACCGCGAAGGACGGGAAGGAGTGCGTGGACATGGTGTTGGGCGCGGAGCCCCATACCTACGACTTGATCTGCCTGGACAACTTTATGCCCGTCATGACGGGCGAGGATGCCGTGAAAGAGATTAGGGCAAACGATAGAGACGACTTTATCGTGGGGTATACTAGTTCGTTACCACCCCTTTCTTCCTGGCTGCCAGTACTGATAAGGCCCAAACATATAACGCGTTGACGGAGGACAAGGACAATTATCGAGAAGCAGGAGTAGACGAGCTTATGGTTAGGCCTGTCAGGTTCCAGTACGTCGATACACCCTGCGTCACTCTCTCTGACGCTGGTATTGACATTGTATTTTTTCTCCTTTAGTGACTTCAAAAGACAAATACAGATGGCGCATCAGCGTCGTCGGGAGAGACGGGCACAGGCGCCGTAACCATGATACCCTGTGCCCGCACTTTCGTGGGCGCAACATATAGCTAATACACGACACGCTCCCCCCGCACTTATTCTTAAAAGCTTCAATCATTCGCACCATCACTCATGACACTCATTCGTCGCATCTAAACTGCTTTCTGGTCTCTGCAACCAACAGTGCTTGAACGGAGTGCTCGCCTCCGATTGAACGTGCATGCTGGATTACTGACCTTCTCGATTCTTCTCGCTACCATACTTCTTTAAGACCATATGCTGCTCACACGGAACCAATCCGGCGTCGAATATATACTACTCTGATATCGCAGGGGAACGACACTCTGCATTCTCCTCATGATGCTCTCACTCTTTGCTCTCGCTCCGTTTGTTTCGACGTCCATTGCCGTCAAGCCCATTCATTCCCATAACGATTGTGCGTCTCTCTGTCCCACCGAATAACCTCTGGACTGAACCGCTTTCGACTTGAAGATCTGCACGCGGTTCCATTTTGGGACGCCCTCAACCTGAGCATCATGAGCGTCGAGGCAGGCGTGTGGTGGCAAAGCAGCCAGTTATTTGTGCGTATCCTCGGCGTGCTCGTAGCACCCTTGTCGTTCTTGTTCTCGTATTAAACCTTCCGGCGTCGGGTTGCCCATACCAGTGATGCGATTGACAAGACGAAGACCCTTGACTCGCTATACCTAGACAATATTCTGGGCATCATCAACGGGACCGTAGCTTCAGCCACACCGTTCGTGTTTCTTCCCCCTCGGAGCTTGCCCCTACAATATACCTTGTCCAGAATATCCGTGGATAATCCCTGCAGCTCCTAAGCCCTAAGCGACATGAAATCAGACGGCTCAACGTTCGTTCTTTGTCTTTTCTCCGCTTTCTTGACCATACCATACCAATCAATGCCAAAACTTCCTTCCTGCAGAACATTCCAACCCGTATTCGATGCCCTCCAGCCCCGCCGCGCCGGCGGCCGCCTCACGACATACGCCAGCGGCCAGCTCACACAAGGCGCCGTCACCGTCACCATCGTTGGAACCGGAAACACGCCATTGGCGTCCGTCCCCGCCTCAAACCCGCGCGACATCTTCCTTCTTCGACGCGAGTATCCAGCAGCTGTGCAGCACGAAGCCGGCCGTGGGCCTTGAGTTTGAGCGGGGACCCGAGATCGCCCCGTTGGAGAGTGTGGACTACGCTAACGTGTCGAGTGTGCGTCTTCCTTCCCGCCTTGTCTCCTCAGTAGAGTTTTGCTCGCTGACCGACTTTGACCGCCCAAATGCAAGTAACTCGTCCTCAACGCACGTGATTTTGGGATCCGCTCACGCTTCTGGGACACCGCCGCCTCCGTGCGGCATGAGCACGTGGAACACCTTCTGGACCGCGGGCTCGAACTGGGTGAACGCAGACGACCTGCTGGCTGTGAGCGATGCGTGGGCGGTGTTTAACGCGACTGCGGCGGCGGGGTCGGCGGTTGTTGGAAGCGACGAGTTGTAGCAGCAATCTAACTTTTTTTTCTCTCTTTGGTGGAACACCCGAACACGGTGGCTTGTCCAATACATACTTCGTTCAAGACGCGCCGGGCCTCCATTGAAGATCGCCAAACAAATAAGTAACTTTGTTCGATTTATGAGCCAGTTGAAATTTACGACCAAAAGCTTGGCTCAATTCATGCTGCACAGCCCGTGGTTGTAATTTACAACTTCCCCTCCTTCACCAGCCCGCTAATAACATCAAGACTCCTCTCGAGAGGCTTATCGACTATTGCGTTCAGCTCCTTGCCGCTCGGTTTGGGCTTGTCTGCTGCCACTCCAGGGACTACATAAAGTGGTCAGCAAACACGCGCATGGACTGATCGGGTCTACAGTCTACTTACTTCCACCCGCGAAGGCATAGGTCAACAGCAATTCGTCGGCAGGCCCGTACGAGATTGTGTTCGTGACACGAAGGCCGGTGTTCATATCAAAGTAGACCTTCAACAGAATAAATGATTCGAGCTACACCCACAATTTAAATAACGCCCACGATAGTTGGCGCATGAGTTTCGATTTCTTCCTTGAGTGTGATGTTCGACCCTCCCATGGTCAGCTCACGCGTAATCTATCAAATGAAATCGGTCAATGAATGAATAGCATAGCTCGCGGTTGAACTTGGGCGAACGAACCGTCTTGCTTGCGGAAATCATAGGGATGAAAGGCTGGGTGAAGGGCATAACTCGAACTACCCCTAGAGCTCGGAATGAATACGAAAACGTACTATCGGGTTACGCGCTTTGTACTCGAGGCCTTTCCACACTTGTTCCTCTGTGAGGACTGGCTCGGCGCCGGGCGGGTTAACAGGGCGGGTTGCTGCGAATGAGTAAGACATTTTTCTCTGCGGATGCTGTGTTCCCTGATAGAACCAGTCCTCTTTTAAATTCTCCTCTTCACGATGCCGTTGATGCCGCAGCAGGCAAGTATACAGTGGTGCCGACCTACGTGGTCGGCGCCTTATAAATCATCACAGTTGCTGATAAATTATAATGCTGTAGGAGGAGGAGGATGTATTAACCGCAGCGGTCCCTAAAAGGAACAAACGGGTACTGTACCGACGTACAACATGGCCTCTACGATGTACGCTACAGACATTAACGCATGTCAATCGATGCAGTAATATACTGGCCAGTGGCCGCATACTTCTCACGAAACGACCTACGAAAACAGGAAGGAACTAGTTCAGAACGGCCAGGGGAAGTAGCGCTCGAACGCATTGAAGACTGCCATGACATCGCACACATATTTTACGACTACAATCAAAGACATCCGATGCGGTGCTTCATGGCGAAGATTGTGTTGCTGGCATTCCGGGCTTTGGAGGCTTTTACGGTACAGTTTTTTGAGAAAATGTTATGGGAAGTGGGAAGCGTCAATAATTCCTAATTATAACTCAGAGTTGCCCTCCCCTATATGGGTGTTGGGACGGTTCTGGTCTTTTCTCAGCATATTTACTGATCCCCACTGTTAGGTCTTCGCAACGGGAGTCAACATCCGACCAGAGGGTACGTGGCCGATATAATTTCCGGCAGGGATCGATCATCCAAAACCGTTGATCGCCGATCGCCCCTTGTCAGGAGCAGGTTAAGACGGCCCAAGCGGGGATTCCGAGACACTGTCGACGCCGTCCGATACGACCCGAAGGTAACTCTTGACTCTTGAAACCATGTGTTTTGACTCCGGAGCTAACCCGTTGGCGGCTTATTAAACACAGTCCAGCCGACGGATTCTTGCCGACGGATTGGCCGGAAGGGTACCCGAGCCACAGTTAAATACCTCCCCACCTTTTCGTCCTCTCCCATGGCGAAATCCGAGGCCGGTGAAGATGTCCCTGCGTCGTCTGGTGCTTCGACGGCGGCCAGTGACGACAAGGCTACCATTCCTGCTCTCGTTACGTACGAGCGATCTTGGTGCGCTGAACCTTAGCACCCTGTCAAATCATAAATTAAATTTATCCGAGGTACTCTCGCGTCCCGTTCACCTCGAACAAACCTCCTCCGCCTCCTGGGGGGACCCTGGAGGATGCCGCATTGTCACCAGAATTAACCGCAAATCTCTGGAACGTGCTCTACTTCGGATGGCTAACGCCTCTGCTTGGGCTAGGTTATGCGCGCCCCTTGGAGGCAACAGACTTGTACAAGCTTGGCGATACACGTTCAGCTGCGTTCATTGCAGAGAAAATCACAGCTTCCTTCGACAGAAGACACAAAGCTGCTATTGAGTATAATACGCGTTTGGCCAACGGAGAGATCAGCGCGGGTTGGCGCGTCATCTGGTGGAGCTTGCGAGGAAACAGAGCGGTACGCGAGAAAAAATGGAGAGAAGTCAACGGAAAAAGGCGCGCAAGCCTAATTTGGGCCATGGTATGGCTTAGTTGATGTTCACTTTCGACGTCACTGATGAATGCGCATGCAGAACGACAGCATAAAATGGTACTTTTGGCTTGGCGGAGCCTTCAAGGTGAATTTTGTAGGCGTTCACGAATGTATAATGATACTCAACGCGTGGTCAGGTCGTTGGAGACACAGCTCAGATAACAAGGTGCTTGCTCCCCCCATACCCAGATTTTCCTTGGTCTTATTTATCGTCTCCAGTCCGCTTGTAGTCAAGGTATGAATGAGCATGTTCACTCGCTTACGAATATCACCTTAATGAACTTTACTAGGCAATAATCAAGGTAGGCAAAGGAATTCAAATCCTTCTCCTGCTCACATAGCTCCCTCGGCAGTTTGCTACTACGTCCTATACCGCACACCAAAGCGGCCAAAAGCCACCCCCCGTTGGGCAAGGCGTAGGCCTGGCATTTGTTCTGCTCGCGATGCAGTTGATCGGATCTCTGGGCCAACACCATTTCTTCTATCGCGCAATGGGGACGGGCGTCCTTCTTCGAGGAGGGCTCATTACGGCTATCTACTCTCGGTCCCTTCGCCTCACTTCGCGAGCTCGCTCAACCCTCACCAACGGCAAACTCATCAATCATATCTCAAGTGATGTGAGCCGTATCGACTTTTGTGCTGGATATTTCCACATGGTAATTCTTCCAGTCCTCATTCGAGCTTCTCTAATCAGCTTTTTCAGTCTTGGGCCGCTCCGATCCAAATGATAATCTGCCTCATTCTTCTGGTTCGCACGTCCTTTGAACGCACTGGTCGCCAACTAATTATATTGTGCTCAGATCCTCAATCTTGGTCCTAGCGCTGTATGTATAACGTTTCTGAAACCAGCACCCACTAAGTGACCTCTCAAGCTCGCCGGTTTTGCCTTTTTTTTTCTTGCCACTCCAGCACAAACGCTGGTGATGAAGCAACTATTTGTTTATCGCCAGAAGGTGAGCATCGGCCAAAAGTCCATGGCTAGCTGACAAACATCGCTGAAAGTCCATGGCCTGGACTGACAAACGCGCCAAAATTTTGCAAGAGCTTCTCGGTGGGATGAGGGTGCTGAAGCTCTTTAACTGGCAATCGAGCTTCCTCGCACGAGTCAGTGGGTATCGACAGAAAGAAATGGCGTATGTAGTTCTATCTTCGAATGAAACTCTACTGACTATATTCTTAGATATATCCGTTCCCTACTTCTGCTGAGATCGGGGACGAACGCTGTAGCCATGTCCATGCCTGGTAACGTCTACAGCTGGTGCTCTGAGCGCTATTTGACGTTCCGTAGCCTTGGCCTCTGTTTTAGCATTCGTGACATACTCACTGACGGGAAACATATTGGAGCCAGCGGTAGTCTTCGCTTCACTGACGCTCTTCAATTTGCTTCGTCTTCCCCTTATGTTGTACGTCTAATCTTTCCTGCCTCACCTGACACCTGATTCTCAAGACCCTCCGTCTAGTTTGCGTACGTAGACAGTCCAAGATATGACTGCCACCTAACTATTCTTTAGCGGTCTCTTTCAGTGCCATCGCGGATGCCTTAAATGCGAGTCGTCGACTGTACGATGTCTTTATCGCCGAAACTTTCGAAGATCTGCAACTTCGCGATGACACCCTCGATGTCGCCGTGGAGGTGAAAGATGCCACGTTCACTTGGGATGGCCCACCACCCGAAGTGCAAGATGGAAAAAAGGGCAAGAAACCGACCGCGCTTGAGAAGGCCGCTAATGCCACTGCCGCATTGGAACAAGCGAGAGTCGAAGAGGAAAGAGTGTTCAAAATGATGAATTTGAACTTTTCCATTCCCCGCGGTCAGCTGGTCGCCATCGTCGGTGCTGTACGCCTCACATTAAATCTTACTCTCTGTGAATTCTCATCCACATCTAGGTTGGGAGTGGCAAAACCTCCCTTTTGCAAGGTATGATTGGGGAAATGAGGAAAACGTCGGGCTACACCAAGTTCGGGGGCTCCGTTGGATACTGCCCTCAAAGTGCTTGGATCCAAGTAATTCTTGGATTTCATCATCGAAGCAACAATCACTCACGCCTCTCACGCCTACTTAGAACGCAACAATACGCGAAAACATTTGTTTCGGTCTGCCTGTGTGTTTCGCTTGCAACCTGTGGCTTAACGTGCTCATCCGATGCACAGTTTGAAGAGGAGAAATACTGGAAAGCAGTCAACGATTCTTGCTTACAGCCAGATCTCGAAATGCTTCCCAACGGCGATTCAACTGAGGTCCGCTTCCTCGTCCGCGTACATTGCCAGTCGCTGACTCTCTTTCTAGGTTGGAGAAAAGGTGAACTAATGATCATAGTCATCTTTCCATTCATTTGAATTTAATCTCCGTTGAAGGGTATCTCGCTTTCTGGCGGTCAACGCCAGGTGAGTATGATCGGTTATTCAGTCCTTCCAGTCTCACGACCGTACGCCAGCGCCTGAACATCTGCCGGTCGATTTACTCCGACACTGACATCCAAATCTTCGACGTACAATCTCTGTCTTTACTCTCCAGCGCTCCGCTGATTTATTGATGCAGGACCCTTTGAGTGCTCTAGATGCCCATGTAGGAAAGGCCGTATTCCACAATGTTCTACAGAACACGCTCCAAGGCAAGACCCGGATCCTCGTTACTCAGTAATCTTTCTTTCTCTCAAGATTTATTTGTGTCCTAATTTTGTTTCAAGTGCTCTTCATTTCCTCCCTCATGTTGACTATGTCATCGCTATTGCTGATGGACGTATTGTTGAGAGGCAAGTCTCCATTTGACTCAGCTTCCTGTTCGAACCAATAGTCATCGCGTTCTCAGGGGAACCTACGCAGAACTGATCAAGAACGACGGAGCGTTTTCCAAATTCGTCGCCGAGTTTGGCTCAGAACAATCTCAAGGGAGCGCTGAAGAAACAGAAGAGGAGAAGATCGAAGCTATTCCCCAGGTTGAAGCACGCAAAAAGGCCACTGCCGGTGCAGGTATGATGCAGCAGGAGGAGCGCAACATAGGCGCGATCGGCAACAACGTCTATGGGGCTTACATATCGGCTGGAAACGGCAGGATCATTGTCCCGATGCTCTTCCTGTCGCTGGTCCTGCTTCAAGGCACGAATGTGATGTCTACCTACTGGCTCGTGTGAGTGGACCGTGGTGGCTCTCGAAGACAGGATTTTGAAGCAGTTCCCCAGCTATTGGCAAGAACGAAAGTGGCCCCGGTCCGATGGCTTTTATATGGCCATCTACGCAATGCTCGGCTCCATGCAGGCCATTACCCTCTTCTTCATGGGAAGCACATTTGCTCTTTTCACATACTTCGCGTCCCAAAATCTACACAAACGCGCGTTGACACGGGTGATGCACGCTCCAATGTCGTTTTTCGAGACGACCCCATTGGGACGCATCATGCATCGTTTCACCAAAGGTCTGGCATCCACATCCGTGAAGAATTCACCCACTGATATTCAATAGACTGCGACACCATTGACAGTACACTGGGAGAAGCGCTGCGAATATTCTTTGCTACGCTATCGAATATCACTGGCGCAATTATACTCATCGCCATCATTCTCCCGTGGTTTTTGATCGCAGTCACGGCTATCCTCGTCATGTACTGGTTTCTCGCAGCCTTTTATCGGTCAAGCGCCCGAGAAATCAAAAGACTCGGTAACATGGTTTGCTATTGCTTCTTTCGCCAATTGATGGAATCTCGGTAGACGCTATCCTGCGGTCGGCTCTATACACCCACTTCAGCGAGAGCTTGTCCGGATTGTCCACCATTCGGGCGTACGGCGTCTTGGAGCGTTTCTGCCTTGACAATGAGCGCCTCGTAGATACAGAGAATCGCGCTTACTGGTTAACGGTCACAAACCAGCGGTGGCTTGGGCTCCGTCTCGATTTCTTGGGCAGCCTACTCACCTTTGTCGTGTCCATGCTCGCTGTGGGCGATCGCTTTTCGGTTTCGCCCTCCCAAACAGGTGTCATGCTCGCATATATTCTCAGTGTCCAACAAGCATTCAGCTGGATGGTGCGGCAGAGCGCTGAGGTGGAGAACGACATGAACTCTGTTGAGCGCGTGCTGCATTATGCCACTGAGGTCGAGCAGGAGGCGCCGAATGAAATTCCGGAGAACAAACCATCTGCTCCGTGGCCCGCCCATGGGAAAATCGAGATGAACGAGATCGTTCTCAAGTACAGGCCTGGTCTTCCGGCTGTAATTAAAGGTACGGCGGGCTTGCCGGCTTCGTTTCAGTGCTAACTTGCACGCGATAGGAATTTCCATGACGGTGCAGGCAGGCGAGAAGATTGGTATTGTGGGAAGGTGATTTGATTTCTCGCTGTTGGGTTTCGCCGCTGACATGTTCTTTCAGGACGGGAGCCGGAAAGAGCTCAATCATGACTGGTTCGTGTCTCTTCAATCCCCGCTCTTGATCTAACTAATTATGTCTAGCCCTGTTCCGCTTGGTCGAGCTCACCTCGGGCTCCATCGTAATTGACGGAGTAGACATTTCGAAAATTGGTCTCGGCGACCTACGCAATGGGCTTGCCATCATCCCCCAGGACCCGCTCTTATTCAGCGGCACTCTTCGGTCGAATCTCGACCCCTTCAATTTGGCAGATGATGCGACCCTATGGGATGCACTGAGGCGCTCATATCTAGTGGAATCAACAAAGTCCCGCGAGGGATCAATCGACGGAGGACCATCTGGAGCGAATACTCCAGTGAACAAATTCACACTCGACTCGGTCGTGGAGGACGAGGGATTGAATTTCTCCGTTGGACAGGTTCAATTTTCCGTTCGTTGATCCCTTGCCTGCTAACGAACCTCTCCATCGTTAGCGCTCGTTAGTTTCTCTCGCGAGAGCTATGATACGGAACGCCAAGGTTCTAGTACTGGATGAAGCCACGGCATCTGTGGATTATGAAACGGACCGTAATATTCAAGACACGATAACTCACGAATTCGCGGACCGCACTATTTTGTGCATCGCTCGTCAGTCGCTACGTTCGTGGAACTTGATTCCATTTAACCTTTGCATAGACCGACTTTCCACGATCATCGCTTACGACCGCATCTGTGTAATGGATGCAGGTCAGATTACTGTACATGAAACGGTGTGGTTGCCTGTGCGATTTATTGAATTCCCTTTAGGAATTCGACACTCCTGAAAATCTGTTTGAGATGGGCGGCATTTTCCGCGGGATGTGCGACAACTCATCGTGCGTTTCTTCCTCTCTTGCTTGAATGGCGGAACTCACGATCGTCTTAGCATCTCACTGAGCGATATCAAGATGGCTGCCAAGGTCCGCAGAGAAATGCTCAGAGGTTAAAGATGTAACTACTACATAACTATGAACATGAACACGAATATAGACACGATGTATTCTCAACGATAGACTCGAACCAGTCGCTATCTGGGATGGGGGCGTGAGTTGATGATAGTCGATCGACACGGGCTGTCTTCCATCTTTGCGGCACTTGGATAGGTACTGGTTCGAGTCTATAACTGGTTTAGGAATTTTGAAAATCCCGGAGGACCGCGTGCGGAGTAACTAGGCATATTGCGAGCCTGCCTGAGGGCGAGGAGGAGAGTATGGGCGAGGGTTTGGAAGGGTTGGAAGGACGCCATTGTAGATGTAAAGCAGTTACAGAGCGGAAGCAAAGTAAGGGATACTACTAGGTAAAATAGTAGTATAAGATAGAGGAAGGATCATATGATATATCGCAAAAAGCTTGAAAGTGAATGTCGGTAGAAGAAGGGAAGGAAGGGAAGCGAAGCACAGGACGCATAAAAGAGGTGGATAGGACGGAAACACATACCTCCACCTTTCGGTCGACTCATCCGATTCCCCTCGTCCCGCTCTCCACGGCCCCGGCTGCGACTCCGCGCTGGCGGGACCGCAGAGCCAGTGGGTGTGGGTAAAGGCGCTGAGGCTGGGGCCGATATTGCCGCGGATATTGACGGTGTAGGCTCAGACGCCGGTATTGACGCCGCAGGCCCAGACGCGGGAGCTGCACAACGAGAAAGTACAATCAGCGAAAAACGCAGGAGTAGAAGTGAGAACTAACTTGCCCTCTTTCTCCTCCTTGTCCCTCTCCGTCTCCGTCTCCTTTTTTCTTTCCTTCTCTACTACCACCCTCTCCTTCTCCTTCTCCGCCGCCTTCTCCCACTCCACCGGCTTCTCCTTCTCTATATCCATCCTCCCGCTCTCCCCATCCTCAAGCTCAGGAACAAGCGGCACCACAAACGCAGGCGACGTCGGCGTCGGCAGCCACCCGCTCTGCTGCTGCATCGTCCCATGCTCATCGCTGCTCCCTCCCCCGCCCCCAAACTCATGCCCCTTACTACTCGGCGTCGTCGGCGTCCCACCCCCACCCCAAGGCCCAGGATTTGAGTGCCTTCATACGTCGAAAAAATAGTGTTCACTGGACAAAAGAAAATTTTCGATTCTGCGAATGGCACAGGCTCGATTCGAACGAGCTTTCTCTCATTGTTGATTCTCGTATGGACGGGCACGTCATGTTATGCGGGTGCGCACCACGCGCCTCTGAGCCGCTTCTTGGTTGAAATTGAACCTCGGGTTATTCGTTTGTTCGTATCTCGTAATCATCTCCACGTTCAAGGGCCGGGAGCGCCCATCTAAATGGAACGCCGAAGATGATATTACAGCTAATTGCGGAACTTAGGGCGCGGATCAATATTTTCTTCTACTATCTAAAAAAACAGCTCTGCAATAAATCCTTCATATCTCATTCATCCTTGGGCCAATATACATAATTTCATTATCATTAGAACCGCGCCATCGAGGCGCACGTCCCTGAGCCAAAATTTGCGTGAAATCTGCATTTTGATTTTTCGCCTACATTTGGGTACTACCGGCTGTTCTGTGTACATGGGCACAATATGAGACATCGAAAATGCATCCGAAGCACGGGCGATATCCATGTCAATGTGCTGAGGGTAGATTAGAAGCTTGGCGACACACCTTGCATGTCTCACGGGTGCGCACGTCCACGGATAATGGCATGAGCTGGAATCCCGCATGCCGACGGGCCCAATCTGAGCCTAGGATGCACCCACGGCATGCCTAATGTGCATACAAGTGTTTTGAAGCGAGATGAAAGGTTGCCGGCGGGGCTGCATGCGTAGCGACGTTAGGATGTGACTCAGCGTCAAAAATGTCTTGCTCGGAAGTTAACTCAAGATCTGTTGGGTTTTTTTATGAACAGTGGTGGTATACTTATAACATTCTGAAACGCACTTAAGCCATCCTCTTCACATTTAAACCATGTCAATGGTGTCTTGGGGGTTGCCACCGAAGTTCAGTGGCCAGCCAGTCGCGTTGGCAGCATTTTCTTGTATATCAAAGCTATGAACACCAATTGAGTGGTGGACGCGAGAAGTAACAGCGCATAAAAGCACGTAGAAGCATTGGGTTGCTGGGGCGAAGAGATTTGAGTCGTGTTGCGTGTCTGGTGTGGGTCATGGTGGTCAGGAGCAAAGGCCATATTTGGTAACATGCCGTTACGCACGCCACAGGGATGAAATCCTTCTACCTCGCTCTCGACATGCTTATATAAATGCTAGAACCCATTTCTGAGGTCTCAGATTGGTCTTAGGTCTGCAGAAAGGCTGGTACAGCAGAGCCATAAGCGAAAAATCAAAATGCGGATTTCACGCAAATTTTGGCTCAGGGACGTGCGCCTCGATGGCGCGGTTCTAATGATAATGAAATTATGTATATTGGCCCAAGAATGAATGAGATATGAAGGATTTATTGCAGAGCTGTTTTTTTAGATAGTAGAAGAAAATATTGATCCGCGCCCTAAGTTCCGCAATCTATTATACAAAAGAAGGCTGTCACGTGAAGCGACTTTTGACGTTTGTCTCTTGAGACAAGTCTTGACATAACCGGATTGGCTGCACAACAGATCCCGATCATCTGCCGATGCATGACGGCAACAGATCCCGCGATCAATAATTTCTCGCGTGATCGCATTTCAGCACATGTCCCTTCGGCAGCCGGTTCCACTGTGGTCTTTTTTCTCTCAGCCTCAGCCAGCTTGATTATCTAAGTCAGACAATCTGTTTTGCTGGGCATGACCCTGAAATGACCAGTGTACCAGTGAATCAATTCTACTTTTATTGGACCTCTGCACCAACAACAGTTAAGCACAAAATATGTTGCTATGTTGCAATTCAAACTTTCAATGAGCACAACCACAATCTTCTATACAAGTATCTCAATATCCATTAAGACTTCCTATGGGTTGATCAACTATTCCATTGAGATATTTAATTTATGAGACCATTGAAACCATGAAACTTTGTATGAACACAAGCAAACTTTGCTCTCTAATCCTACAAGGTATGCCACTTTGAATCCTTGCACGAGTGCAGATGAAACCTGTTTTTATGAGACCATTGAAACTTTGTACGAGCAATCAACATCTGTTCTGTGGTTCATTGGTATGGTAAGGTATCGATGCACACAGCAGACAACAAAGATGAATGACGAGTGCAAATGGATTCTATGAATTCCTTTCTGTCCTTTCAAATCTTTGATTCAAAGGTCCTTTGTCCTGCAGTGGAAACTTTTCTGAGGTCACAGTGCAGGTTTATCTTCAACAAGAGTCAAGACATACAATAGGACAGTGTGATAACCTGTCCATTTAAAATGCTTCAATTTACTTCTGTCAGTGAGAGTATGAAGCAATTTCGAAATCATGACATGATGACACGAGGGACACGAAGAACCAACTGTAGGTTGGTGATGAGTGTCCTACCTTGTGACAATTTGATTCTGTGCAACCATTGTGGTCAGAGTTTGAGGTATCAGTCTCTAAGTCTCTAAGAGACTTGAAAGGAGTGTCCTACTTCTTAACATCATGCTCCCAACTGACCATTGTGCTCTCGGACTTCAAGGCTTCAGTCCCCAACTACACTTTGAAAGGATGTCCGTTGCGGAGCACGGGTAGCTGCTAGTTAGCTGTAATGTTGAGATGGTACGTATTATGTATGTATGTGTTGGGCTCCGCAAAGTCCGCCACGTTCCGCCCAGCAAGCTTCATCGACGTCGGTCCTGGATGGAGCTGGGGCGGTCCTACATACATTGCGCCATGATAATCCAAGATGATAGGTATTGATTGACGAAGCGGTGTGAAGAGAGAGAGTTGATGTGTAGGGGCCCACATGCACCCACACGAAAGGCGTCTTGACTGGTCTCGAAGCCTCTTCCGGGAGAATCTTGACTCCTGAAGATCATTTGCGGAGAACACGGGATCGACCGCGTTACAGGCGGAATGCTTGGCAGCCTGGAAGTTGAAAAACAGACGGAATGGAATGGAAGATTGGAACCGAAGAAAAAACCTCCAAAAATGTGGACCCAGGATGTTTGGGGGACTCTTCGGGGCGCCTGCAGATGCCGTGATAGATAGATGGCCTTTCTTCTGGGGTCGACTCGCACCTGCGAGGCTCGAGCGAGGACCAACCGTGTGAATATATCACGAGGCCCGATCGGTGGCTGTATCCTAGCCAGACATGATGGGATCATTGTGCTCGCTCGCCACGTTCCCTACACCACGCTCGTTTGCACCCGCTACAAGGATTGGACACGCGAAAGGCATAGTTCAAGAAAAGCCTAAGAAGGACTAGGAAAGTTTGGAAAGCCTACAGAAACTGTTTTTGGCTGCAACGTGACTTGAACAAGTAAGTACTGTATATTTCTGCGGGAGCGCGTCTGTTCTATTGATAACTGAGCAAAAATAATCTAACAGGTCTCGCGATCGATCTTGTAGCAGTTGTTTGTTAGAGGCCAAAGCGGTTCGTTACGCTTCTGTGGGTCCGCGTCCGTCTGCAGGTCGGTGTACTCATTTTGTTGGAGTGATACCAGAGAGTGGGGACCTAACAAACCAATCAGAAGCAAAGTTTGACTCGAGAAAAGCAAGCAAGGGAGCAGCAGGATGCCTGCAGCCCCGGAGCCGCCACCGCGCGCGAGTCTAAGGCCTCCTTCGAGTCTTGCTACTTCTACGGCAACTGGCACGACAACAACACGAACGGGGCTTACTCCGCCGAGGGTGCGCACGATAAGTGCTGGGCCGACTATGGCGCGGTCTGCTGCCCAAAATATATCTCAGCCCTCTACATCTCGGCCGGCTGCTGAATTCACGTCTACGTCTACGACACCTACTTTCTCTATATCGCCACGCACCAGAACCACGTCCACTACCTCTGCGTCTACAAACGCGAAGGATACGTTGACACCTATGGCTTTCCCGCCACGCTCCGTGTCCTCCCTGTCTGCATCCTCTACATCCAAACTCCCCACTTCCCCGCGCTCCCGCCAATTCAGTGCATCGTCTTCGTCTTCGCCTGCTCTATCCCCTCCAGCATCGCCGTACGCCTCCACGGCTAGCACCCCGGGCTCGCGGCTCCGCACGACGAGCAGCTCGTCCCGCATACCCGTGGCGGTGGCGCCGAAGACGCCAAGGCGGATTCTGTCGACGTCGTCGCTCAAGTCACAAGCCCTGAGTGGGGCCTCGTCGTCTTTTGAAACACCGACGGTCACGAGCACGAGTCCGAGTGCGGCCGCTGCTCCCCCTGCGACGGCGTTGGCGAAGACGAAGCCCCCGACGCGGATACCGTCGATCTCGTCGCTGAGATCGACTCCGAGTGTGGCGTCTCTTAAAACACCTACGAGTGCGTCGTTCCCCGGGACGCCGACGAGTCCCAGTCCGAGTGCGAGTGCGAGTGCGGCCTCGACCATTGGGACGACGGTGCCGAAGCCGCCGACGCGGATACCGTCGATTTCGGCGCTGAGGTCGACGGGTGTATCGGCAGCCGGAGCGCCGCCGCTTACGGGGACGAGTGCGGGTCGGCTGACGCCCGCGCCGAGGACGAGGACGGTTAGCGCGGGGTACGCGTCATCTACGGCTGCGAGCGCGGGGAGGGAGACGCCCGCGCCCGCGCCGAGGACGAGGAAGGTTAGCGCGGGGGCGGGGGCGGGGTACGCGGCGCCTACGGCTGCGAGCGCGGGGAGGGAGACGCCCGCGCCCGTGTCGAGGACGAGGAAGGTCAGCGCGGGGTACGCGGCGCCTGCGGCTGCGAGCGTGGGCGTGGGGAGGGAGCGCACGGAGAGCGCTGTTGCTAGGGAGAGGGAGAGGGTGGAGAGTACGGTGGGGGATAAGGAGGCGACGCCGAGCGCAGGGGCGGGACGGAGGTGCGTTTTGTGTAGTGTGGTTTGCGGATATGGGTGTCGTTTGCTGACGTCCCTATCTTTCTTGTTTGTAGAGCGCTGCCCACCGCACCTGGGACCGCGTCCTCAGCAGGCGCGACGAGCGCGAGTGTGGATGGAGTAGGGACTGCGACTGAGGAGGAAGGCGGGAGTATAGGAATAAGACGCGCATCGGGGAGGTGCGTCTCTTGCTTTCGTTTTCGTATATCGGTTTTCTGACTCTCCTTCCTTTCCTTACTCGTCATCCCACAGGACACCGCCCACGACCCTTCCATCATCGGCGTCCTTAACGTCCTTATTTCCATCGGATTCCTCGAGGACGGGAACGGGGACGGGGACGGGGACGAGCTCAACGGAGGAAGAGGAGGCTGGAAATGAGATTGGGAGCGTGGGCCGGGCAGCGGGGAGGTACGCGTTCTTTCCACTCTCGAATTTTGCGGGCCATCGCCATTCCTGGCGTGGATGCTGTATCGTGACTGGGGGAGGGATGTGTGCGTGCGCCGTGTTTGGATCGTGACCGGTCCGCGGCGACGCGACTCGCCTCGTCGATCGACTGCGCTTGTTTCGTGGATGGGAGGGAGATTTGACGTGCACGGGGGATGTCGGGACGTGTGGGCGTGTGTGGGGGCGTATGGGGCGTTAGGGGCGTGGGCGCGTGTGCGTGTGTGGGGGTATGGGCGCGTCGGCGGGTTTTCCGTTTCTGCGCGTGGATCCATCTCTGGTGCCGGGTGTTGCTCCTTCCCTGCTTCCCGCTTTCCCGCAATTGGCTTTTCTTTTCTCGCGCCAGCGCTTGTTTGGCCTGTCTTTTCTCCCACCGACGGTTGTTTGGTGTTTGTGGTGACGATGTCTGCATATGCGGTAGGGAGGGAGGGAGGAGGCGTCGGTACACTCGGGCCTTGGCAGATCATTCCCTCCGCCAGATGTCATGCTACTGCCTTGCAGAGCAGAGCAGATGGAGAGGAGATGAGATGAGGCTGGCCTACTTCGGTTCTTTGGTCCTCGGAGCGACGAAGCTCGATTTCCTCCATAGGCCAGGCCACTCGGCTCGACTCGACGTTATCGCGTGGTGGCTCTTTTTTTCGCCTTCGCCTTCGTCCCCGTCTTTCGTCGCCCCTGCGCATGTTCTGACTGACTCTTCTCTTCTCCGCAGACCCCTCTCCCCGGGGGCATCTTCGTCTTCTTCGTCTTTATCTGCTGCATCTACATCGTCCAGCACGGAGAACAGTACTATTCCCACGACGGAGGAGGAGAGTGCCGCGGCCGCGGCCACTAGTGCTCCAAGTCCGATCAAGGAGGAGGAAGCTGCAAACGGGAGGGGGAGTGGGAGTATAGCGGGGAGGTGCGTCTCGTTCCCGTTTTCAGTTATCATCCCCTTGCTGGTTCTTGTCGATTCCGAGGTGTGTTGGGGGAATACCCATGCCCATGCCCGCGGCTTGCTCTTGCCATCGACGGAGTGGTGTATATCCTCTTCTTGATGGAGGGATATGTATCCTCTTGAGGCGCATATATTCATTCTTCTTTGGACACCATCTTATTTGTTCGACGCATATCCTGGCGCTTGTGTATCTTGACTCATCCGTACCCGCAGCGCGCTCCCCGGCTCCTCTGAATCCACATCCGCGTCTACGGCCCAATCCGAGTCGTCCGCCTCTACAGCTTCCTCCAGCGCGACATGGAGCGCCGGTACAAGTACAATTGCAATTGCGACTCCGACCAAGGAGAAGGAGGAGAATATTGCTGTTGATGCGGATGCGGGTGCAGGCAGTGTAGGCCGAGCCCCGGGGAGGTGTGTGCCGTTTGCGCTGTTTCTTTTCCTGCTTTTTCGTTCGTTCGTTTGGGCGATTTGGGATGTAATCTGTGTTTGCTACTCATACGGCCTACTTTTCCGTCTCTTTTCATTCTGCCCGCGCTGATCATTTATTCTATTTATTAACTTGTCGTCTCTGCAGCTCGCTCTCCACCGCGCCTAACTCCTCGACCTCGACCGCGGCTTCGACCTCCTCCGCCGTGCTCCCGCCGTCTTTGCCCTCTGCCTCCGCCCCGTCCGCGTCCACGTCTACGTCGGAGACGCCCCAGACGCCCCAGACACCTTCGTCACCTGAGCCTTCGCCTGAAACGCTAGCACCTTCCGGCTCTCCAGCGGCTAGCTCGATCTCGCTGCCGTCCGCGTCCCCTCCCACAACCGCGTCGGCATCTACACCGTCGACACCAGCACCTGTACCTGCATCACCTACACTGCCAACACCCCAGCGGCCCATCATCCACACCTCGCCCCCAACCCCGCAGCAGGAGCACCAGCAGGAGCAGCCGTCCTGGTCCCCGCACACGGCGTCGCCGAGGACTGCAACGCCGGGGGACGCTCCTACGTCTGCATCTACCCCCACCGCTGCGGACTTCTCCGTCCCTCCAGCGACTAGTGAGATCTCGCTGTCGGCTATGCCCTCGTCCACGTCTCCCATGACCGCGTCAGCATCTGCACCGTCCACACCAGCATCATTTACACTTGATTCGCCTAAAACGCTGACACCTTCCGCTTCGATCTCCTCCGCCTCTCCAGCGGCTAGTGAGATCTCGCTGCCGTCTATGCCCTCTCCAGCATCTGCATCGTCCACACCGGCATCCACACCGGCATCACCTACACTACCGACACCCCAGCGGCCCACCATCCAAACCTCACCCTCACCCCTGCAGCAGGAGCACCAGCCGGAGCAGCCGTCCTGGTCCCCGCACACGGCGTCGCCGAGGACCGCAAGGCCGGGGGACGCTCTTACGTCTGCATCTACGCCCACCGCTGCGGACTCCTCCGTCCCTCCAGCGACTAGTGAGATCTCGCTGTCGGCTATGCCCTCGTCTATGTCTCCCAGGACCGCGTCAGCATCCACACCGTCCACACCGGCATCATCTACGGTTGATTCGCCGAAAACGCTGGCACCTTCCGCTTCGATCTCCTCCGCCTCTCCAGCGGCTGGCTCTATCTCGCTGCCGTCTATGCCCCCTCCCCCTCCCCCGACCGCGTCAGCATCTACACCGTCCACACCAGCACCTGTATCCGCATCATCTACACTTGATTTGCCCAAAACGCTGACACCTTCCGCTTCAGTCTCCTCCGCCTCTCCAGCGGCTAGCCCGGTCTCGTTGCCGTCTATGCCCTCGTCCATGTCTCCCATGGCCGCGTCAGCATCTACACCGTCCACACCAGCATCTGTACCCGCATCATCTACACCGACACCCCAGCGGTCCATCATCCACACCTCACCCTCACCCCTGCAGGAGGAGCACCAGGAGGAGCAACCGTCCCGGTCCCCGCACACAGCGTCGTCGACGACGGCAAAGCTGGGGGACGCTCCTGCGTCTGGATCTACGCCGACACCGTCTATCCCCACACCACCCAAGCCAACGTCTTCCTCAGGACACGGCCTGCGCACGCCGCCGCCCTCGCCCCCGACACGCGCGTCCCCCGCCACGGGGCAGCAGTCACAATCGCGCTCGCAGCCCGCCTCCCGCGCTGACTCCCCGCTAGGGCTGCGCGAGCCCTCTATCGGGCCCGTCCACACGTTGTCGTCCCAATCTTTAAGGAGGCGTGCGGCGAATGGGGGGGACAGCGAGCCGGGGTCGCCTATATCCTACCTTGATTCGAACGGCAGTGGTGATGGGAGCGGTGAGAATGGGGCAGAGGGGAGCCCGCTGGTGCATACACAGGCGTTTACGAGTGCGAGGGAGGCGATGTGGGATGCGCACGAGGATGAGGGTGCGGGTGCGGGTGGGACGCCGACGACGCCGAGTAGTAAGGGGCATGAGTTTGGGGGCGGGGGAGGGAGCAGCGATGAGCATGGGATGATGCAGCAGCAGAGCGGGTGGCTGCCGACGCCGACGTCGCCTGCGTTTGTGGTGCCGCTTGTTCCTGAGCTTGAGGATGGGGAGAGCGGGAGGATGGAGAGGGAGAAGGAGAAGCCGGTGGAGAGGGAGAAGGCGGCGGAGAAGGAGAAGGAGAGGGTGGTAGTAGAGAAGGAAAGAAAAAAGGAGACGGAGACGGAGAGGGACAAGGAGGAGAAAGAGGGCAAGTTAGTTCTCACTTCTACTCCTGCGTTTTTCGCTGATTGTACTTTCTCGTTGTGCAGCTCCCGCGTCTGGGCCTGCGGCGTCAATACCGGCGTCTGAGCCTACACCGTCAATATCCGCGGCAATATCGGCCCCAGCCTCAGCGCCTTTACCCACACCCACTGGCTCTGCGGTCCCGCCAGCGCGGAGTCGCAGCCGGGGCCGTCGAGAGCGGGACGAAGGGAAGAGGAGTCGACCGAAAGGTGGAGGTATGTGTTTCCGTCCTATCCACCTCTTTTATGCGTCCTGTGCTTCTCTTCCCTTCCTTTGCTTCTTCTACCGACATTCACTTTCAAGCTTTTGGCGATATATCACATGATCCTTCCTCCACCTTATACTACCATTTTACCTAGTAATATCTACTACTTTGCTTCCGCTCTATAACTGCTTTACATCTACAATGGCGTCCTTCCGACCCTTCCAAAACCCTCGCGCATAGTCTCCTCCTCGCCCTCAGGCAGGCTCGCAATATGCCCAGTTACTCCGCACGCGGTCCTCCGGGATTTTCGAAACCAGTTACTGATAAACCGCCATCATCCGTCGACGTTATCGCTGGGATCTTTCGCGCAGTGTGTCTAGTTTCCTGTGCGTCAGTCGAACATCAACGAAGGGTTGAGCACACTACGCAGTTCGACGTCGTTGAGAGCCGCTCACTGAATAAACAACAAAGTCGCGACCTTGGCCAGATCGTTCTTCTCGGCGCACTGATCACGACTGTCTTTGTGATCTTTTGCGCCTCGGGGATTCGTTCGAGTCTGCACTGATTTGAAGACGAACAGGAACAATACGGACTCGGATTTGAAGAGCCCTTCAGTTCCTGCGGTTTCTTTCTGCGTCCGCTCTCTCGTAATTTCCTATGTTGCCCTTTGTCAAGCAACTCATATACATAATCGCCGCAGGAGAACTCGCTTGAGTCAGTGAGTCGCGCACATCTCCAGGAGCGAACTGTGACCCTGACACCACCCCGCAAAGAGCGACAGAAGCGAATGAATCTGGGCCTCTTCTGTCGGAAATTTGTAATTTGCATGACAAGGCCTGGTTAGGCTCCATAAGGCCGTAATCATTACGGCCTTATGGAGCCTAATAATGCTTGCCGCCATTACGGTAATGGCGGCAAGCATTATAAGACGTGTAGGCTCGTGACACACCGGGGAAAATAAATTCCGCTCGGCTGAACATGTTGCCGAAAAGAGTAGTTTAAGGTTCAAAATAAACCAGGCTGAAAAGGGGGCTTAAATTGACAACTTCAGCAAAGTTGAATGAGTCACCAAAACAAAGAGCTTCAGTAGCACTTTCTGCTGTGCCAAATGTAGCCCTTTAAACAGCAGATTTTCCATGTTCAAAAGTGAGGACTAAAGCTATGTACTCAGCGACAAATTCAGCTTGACCGAATGTAGGAATTTTGGTGTTACTGGAACTGTAGCTGAAATGATCATTTTCAGCTGCATGTTCGGCTGCACCGAAACAATAGAATTGGGCTGAATTGACAGCCAAATGCTATTGTTTCGGCCCCGGCTCCCTGAAACAATAACAGTCAGCCATCATTTCGGCTCTGGTTCACTGAAAGTACAATATTTGGCCGTCAATTTGGCTTTGTCAAAACGGCAGATGAAAGTGTTGTTTTCAGCAACAGTTTCAGCATTGACTTCGATTGAGCTGAAACTTTTGCTGATTTGATAATTTTAGGCCCCACTTTCAGGTGTGGAAAAGTTGTAGCCTAAACTGTTGTATTCAGCATGGCAGAAAACACTACTGAATCTTATCATTTCAGCAACTCATTCACCTCTATTGAAATTATTGTTTTTAACTGCATTTTCAGTCTCATTTAGTTGATTTATTCTATGTGGCGCCCCGGGGCGTTCTTATGTAATCAACGCCCCTTTCAGGCACAAATGCCATATACGGGGCGCTCACTTTGTTCAACGCCTCTCCCCATCTTGGATGATGGTATAGTTGGCCCAGAATAGCAATTGATGGATCGGCAGGACAGGTCTCGACAGCAAATCAATCTTCTTCCAATTACCCGTCATCACCTGATCAGGTCTCCGAGCACTAAGCGCGACCGTGCCTTGTTGGATCACTAATTGATCGCTGATCCAAGGTACTCTGGCACAATTGTGACAGCACCGGAGCCAGACAATATAAAGAAAATGATTTAACAGTGAAATCAGTGAAGACAGGCTCAAATTCTTAGCATTCTAGTTCGGTGTTTGAACGAACCAACTTTCGGTTCGGCAAATTGCTGACTAAACAACCCCGATATGTTCAAGATCTGGGCCGATTCACGGTAATTATGAGGGGCGCTATTGCCCCTGAAAAGCCCCGGGGGGGCACGTGTTTCATGAGCTGCGCCCCGGGGAGCCATATAGAATTTCCCCATTTAGTTTGCGCCCCAAACCATTATTTTCAGCAACATGTCCAGCCGAACGAAATATTCGCTTTTTCCGGTGTGTGAATCAGCTGGTCCAGTGGTAAGTGATGGCATCGTAGAACTTTGATCCCATCGCAAACTTAGGGTAACCACCTGGACCGGCTGGGCCCCCGTGTCGCCTTGTTTTGGTGAGGGATTTTCGGCCCGCCATTTCAGAGGTTTGACTTGGAAAAATCACGCAAACAACAATTTTCCATTTCGTCCCCTGTTAAGTATTGCCCCAAGGTGCATTGAGAAAAGATGGATAACTTTTCATTCTCTATTGATTCAGCTCCTTTCATTTTTTGGCTCCCCAGAAAACATGTTGGTGTCTATGGATAGAGGATGAAAAGTTATTCAACTTTGACTAAGGGACTTTTGGACAAATTTCCGAAGGTTCCTGTGCATTTTTCCAAGTCGGAGCTCTGAAATGTCCCTCACCAAAAGAGGTGACATGCAGGTCCAGTCTGTCCACGAGGTTACCATATCATCACTCTTTTCTGATCTCATGTGATATATTTTGATCATTGTAATTTGTCACTCCACTCTCACTTGCTCTGTCTTGTAACCTCGTGGACGTCGACTGGCCTGCAAGTCTATAAGATGTGATCCGATAGAAGGCTGGGCCAATGAGGTCATGATAAGACCCTGATAAGATAGATATAAACTCCTATTTAGTATTATAAGGCCAAAATAAGGCTGCTGTCGCTCTGATTGGCTCTGACAATATTTGGTGGTTTTTATCAGAGCCTTATAACGTGACAATCTGATAAGACTATTTTTATTTTTCCGACATTCTTGCTTGAACTTGGACCCATCGAAGTTGAAGGTTAACCATGCCAATCCCACCATGTCTGTGTTGACCATAAAATGAACGGCTTTCTTGCACAAAATCCCACAAAGTTGATTTGCCAGAAACAATTATTGCTGAACCTTTAGGTTTGGTTCTTTACTTGATTTTTGTTCTACATGCGGTCCTGCCTTAAATGGTAGTCTTCTGGAATCTTCTCTGTTCTCTCGCTTATCTCACTGCTCACTATCTTCATCTTCGTCCAATCGGAGCACGAGATCTGGTGGCCCTGGGTCCCTGTGCTGCATAGCTGCTGCCACACAAAGTGGTAGAACACATTTTGGTATACATGTTTTGCCTATAAATGGGAATTCAGCTATGCTCTTTGCTTTGTGCTAGTGTATCTTTCCGGGCTTCGTCCTCCGACCTTTATTTGACAATGATCCTTCTGCCAGCGAATGTCTTGTCCACTCCGTTGTTGTGCCTGCTTGTGCTTTGACATATTAGGGAGGTTGTGCAAAAGCCGCACGGGCCGCGTGCGGCTTTTTTGCATTGTGCAAAGCCGCACAACAAACCAAAGGCTTTTTGAGTGAATCCAGGTTCATTTCACAGACATACGTGTGAATTAGGTGGTATGGAGTACATTGAACTACTTACTGAACGTACTGTGCACCATCTTTAACATCATTATTCCGTTCGGCACATCTGTTTGTGCGGCTATGGTATTGACATGCCGAAAACTACTGTTTACCCCACTTTCCTCCTTTCCCCTGATGTCAGAATCAACGCTGACAGCATTTAAGGCACCAGATCTAAGGTTTGTATTCATAATAGATAGGAAAGCAAAAGCCGCACGGTGCCGCATGCGGTTTTGCACAATGCACAAAAGCCGCATGCGGCTCGTGCGGCTTTTGCACAACCTCCCTATTATATTTCTGGCTGTTACTTGATCTAAAAGGTGCATCCTTTGTCCTGAAAGGTTGTGTTCATGTGAATTGAATATAGCTCTCTCATGCGCAGAATGTCGGAGGTGAGCTTGAGTGTGGAGGCTCGCATTGATTCATCTTCCTGACTTGAGCGCAGACTGAAGCTGAAATGTGATAAGACGGTTCCCACTTGAAGTAAAAAAAACCCTTCCTTTTTTTGGTTGTTGTGAGGCCGAATACGTGCATCGGCCAAGCTAGTGTGTGAGCTCTTCTTCATCTACCTCACTTACAATTGATGTTTTCATTATTTGTTTACATTGGCCTCCGTACACATTCTTCCTATTTCCTCTTTGATGCCCTCATTAATGTTTGTTTCGTGTTATATGTAGACCGCAACTGCGCCAGATGGGGCTTGAAGGCACCAAAGATGCAGAAATGCTGTGCACCTTTCTGGGAACTCTTCATTACAGACTGTTGGCAGGTAATGTACTAACACTAGCAGTTTTGAGTGCTAATTAATGTGTGTGCCCCACCTTCCTCCCTGTACAGGCACTCGTGACAGGCCGCCTTCCCTACCATTCGCTGATTGCGAGCTACCACGGAATGTGGACCAGACACTGGGCAAGGATGGGACACCAGAGCCATCATGTGAGCGCCCCTTTCCTTCCTTTTAATTAAAAATTCTTTAACACAGTGCAGTCTCATACTGGAAGGCCCGATTTGGGCCCAAATGCGTCTCCGGGTGGTCCAGGGCACAGTAACATCGCGCACTCTGAAGTATTTCATTATCCTCGAGCTGGACCGGAAGATCCGAGACATAGAGTTGCCCAAGTACACTACAGGCTCACCGCTGGAGGGCGTCGGGCTTTCAAAGAAGATGAGCCACTTCATGAAAAAAATTTGTCAACATCTCAGTGTGTGTTTTCCTTCCATTATTTTCCATCAGTGGGAGATAACCCGATGAAACGAACACCGGGTACTGACACTGGGGGAAAAGACCGATGCACTTGGCCTGTCTTCCAATACCACCAGCAATTTCAGCTCTCCAGGCAGTCACATATCTGTTTCAGCCACCACTCTCAACAAGGCCAAAACCAAATGGCTGTCCTTAATCTCGCCCACATCTCCCAATAACCCTAAATGGCTTAAACTGAAGTCAGCATCTTTGGCTGCGTGATCGGTTCCTGCGATGAGCCCAAGCCCCAGAGACAAAAAGTTCAATATCAGGGAGTGTCGAGCCATCAATGTATCCTCGTCTAATATATTTCGCTCTAGTCTCAAACACCTCAGCTCGACGAAATCCAGTCTGCCAAGCGACGATGAGGGCGATAATAGAGATAAAGGTGTTTACAATTTGTCATCGAAGAATCGGGGGCCAAGCTGGTGGGACTGCGTCCGTTGGAAAACAATGATACAGGTGGAACCCAACTCAGAGGAGGAACCCATAGAGTTTGCAGTTCAGCAAGCGGCTCACATGTGCATGGGCCAATTTTTCGCTAATGCATTCCGGCCATTAGCCAGGTGTGCGTGTTGGGGCTCGTACAGCTTGTTCGCGTCAGTTGCTTCTGGTGCAACCGCAACCACTGACACCAACATGTCCGTCACCAACTCGTCGCCCTCTTTGCCTGATGTTACAGAGCAGGTTGCGCCCTTTTCATGGTTCATTGAGCCACAGGGCCGTGTGCTATTGCATGGTCGGTCCAGCGAGCACTTTGGCAGTGGTAGCAAGCCGCCTGCACTCTGAACGCACGACGCCGCACCCAAGCTGCAGCGTTCAAACTCGGTGTCCAACAACCCTCCTTCCCCCGGCCCGTGACCTTGTCGGGCCACGGTGACAGAAAGCATGGGCTCCCTGATGACTGCGCTCCCACATCATACCCAAATCCCGATGCTGTCCCGGTGGCAATTCTTCCCCTCTTGACACATAACTCTACACATAGCAGCATCTCCCAGGACCCCTCCCTCTCCACAGACGGCCTCTCTCCCTGGCCACCACAGCGGGGCAAAGTGCTGTGTCTGAATTATAATACCCTTGATGACTGCGAGAAGGTTAGTTTTGTTTGCCTTGTCATGAATCACCTGGGTTCCACTTTTTTCGTGTGACGTGTCTGTACTGCGTACAGATGTGTCTGCATCACGGGACTCTCATGACGCAACCACGGGACCTTCTCACGTTGAAACCCGATCACGGGTTTCAAAGGACTGGGATATGAGAAGATGTTAAGGGTCAGGGAACCTGCACAGTTGGTTCCCCTAACCCTCCAACGCTAACATACAGGAGCCCGATCACAGGCTTCAGGGACCAAGATACTGGAAGACGTTAAGGGTTAGGAATCCCGCACTGTTGGTCCTCCTAATCCTCAGACGCTATGGTGATAACACACAGGAGCCTAGGAGCATCACACATTAATGCTCCTTAACGTTGTGATACAGGAACTGATCACAATCATATTAATTTACATAACATATATAAGCACGGTAGAATCTCCTTGTACAATAGATTCTACCTCATCTAATCTCAGGCTTCTGCTTTGGCTTGACTTAGGGATTGTCTCCACCCTGTCCTGCTTCCCTTCCATTCTATTGCGGGTTGCGTCCACACCCCAGGTATTATACCTGAGTGGATATCATACCCTGTTCAACTCGTTCCAGGTTCCGCCTCGCATCCCGACCCACAATATACAGCCTCCTCATGAGGAGTCCATTTGGTTGGTCTTGCTGCTCGGGACCGCATCAGTTATTAGCGGCTGTCGGGTTTCTCCTGGTTGGAGTTCTTGCTAGGTTGCTTGTCATTTAGCTGACCCAGAGGCCGTTGCTGACATGCCTTTCCTATTCTGCATACTTTTTCTTGTCACTCACCCATATCTCTATACGCTCAGGCCAGAGCAACCATCGGCCAGTCATCACCGCATACATCTGCTACATGGAGTAATTTATTAATTTAGATTGGAATTCACTGCTGCATCAGCACTCCTGTATATTCACCACTGCTTCTTCGTGCATGCAATCTCAAACCACCCAAATGACCTGATCAAGAGCTCGTATGCTCCATTGTTCCTCGCAGGTTACCGGAGTGTGTGCAATCTGCTGGCATCACTCCGAGTGCAGTTCAATATGTTCCCAGCTGAGATTGCACGGTTCTGGGTTTTGTGGACACGTGTTTGTGTCGGCAATACATTAGCACAATCTTGAAATGTAGACCATTGATACTGCTCTTGTTGGTTGTGACACACGTGACATGCTCCAAGGTGGTGCCCATGGTGCTGCTCAAGTTGGGCATGGGGGGTGTTTGACAAAAATTTCAGAAAAGTAGGGTATCCATGTATGCCCTTTGAGAACAAGATTCCATGTCCAGTGCAGTTGGCACCGTCTAATTCAGGTTGCTGTTCTGATTTCTGGCTCATCAGATAGAATCCTGAATTGTAGCACCATTGACTTGAGCTTCCTCTTTGGTCAATGTAAATTATTGAAGGCTTTATCAGGGCTCCACGGCTGAGTTGTTTGATGAATGCAAGAGGTCTGTCTTCTTTTGTATTCAAAGCAATTCAGCTCTCCTGCAGGAAAAGCTAATATGATATATTACAGCCATGGGAGATTTGCTATCACAAGACTGCAGTGTACTATGAGCCTTTCTTCCTTTCTCCTTCCTTGAAGTTCCTTTCATTGCGAGTGGATGATATCCTTTTGGAATGCACACCATGACCAAGTAAGACTTGTATCAGATCTGGCTGGACTCACATGTGGCACAGCACTATTCATCCCTCCCTTCCCATGATTTTAGACTCAGCATTTTTGAATGGGCTTGGGTCTGAGAGGTTGAAACAGATTTCAAGTGTGGATTGCAGGCAGTGGGCGACATTGTGGTGCTTGGACGTAGAAAAGATGTGTGAATAGCACAGGACAGGGGGACAGGGTGTTGCTTTGGTGAAGTGGTAAGTAGCAACAGTCAGGCCCAATTTTTCTGTGCATGCTGATTTTGAATTATGCGGATATGGATACGGACTCTGTCAGATCCGGCAGCGATGCTTTGCAACCCAGAATGGACAAGAAGGGCACACAAAGAATCAGTCAATGTGGGTGAGACCACTATATCAGAATTGGCGCAAGCCTTCTGATGTTGCGCCTTGGTTTCAAACCCGCAAATGTCGAGTACGTTCTGAATTTTCCTCTTGCTGATCAGACCTGCAGCAATGAACAAGCAACCAGCAGGGATTTCACAGCAAGGCATATGGGTTGTCACTGCTTTCCACTTTCCGACTGCTGTGAAGAGTGCAACTCAAGTTGCGCAGTAGGTACAATTAATGCCACCAGAATGAGTGAAATTGTTCGTGGTGGCAGATCAGCGTGCGACTTGAGTAGTTTAAGGGTTGTGGCAAGAGGGTGCAAATTGAGTCAGTGGGAGTAGTATCTGAGATGAGCTCAATTTCAACTCCGACTTGACTCTATGAGATTGAGCATACAGCATGCAGTATGTATGTATGCAATATAAAGGCAATCTGATATCTGATTTTTTCCCCCCCCTTTTCCCTTTGCCAACCTCTTTAAATTTTTTTTTTTTTTTTTTTTTGAGAAACAAATAATATTGCAGGCAGCACAGTTGAATCGGGGCAAAATTGTGCTCTACTGGTATAGTGCAGTTCACCTAGTCACCACCTCCTTGTGACAAGCGTAATAACACACACAAAATAAATCCTATTTTTATTTCCTCTTGCCAAATGACTCTTTTTCATAGAAGCTATCAAACCCCAAGACAGAATTTTTGTTCCAAAGAGTGAGTAATAAAAATTTGGGCCCAATTTGGGGCCAGAAGTACAAAATGCGAGTATTACTGGTCACAAGTGAAGTGTCTGATAGCAGTAGACCGGTAGTGACTTGAAAGGTCTCAGATGAATGGTTGGAGGGTTTGGTGAAGCAGGATATGCACAAAATTGTAGCTCCCCGATCACCTAAACTGGTACCAAAAACAAATATTTCGGCCTCCGGCTGATTTGGCGGCTGTCACCCAGAGGTGGGGACTAAGTGAATTGCACCATAGGTTAATTCACTCGCAATCATCTGGTTCTGGTCTTGATACCTACCAATGTTTCCGAGTCATCTACAAGAGAGCTGGCCATGAAAAAGAAAAAGGAGGTTTGGCACCTGCCACTTGCGGCCTTACCCCCCCTCATTTTATTTTATTGCGACACAACGAACCAACTGTACGAGAACCTAGTGGTTTGGAGGCATGCAATGCTCTCCAGTTAGGATTCATTCATCAGGGGCATCATGGATATGTTTGCTTCCACTTAGAGAGTAGCACAAATATATATTCGTGAATATGAATATTCATCGAAACTTAGAAATTGATATTCGCATTCGTACGAATATTGATGGCGAATATTCGTTGCTTAGTCAGCAATATTCGCGAATATTTGTGAATATGAATATTCAGCGAATACATTGAGAATTCAGGGGTTTAGTAGCCACCAATGAGTTGCTGAGGACACCTTTATGTTATCTTGTGAGTTTAAACATTGTAGAAGACTCACACAAGTCCTTGTCTTACATGTTCAACCATTTGATTGACCATCACACTTGCTGTGTTCAACCTGTCAAGCAGTTGCCAAAGCAAAGATATCTCTAAAGTGGTTGGTTTGCATATGAATTACAGATCTAGTTGGTGTAAATGAAGTGTGTTATGGTTCCAGAGAGGAGATGTGTTAAACAGACCCAAATTTACTATGCTCGATTGAAATTTTAGCTGTGTATTACAGCTACAAATATTCGCGAATATCCACTTTCCCAGAAACTGATATTCGCATTTGCGCAAAAAGCACAGCCACATCAATTCACGAATACAAATATTCTCAATTCGCGAATGGACAGGCACGAATATTCGTGATATTTGATACTCGTGCTACACTCTACTTCCACTCATCAAAGACCCAGGCATGTGAAAGCATTATGAATAGGAGACGCGAGTGATCGGTGGCTGTACGTCTTCCTCTTTATAAAATTGTGCCTGTCTGAAGCCTTTACAGCTCTTTGCAAAATTGATGACAGTCATTTAAAAATAGATCAAAGAAAACATTTTGAACACAGCTGATTGATATGCTCATTTCTCGCTCATTTCTGAGCTGATTTGCTCGAGTCCCGACGTGTTTGAAAGCGGTGAACCGGGGCATCCGATTCGTACCTGATATGTGTGGGGAAACTCCCAAATTGGGACTTTTGTAATTGCGCCCACCCGGTTTGAACCAAAGAAAGAAGGGACAATCTCTCAGTCAATACTGGTCCGATTGCATTGATTCTTCGTGATTCTGAGAGGGAGAAGGCAACCACAACAATGCACTTAGAAAATGAAATAATTCAGAGGCACACCCTCAGGAATGAAATTACACTTATGGATTGGGAATTCAATATTATCGGCTTGCCTCCCGCCTGATTCAATGAATGCGAGGGGCAAACCGTTTAGCTCGATGTTGCCTTTCGAACGAGCCCCGGCCTTGCTGATCTGCGCGGTGTTCGCCGAGATATGGCCCATTATGTCGGGGGATCACATCAGGCGGCCGAAATTTTGATGTCGGCAAATTCGGGTTTATGGTGCACATGCTTGCCACCATTTGAAAGCCCTCCTCAGTTGCTTTTGAACGCACTTTGAACGGCCCAGAATTGAGGGAGAAACAAGCAGGTCAATGAGGCGTGTTCAAGAGATTTTCTTTTATCTACAGTGTCAAAACCCGGATCCGAAAAAACTACATTTTGAACGGGAACCCCAACAGGGTTCAGCTTGATTCTTTTTTGTGGGATAACAAGGCCTATGAGTAATATAATCCACAAAAAAATTAACATTGAGCCTGCTGGGTGCACGTGAAAAATCAAACAATTGCCAAAAATGGCTAAATCTCAATAATGGCGGCCGAGAATTGTATATTCTAAGAATAGTAGTAGCCCATTCACATCTACAATGCTTTAAAGACAAACTATTGTATCTTGGGGTACCTTTCAGACGTTTTTGCCCATGCTTGGTCAGTATAGGCAACAGGGAGGAGCACACATCTTCTCTGGCCCGGGGGTTGGAGGCAGATTCGAGTTGTCCGATGTGTTGATCCCTCTGGAGGTCTATTCCCCCAGAACAGCCTAGATGATTGCCTGTGGGAGGTGTCTTTGGGCATCTGAGGGCATGTGAGGGCAAGAGAGTGCAGAGAGAGTGAGTGAGAGGGCATTTCTGATCGGAATTTTCGGATCCAGGTCAAACCCCCAAAACCAGCCAAATAAGTGACAGTGCCATGCAACACAACAGGGTGGCAAAAAATCTTGAAAATATTTTTGCATAGATTTCAGGGTCTGAACTTCCCCCAGACCCAATCTTACGATGAAATTCGCACCTATTCCTGTACAATACTGGTTCAACTTTATTTTTTTCGCAACAGGGTTTTGACACTGTATTTTTGGACGACTGTCATCAATTTTGCAAAGAGCTGTAAAGTCCGCTCTGGGCAAATTTGTTCCCACACTGTGCATAAGTCATTCAACTCAGTTTATTAATTTCACAGCTGGGTCGCAGTATGAGACCAACATCAAGCTCCAATGCTTCTGAAATATGGGGCCTTTTCATTTCAGAGCCTGCGCGGCTGAGGTTTAGATGATTGCTTGGTGGTTCGGCTCGAATGTCGGCGATCATTCGGCACCACGCCAAATCCCGCAATCACTTCTCTGTCAATTTAACATGGGTCATGCGTCCAACTCACACAGCTCCTCTCTTTCGCCGCGGCCAGGGAATCTTGCTTAACAGCTTGCCGCTTGAGCAGCCAATACGGTTAGTTGATTCGGACGCAATCACTTCTCTGGTTCAGCTATAGCATCCGCTGTTTTTCGGTCAAAGTGGTGCGAAGCGGCCCGCTGTTGGAGTTTCGAGTGCTATGTGCATGCACTGCATCACCAGCTGCTAACTCCGAGATGAATTCCCTCTGTCGATTACCGTACTTTGTGGTTGACAAGTTAAATAGTGCTTTAATTATAGTACAGTAGTTTATATGTAGTGTAGTTTCGAATGGATTCCCTGCGCGTTTGCAACGGGTTCACTGCTTATCTGGATTCTGCTCTATTGATTCCAACACCCGCCGCGCTTGCTCTCTCCACAAATGACACCCCACACCAGCGGTAACAAGCTACCTATGCAGCGCACGGTGCCCATGCAGGTGCTGGCCTTGGGATTTCAGCGAACCGGGACCGCATGTGAGTCTGCCGCCATCTTCAGCCTGCATCGAAAACTCACATTATAATATTCAGCGTTGAAGATCGCGCTCGAGACGCTCGGATACGTGCGCACCAACCATGGATTTTCGGTGTTCGAACGTACGGAAGAGATAAATATGTGGATTCAGGCGATCAAGGCCAAATTCTTTGGGGAAGGAACACCATATGGACGAGAGGAGTGGGATCGTCTGCTTGGGGACTGCCAGGCCAGCACATAGGTTATTGGGACAATTAATGAATGCTGACGGTGATCACGAACCCCCAGGCCGTAGCAGATATGCCGCACATCCTGTTTGCAGAGGAGCTCATCGCGGCGTACCCCGAGGCGAAGGTTGTGCTGACGAATCGAAGCCCGGAGAGCTGGTGGAAGTCGTATCATGCAACCGTATTGGAGATCCAGAGACCTACGCTCCGCCAAAGGTTGAATGCCTGGCTCGATCCTCAACTTCTGGGGGGTCAACAAGAGATTGCGCGTCTCGGGCGGCTGGCGATGTACAAGACTGAAGATCTCACACATATCACAGAAGACATCGCGAAAGCAGTCTTTCTCGCACATTACGAAGAGGTGCGACGCTTGACGCCAATGGACAGACTGCTGGAGTTTGAAGTGAGAGAAGGATGGACGCCTCTGTGCAATTTTCTGGGGAAGGAGACACCGGCGATGGATTTTCCCAAGGTTAACCACACGGCGCAGTTCCACGAGGCCATATCCGCAGGTCGCAGCGCCGCATTGTGGAGGGTGGTTCCTAAATTAGCGGGGCCCTTACTAGCTATGGTCGCTGCTGTAATCCTGTTATGTTTCGGGAGGATGCGCACGGTATAAGCGTGTACACATGTATTGTTATAGTACCAGTGCTGGTGGAGTCGCGTCACATACAAAATACACTTGGTGGGTAAGGCCGCTGCTTTGCATGGCAGGTCCTTATACTTATGGTTTTTACAAGTGTTTTATGTCTATGGCCAATCTATGGCTGCACTGGTATCGGAAATGATCGAATCAGATCTTACATTTTTGTAGTTGCCAACTTCCAAGTAATTGCTGCTCTCGTGCCTTGCTCAAGCCGGTGACGCCTACACTCCCATTACACCCCGCTCGTTTGAACTTGATGCAAAGACAAGAAGAAAGACCATTGCAAGCAGGTTCCCGAAGCCGAGAAAGAAAACCCCAAAACTTGAAAGTTGAAGGTTGGTTAAGTTGAAGGGGGCACAAAACTGAAAGCCCGAGGGTCACAAGTGGTGCCTCGAAGACGAACTGTGAAAGCGAGCCTTCTGGTATGCCTCACTTGACATGATCAGCATCTGTCCTGCATGAAGGGCCTAGGTCTTTCTTTGTACTGGAGAGGACTGGGTGCATCTTTCTCGGCCGCCCAATGGATCTTCCCGTTGAAGAGTGCGAATCCCTCACCCCCGTTCTTTCTCATTTCGCTGAATCTGATGCGTGCCCTGAGCTATGACATTGACTTCCCGCTCGCGGTTGACGATGAATATTAGGATCAAGGATTTGTACAGCCGCCAGGAATTCCCTCCCGGATGTCATATTTCATTTGCTACTTGCAGCTTTGCGAGGTGATCATAAAACTCCACGATCGAGAGCCATTCTAAGTGTGAGGCAGACACCAGTGGGTGATACCATACGACGGTTATATGGTTCGAAAAAGGCGAAAATATTGATGGGCTGGGATGGCCCAGAATGGGAGCAGTGCGCTGTTGCCAGCCTGTTGCGGAGCTCGATTCGACGGACCATCCTCCGTAGAGCAGATATTTGGCTCACCAAGCTACAGAGACTGCCACTTCCCAATATCAATGTAAGTTACTCGAGTATTTGCTTTGGCTAGTATATCTTGCCCCTTCAAACAGAATCCTGTTTTCGTCTCAGGTGTCATTCTTGTTCTTTATATGCTGGGAACCAAGCGTGCTGGTCTCCCAATGCACAAGAACCAGGATCTCGTTCGCGTTGCTACCGCTCTGGAAATTCTCAAGTTTGCTGAATCCAGGTAGACCTTTTGTTGGCACCACTCTGTCGCTTAAGCCATTGCAGATTGCAACCATCTGGTCGATTCTGGGAACTGCTGCGAGAATTATCGTCTCTCGACGGTCTTTTGCCTATGAAAGATTCGCCCAACGACGAATCCGCCGCCGGCACATCTTCTATTAATGCACCTCCATCAAATGTGCTGGATGCATGCTATTACCCTCAACTTGAACCGTCCTTCGATGCCTACAGCATGCTCGCTGGTGACCAGTGCGAGTCCATGCAGGAAATTTTGATCGAAGAGCTGCTTGCATTGGATGGACACCTGTCGTCTACTATGGAAAGCATCCTCGATGATGCACTCAATGTGGATGGCTGCCCCCACCGATGTCGAGTGAGCATAGTTTTGTGCCTCCATTAACCCTTATGTACCTGAACCGCGCAGGAACATGGAGCACTGGGACACCTTTATGGGAAACAAGAATGTCAACACTACGGATGTAAACTGGTTCCGCGGCTTCGGAGACCAATTTCCATCAGAACTTCAAAATGTTCAATGTTTGTTATAATTTCTGGCAGGTAGATTATGTATATTCATATTCCTCAAATCAAAGTACATTGCAGCACACTGTTGTTTTGAATGTATTGAATTTTCCCTTGAATCGGTTTTGTGTCGCCATTAAACCATGACTGAAGGTGTACTATACTACTGTACAGGAACGACGAGAACTGGGACGCGTTTACTTAAGTATGGTAAATAGGAGCATCAATGTTGCAGATGTGAACTAGAAACATTCAGCAAGGATATTCGGTGGATTGGTTCCTCTAGAGTCTAGACTAGAATACAGTGTGTAGTCGAAGTGTATTCAACTTGATAAATTTTTGTTACGGTTTGAACCTCCAATGTTCAAGTCCGATTCTCTAACTCCGATTCCCGATACGGTGTTCAAGTCTCATCCAACCAATGTTCTGCAACGGCCAAACTCACCCGCCAACCAAGCTAGCTGTACAAATAGATGAATCGAGACGAGTGTTCGTGTATGCTACAGATATCGATATCACTGCTAATTTACAAAATCCCGAAGCCTTATTATAATGATATGATGCATGTATGAAAGCAGTTTAGATGCGACGAATGAGTGTCATGAGTGATGGTACGAACGATTGAAGTTTTAAAGAATAAGTGCGGGGGGAGCGTGTCGTGTATTAGCTATATGTTGCGCCCACGAAAGTGCGGGCACGGGTATTATGGTCACGGCACTTCCATTACCATCGCCGTTCGAATCGAGGTAGAATATAGGCGACCCCGGCTCGCTGTCCCCCCATTCGCCACACGCCTCCTTAAAAATTGGGACGACAACGTGTGGACGGGCCCGATAGAGGGCTCGCGCATCCCTAGCGGGGAGCCAGCGCGGGAGGCGGGCTGCGAGCGCGATTATGACTGCTGCTCCATAGCGGAGGACGCGCGTGTCGGGGGCGAGGGCGGCGGCGTGCGCAGGCCGTGTCCTGAGGACGACGTCGGCTTGGGGGGTGTGGGGATGGACGGTGCCGGCGTAGATGCACACGTCAGAGCGTCCCCCGGCCTTGCAGTCTTCGGCGACGCCGTGGGCGGGGACCGGGACGGCTGCTCCTGCTGGTGCTCCTGCTGCAGGGGTGAGGGTGAGGTTTGGATGGTGGGCCGCTGGGGTGTCGGTAGTGGAGGTGACGCGGGTATAGATGCCGGTTTAGATGCTAACGCGGTCATGGGAGGGGGCATAGACGGCAGCGAGATAGAGCCAGCCGCTGGAGAGGCGGAAGGTGCCAGCATTGTAGGCGAATCAAGGGTAGATGAGGCGGGTATGGACGCCGGTGCAGACGGTGTAGATGCTGAGGCGGTCACGGGAGAGGGCACAGACGGCAGCGGGATCGAACTAGCCGCTGGAGAGGCGGAGGGGACCGAAGCAGAAGGTGCCAGCGTTTTAGGCGAATCAAGTGTAGATGATGCCGGTGTGGACGGTGTAGATGCTGACGCGGTCATGGGAGACGTGGACGAGGGCATAGACGGCAGCGAGATCGAGCTAGCCGTTGGAGAGGCAGAGGAGTCCGAAGCGGTGAGCGTAGATGCAGACGTAGGAGCGTTCCCCGGCCTTGCCGTCCTCGGCGACGCCGTGTTCGGGGACCGGGACGGCTGCTCCTGCTAGTGCTCCTGCTGCTGGGGTGAGGGCGAGGTTTGGATGGTGGGCCGCTGGGGTGTCGGTGGTGTAGATAATGTGGGTATAGACGCCGGTGTGGATGGTGTAAATGCTGACGCGGTCACGGGAGAGGGCAGAGACGGCAGCGAGATCGAGCTAGCCGCTGGAGAGGCGGGTGAGTCCGAAGCGAGGGGTGCCAGCGTTTTAGGCGAATCAAGTGTCGATGATGCGGGTACAGATGCTGGTGTGGACGGTGTAGATGTTGACGCGGTCGTGGGAGGGGGAGGGGGCACAGACGGCAGCGAGATCGAACTAGCCGCTGGAGAAGCGGAGAAGACTGAAGCGGAAGGTGCCAGCGTTTTGGAGGAATCAAGTGTAGATGATGCCGGTGTGGACGGTATAGATGCTGACGCGGTCATGGGAGACGTGGACGAGGGCACAGACGGCAGCGAGATCGAACTAGCCGCTGGAGAGGCGGAGGAGACTGAAGCGGAAGGTGCCAGCGTTTTGGAGGAATCAAGTGTAGATGATGCCGGTGTGGACGGTATAGATGCTGACGCGGTCATGGGAGACGTGGACGAGGGCACAGACGGCAGCGAGATCGGGCTAGCCGCCGGAGAGGCGGAGGAGACCGAAGCGGAAGGTGCCAGCGTTTTGGGCAAATCAAGTGTAGATGTTGCCGGTATGGACGGTGTAGATGCTGACGCGGTCATGGGAGGGGGCGTAGACGGCAGCGAGATCGAGCTAGCCGCTGGAGAAGCGGAAGATGCAACTGCTGTAGGCGAAGGCTCAGGTGACGAAGGCGTCTTGGGCGTCTCCGGCGTAAACGCAGCCCCGGACGCGGACGGGGCGGAGGCAGAGATCAGAGAGGGCGGGGTCACAGCGGGGGAGGTCGACGCTGCGGTCGAGGTCGAGGAGCCAGGCGCGGTGGGGGGCGCACTGCGGAGACGACAAGTTAATAAATAGAATAAAATGATCAGCGCGGGCAGAATGAAAAAGAGACAGAAAAGTAGGCCGTATGAGTAGCAAAGACAGACTACATCCCAAATCGCCCAAACGGACGAACGAAAAAGCAGGAAAAGGAAAAGAAACAGCGCAAGCGCAAACGAGACACACCTCCCCGCAGCTCGGCCTACACTGCCTGCACCCGCATCCGCATCAACAGCAATATTCTCCTTCTGCTCCTTCTCCTTGGTCGGAGTCGCAATTGTACTTGTACTGGCCTCGAGAAAGCTGTGGAGGCGGATGACTCGGATTGGGCCGTAGACGCGGATGTGGATTCAGAGGAGCCGGGGAGCGCGCTGCGGGTACGGATGAGTCAAGATACACAAGCGCCAGGATATGCGTCGAACAAATAAGACGGCGTCCAAAGAATGAATGAATATATACGCCTCAAGAGGATATATATCCCCCGTCAAGGAGAGGATACACACCACTCCGTCAAAGAGCAAGCCGCAGGCATTCCCTCCAATCCACACCTCGACAAGAACGAACAAGGGAAATGATAAATGAAAACGGGAACAAGACGCACCTCCCCGCCGCACGGCCTATACTGCCACTCCCAGCTTCCTCCTCGGTCGGGCTTGTGGCACTAGTGGCCGCGGCGCTCTTCTCCTCCGTCGTGGGGCTGTTGCGCGTTGTCGACGATGCAGATGGAGCAGATAAAGACTCGGAAGACGAAGATGCCCCCGGGGAGAGGGGTCTGCGGAGAAGAGAAGAGTCAGTCAGAACATGGACGCGGGCGACAAAAGACGGGGACGAAGGCGAACGAAAAAAGCCACGACGCGCCGAGCCGAGTGGCCTAGCCTATGGAGGAAATCGAGCTTTCCGCGTCGACGTCTTCGCAGCGGGAGCCGCCGCACTCGGACTCAGATTCGGACTCGTCGGCGTCCTGGGGAACGACGCACTCGTCGATGTTTTAAGAGACGCCACACTCGGAGTCGATCTCAGCGACGAGATCGACGGTATCCGCGTCGGGGGCTTCCGCGACGTCGTCGTAGCGGGAGGGCTCGTGCTCGTCGGTGTTTCAAGAGACGACGCCACACTCAGGGATTGTGACTTGAGCGACGAGGTCGACAGGATCCGCCTTGGTGTCTTCGGCGCCACCGCAACCGGTATCCGGGACGAGCTGCTCGTCGTGCGGAGCCTCGAGCCCGGGGTGCTAGCCGTGGAGGCGTACGGCGAAGCGGGAGGCGATAGCGCAGGCGAAGACGAAGACGATGCACTGAATTGGCGGGAGCGCGGGGAAGTGGGGAGTTTAGATGTGGAAGATGCAGACAGCGAGGAGACCGAGCGGGGCGGGAAAGCCATGGGTGTCAATGTCAACGTATCCTTCGCGTTTGTAGATGCAGAGGTGGTGGACGTGGTTCTTGTTCGTGGCGATATAGAGGAAGTAGGTGTCGTAGACGTAGACGTGAATTCAGCACCCGACGGCCGAGATGCAGCTTCAGATGTAGAGGGCTGAGATATATTTTGGGCACTAGACCGCGCCATAGTCGGCCCAGCACTTATCGTGCGCACCCTCGGCGGAGTAAGCCCCGTACGTGTCGTTGTCGTGCCAGTTGCCGTAGAAGTAGCAAGACTCGAAGGAGGCCTTAGACTCGTCCGCGGTGGCGGCTCCGGGGCCACAGGCATCTTGCTGCTCCTTTGCTTGCTTTTCTCAAGTCAAACTTTGCTTCTGATGAGCCCGTTAGATGCCGACTCTCTGGTATCACTCCAGCAAAATAAGTACACCGACCTGCAGACAGACGCGGACCCACAGAAGCGTAACGAACCGCTTTGGCCTCTAGATAGCAAGATCGATCGCGAGACCTGTTAGATTATTTTTGCTCAGTTATCAATAGAACAGACGCACCCGCAGAAATATACAGTACCAGTCGTGTCGCCACTTCAAGTCACGTTGCAGCCAAAATCAGTTTCTGCAGGCTTTCCAAACTTTCCTAGTCCTTCTTGGGCTTTTCTTGAATTATGCTCTTCGCGTGTCGAATCCTTGTAGCGGGTGCAAACGAGCGTGGTGTAAGGAACGTGGCGAGCGTCGTCTCGCGAGCACAATGATCCCATCATTTCCGGCTAGGATACAGCCACCGATCGGGTCTCATGATATATTCACACGGTTGGTCGCAGTGGCGAGTCGGCCCAAGAAGCAAAGCTATCTATCCATTGCGGCGTCTGCAGGCGCCCCAAAGAGTCCCCAAAACATCTTGGGTCCACACTTTTTTGAGGTTTGTTCTTCGGTTCCATTCCATTCCATTCTATCTGTTTTCCAACTTCCAGGCTGCCAAGCATTCCGCCTGCAACGCGGCGGTCGTTAGGTCCTCGGTCCACAAATCAATCTCGTGTCCTCCGCAAATGATCTTCAGGAGTCAAGATTCTCCCGGAAGAGGCTTTTAAGACCAGTCAAGACGCCTATCGGATGGTACATCGACGCAGTCCCTGAATCCATAGGCTGCACCTCTGGCTACTCTTGCGCGGGAGTCGCACTATGACCTTGGCGATGTGAGAATCACAATGTCGACTTGTTTCCACTCTTTTCCATTCCAATATGTAATTCTAAAGCAACACGGCATCCCGTCCACATAAGTATAAGCCCGCCGGAGCCCGATCCAGAACCGACGTCGATGAAGCTTGCTGGGCGAAACGTGGCGGACTTCCCAATACCATCTTCGGTGTTCCAACCGTTCGGCAAAAGTCTAATGGCTTTTCAGCCGTTAATTAACCCAAACATATTTAGGTGAGCGTTCTCGGCGCTTGATTGCGAGATACGAATAACCCGAGGTTCAACTTTCAACCAAGAAAAGGCCCAGAGGCGCGTGGTGCGCACCCCCAGAACATTCCCATCTAATTCCATAATTAAATCAACAATGGGAGAAAGCTCGTTCGAATCGAGCCTGGGCCATTTGCGGAATCAAAGATTTTCTTTTGTCTATAATACGGACATTATTTTTTCGACGTATGAAGGCACTCAAATCCTGGGCCCGGTACATTACCCCCCATGAATCGGACACCAAGGGGTGGTTGAATCGGATGAAATGTTCAACCTTGGTCCTTGTTATTAATATTCCTTATACGAACAAACAAATAACCCGAGATCCAATTTCAACCAAGAAACGGCTCAGAGGCGCGTGGTGCGCACCCGCATAACATGTCGAATACGAGGATCAACAATGGGAGAACGCTCATTCGACTCGAGCCTGGGCCATTCACAGATTGAACCGAAGATTTTCTTTTGTCCATAATACGGAAATTATTGTCGACATATGAAGGCACTCATATCTTGGGCCCAGTACCCCTATGAATCGGTCACCAGGGGTGGTCGAGTCAGATGAAAGGTCCAACCTAGGTCCTCGTTATCAATATTCCTATTCCTTATTATCAACGACTGCCTACCGGGCCGAACTAGGTAGTGGGCCACTTGCATAATAAAAGGGGTTGTGGATTAAAGTCCTGAGATTTGGTGACTCTGGGATGGAATATGACTTATGAGGAC
The DNA here is from genome assembly GCA_014925785.1 of Mycena galopus ATCC 62051. Lineage (NCBI taxonomy): Eukaryota > Fungi > Basidiomycota > Agaricomycetes > Agaricales > Mycenaceae > Mycena > Mycena galopus. The sequence goes on from WIQG01000152.1 coordinate 333,721, forward strand.
AAGGGGGACTCAAAAATAAATATTTATATATAGGGTGGGGGGGGGGGGGGGGTCCTCTGGAGGACTTAAAAAAACTTTTGTCATGTATTTCAAAAAGAGTTCAAATATGTTTACAAATGCCTTTCAACATGATCTGACACTCTACAGGGGTTCAGAAGGAGTTTTGAGCCCACCAGCACAACAAAACGGCTAAGATTGATGGGAACTTCCCGATTGGGCTGTCTTGATCACAATCAGTGTCAATCACCGGAGCCAAATCCGTCGGATAGACATTCACAGTGCCAGGTGCGCTGTCTATAGCCTGCCATGTCCGAAAATTGCTACCACTCATACACCATTGAATTGTGTGACTAACTAGCAGACAGAGGAAAGCTGAGGAGAGCCCAGACAGAACGCTGGGTGCTTGTTTAGCTCCCTTTTTGCTTGGAAATATCTGGAGATATGATTGTGATGGTCCCAGCATTATGGTTGCTTCCCAAGGGATGACTCAGGCTTGTAAAAATTAAGGAGCAGACTTGAGTAGCACAGCTGCCCGCAAGTTTCAATTGTCCTGGTGCAGCCGAGCCAGCCGGCTAGATTGGGCCGGGACAGGGGTGGGAAATAATTTCCTTATAAAGGGGGGGGGGTCCTAAATTTTGCTTAAAAACACTTTCGGAGTGGATATACGTTTTTTTAAAGTTGATTCCCCCTTGTATGAGGACACTGTATGTCAAATTTGGGGGCAGAGTGATGCGGCGATCAAAAGCTGTGGGAGGTTTTTCATCAAGACGCCGGCGTGTGGGCGTCATTTCTTATCTCCGAACGGCCTTCCGGCCTGTCTTTCGCTTATTTCTCCACCAGTTCTTCACTGATTCCCAAGGTTGGGGGCTCGTTCTCATCCCCTGGTTCGAGAGATTCACTTGAAGTGATTTGATATGCTGAAATGTCTTTCCTTCGTACCCAGGACTCATCAAGAACATCTCGACCTGATCCTGAGCTCGAGCCGCACAATTGGCCACCTCTATAGCAATCCACGGGCCTTTGCTATAGACCCGGAACTTGGTAGTTGCATTTGAGGCAGATCATTAGGTATGCTCCCGCATTTTTTTGGCCTTTAATCCTGAGACTTGACGTCCACGGAGGGCCACTACCCCAAACCACCCAAATTCACTTGCACATATAGATGTATTTTTTTCGAGGGTTTATAAGTATGCTAGGGACATTGTTTGTGATTAGGTGTGTTCTAATACTTCTTATTTAACCATTTAGACTTCAATTTGGGGCATCGTTGGGCTCTGTGGTTTTTAACACTAGTCGTTCAGCCCAGACTGCAACATCAGCCATCCTACAAACTGCGAAGGGCACATAGTTATGGTTGCCATACACCGCAGATTTATGGTTTGAGGGTACAGGATGATTTAGTTTGATCCATTGAATGATTTGTGATGCACTGGGATGTATAGTACGGATGCGAACGAACGATTGGGCCGGGTGGAGAGCTAGGCCGTTTTTTGCCATTTTGGGATATCGCCGAAAGAAGAATTCGGTAGGCCATGAAATCATCGTGTGAATTCGTGTAAAATATCTTGGCTCACTCACAGGATGCATACCTTAGATCTAAAGCCCATATACCTGTATTCACCTCACCTTATGTGTGTAATCAAGTCAAACAATGCTAAGGTGGCCCAGTACCCAGTCTCAGATAATATCCTTTACTTCACCGGCGTATCATTTAAATTGTTGCCTCCGCACTTTCCATGGCCAGCAGGGAAGGGCCCAGAGGAGCGGGGTGCTCTCCTGCTTTCTGTGGAACCCTTCCGGATCCGGACGGACGATACAGGGACGCTCGTTCGACTTGAGCCTGGACCATTCCGTGTATGTCGAGAGAAAACCTTTTTGATTGCACGAACGAATCCGTAAATTGGCCCCCAACACAAAGTCCAATTTGAAGCAATAAAATGCGTACGCCCAGGGCGTAGTCTATTGTTTGCCGCAGGGGTCTGATCGGGGCACGAGCTTATTATGTAGTTCGGAGCTTGCCGTAGCACGTGCAGCTGTCCCGCTTCTTCGCTCGCGATACTTGACGCGTTTTCTCGTCCTCTACACAAGCAAATCCCCTTCGGTTTTCTGGGTTACGCGCCATAGCCTCACTGAATGCCATCTGGGACAAATCTAGCGACCATAAGCTCTGGAAATCGACCCTACCGCAACTGTACTGTGGCTCCACTAAGCACTTGATCCAAATCCAGTCATCCCCACCCGCCCGCCCAACGCTGATGCGTACCGCATCCATGAACCGCTCCCTAGTAGCAACCCTGTTGAGACTCCCTCCACCCAGCCCGAATTTTCACACACCCAGGCCCGCCTTCGCGCTCCAAAGCAAACTACGGCCGCAAAAACATTTGATAAACTGCAATGGAGGAGCTGCTGAAGAATTCCCCTTTTGATTCCCTTGCAGATATGCTCTCCGGGACCGTAGTTTTTTACAATCGTCCTCGTGGTGTTCCGGATCCTCGTGGCACGACTCATAAGCGCGTGATCGCTCAATTTCTCCGGGGTCGTACCAACGTCAGGATGTCTCACATCCTTCCCCTAATCTATCACCACAAAGCCAGTTATGCACCCTCGACATCTGAACCCAGAAAATCCTGTTGCGATGTGAATCTTAGTGTGAATCTGAGTATTGCTTTTATTGTTGTAAGTGCCCCCGTTTTGTATTTGCAAAACCGTCTCCACATCAAAGCTCATACAAATACATCTGAATTTTTGTGAACGTTAAAACTCCATTACCCCCGTTCTCGCCGCTCTCTGGGTTTATACTGCCGACTATACTCGCCAAGCGTTACCCTTTTCTGAAGCTCAGGTTCACGTCGAGGGCGCTTGAAATTTGTTACACTCTGCAGTGCGGACCTCGGCGCATTCGTGGACTGAGAGCGGACATTGGAGTGTCGGGACCGCGTGGGGCACATGGGAAGAGGGATGCTTGCGGGGAAATCATATTCAGGCTTGTTGTCCTTGTCCTTACTTGCGGGCACTCGCTGCGGGCGCTTTCCAGCTGTCGGGGCATCTCGTGCACCAGAGTCCACAGATTTGACGTGGAGAATTCGGTTAAGACCAGAATGGGACCGAAAACGCGGCCGATTTGCCATCCCCAGTCGCGGTGCAGCAAAGGACATCGTCGCCATCAAGTATTGCGGAAATCAGGTCTTCCTGGACGCCATGGAGACCATCTTTCCATGCGGGTAGCAGCTTCTTGACAGCCTATCTGGGCCTGTCATCGAAGCCGGCGAACGATGGAGTTGTGCGAGAGTAGTGGTAGAGCATCCAGCGCGTCGTGAGCGCATCAAAGAGGAGATGACGCGTAAGGAGGCCTAGGACACGTGATGCGGCTAGCTCCGAATTACATATTAAGGAAACAACCCGATCAGACCCCCGCACGTAATCACAGACTTTATATAGCGAGGTACGAGCTAACATATAAAGAGTCTGTCTACGAGAGACTACCCAGGGTGCGAGGTGCGCACTTGCAATGTGTATCTAGATACTGTATAATTCATTCAATTCAGCAGTCAAGCATCACGCCCATTTTTTTTTTGGCGGCAATAATTTTTTCTCAATTGAATTCTTTTGGATTTTAATAAAATTTCCGGATTAATGCCAAATTGATCGAAATTGTACAGTATATATATATATTGGTGCACGCGAGCTCGTTCGACTCGAGCCTAGTTTAGGCCATGCGTCAAAAATGCAAGAATTAGTTTTATTTATTATTGAGATCCTGCAGTATTTCAACCTTTCCTCCAATCTTGTGACTGAGGTTCCCGTGTCAAGGATATGTGAGGGAAGTACTGCTACCTGCTTGAATAGAGTTGCAACCACGAGCCATGTCCAATATTGGTTTTTCCGCCTGCAATACCGAGTCCACCTCAAGCGAGGGAAGGTACAGAGGCGGATGGTGCGCTCACCTATATCAAACTCAATTCTCAGTCAGGCCGAAAATGAAATATTCATAAGTATTTTGGACACCCATTTGTGCAAACATCGGGGCATACATAACGGATTGGCTCAACTCCAGGTTGAATTTGCAGTAAGAACGGGCCCAGAAGTGCGTGGTGCACACCTGCAACACATGAGGCAACTATTTCAAGCAGTACTGCAGGGAAACTCGTTCGACTCGAGCCTGTGCTATGGGTTGAAATACGACTGGTATGCTTTTTATTATTTTTCTGAGAGAAAAAAATGGCAAATATAATACCGAGTCAACTTCAAGCAAGGGAAGGTACAGAGGCAGGTGGTGCGCACCTGCTTTGAATACGCATTGACGTCACCTGTACCGAACTCAATTCCAAGTCAGAAAATCCCAGAGTGCGCCGGAGTACACATCCGCGATCTGCTTATTGGCGAAAATGAAATATTCATATTTCGGACACCCATTTGTGCAAACATCGAGACATACTGTAACGGATTGGCTCAACTCCAGGTTGAATTTGCAGTAAGAAAAGGCCCAGAAGTGTGCGGTGCACACCTGCAACACATCGTGTCAGCATTGTCATTGGTACTGCAGGGAAGCTCGTTCGACTCGAGCCTGGGCTATTTGGCTGAATGCCATGCACACCGCAATTTCCCAAATTTCGGGTCAACGGAGATTTGTTCCGGAACTCAAAGTTCCGAGTTGAGTTTCAAGTCCACCGAAATTCCATCTTATTTACAAAGTTTCAGTTGCCCCGAGTTGAGAACTGAAATCTGTTGAATAAAATCCGCTTTCAGTTGGGCCGGAACTTATCTGAAACATAAAAATTCAGTTTCCAAATCGGCTCGACTGGAATTTGGAATCGAAACTTGAGGTTTCGGTACTAAAAAAGGTGCGCCCGATAATCAAAATTCCAGTTGCACTGAAATGAGAACCTAAAATTTAAAGTTTCGGTGCTCTTTTCAGCTCACCCGTAACTTGAAGTTGCGGTTTTGATCTCAGGTCAAACTGAAATGTGAACCGAAACTAGCAGTTTCAGTTGGGCCGAAATTTGGTCATCGGACTGTCGTAAGACGAGCATCGGATTGTTGTAGGACGAGCGTCCGATTTTCGTAGGACGAGCATCTGATTTTCGTACGATGAGTGTAGGGTTGTCGTAGGACAAGCATCCAATTTTGTACGATGAGTGTAGGGTCTCTCCGTTTCAATCCTTGTATGTTTTTGCTTTGTATTTGGGCCTCGAGAATGTATGTTGTTTTCCTGCACCCAAGCTGGTGGGAATCGCTTCGTCAAAGTACATGGTGGGTGCTTGTCTTTGTCCGTGCAGTGGGTTTTCACAGAGGTTGGGCCAATGCAATATACTCTTGAGTCTTCCACAATAAGCAAGGCACTGTGATTGGGGAAAGCTCATCACCTGCGGCAGACCATCTTACGCCTTTGCTGCGACTGTCCTGCAACAATCTGATGCCGACCCTACAACAATCCGACGCCGACCCTACAACAATCTGACGCTTGTCCTGCCAAAATCCGACGACAATCTGTCGTCGGACAACCGAATTTCAGCCCGCCCGAAACTAGTAGTTTTGGGTTACATTTCGGCCTGAGCCGAAATCAAAACTGCAACTTCAAGTTACAGGTGAGCTGAAATAAGAACGGAAACTTGAAATTTTGGGTTCTAGTTTCAGTGCAACTGGAATTTTGAGTATGGGGTGCACTTTTTTTATACCGAAACCTTGGGTTTCGGTTCCAAATTCCAGTCAAGCCGATTTGGACACTGAAATTTTATGTTTTGGATAAGTTTCGGCTCAACTGAAAGCAGATTTTATTCAACAATTTAAGTTTCAACTCGGGGCAACTGAAAGTTAGTGAATAAGATGGAATTTCGGTGGACATGAGGCTCAACTCGGAACTTTGAGTTCGGAACAAATTCCGTTGACCTGAAATTTGGGAAATTGCGGTGTGATGGTGCTTTTTTATTTTTCTGAGAAAAAAGATGGCACAGCCTGAGGAACTCGCACCAAGTTTTAATTTGGTTGAATTCCAAGCAAGAAAGCCCAGGACGCGTGGTGCGCACCCGCATAACATGACATGACCGTGAACACGAGAATCAGTGATGGGAGATGCATTATGCCTTTCGCGTCTCCAATCCTTGTAGCGGGTGCAAACGAGCGTGGTGTAGGGAACGTGGCAAGCGTCGTCTCGCGAGCACAATGATCCCTAAGGGTCAACCTTTTCGTGTATAAACGTTTATACACGGTTTTAAAGCGTTTATAACCGTTTCCGTGTACAGTTCGGCTCAAACGGTTTTTAAAACCTTTTTAAATGGTTTAAACGGTTAGACAAATCTGTTCACTGACTGATGAATTTCACAATTTCTATCAAATACAATCCTTGCTGATTCTCTTGCTACCTCAATATCCAATGAGGAGATCCTGGCCACGGTGTGCCGGAACCAACCCAGAATGACGGGATTCATTCCAGATATAGTAATTGTTGGCGTGATCAATGCTCGGGATTGATCTTGTTGTGCCGCTTGCTGTTCAACAATCACCAAACTATTGTGCAGTCTCCCTCATGTATCTGTGACTGAAATTGCCACACAAAATCATCAAGCAATGTGCAATGACTGCAACGGCAATCAAATCTGCACCAACGACTTATATCGGCTGGTTTGTTTCCGCCGCAACCCAACCTGAATGCGCAGCACTGGGCATAATTAAGCTGGAATGGACAGTGAATGAACTATTATTCTGGTATGGTCTATTTTTTTCACTCCCAATCATCTAACTTATAGCACTTTTTGCACCCTCCCTGCAGAAACTTGTATAAACTGTTTTAAACTGTTTTAAACGGTTTTGTAACCGTTTTCGTTTATTGTACGGATTTCCGTACACGAAAAATAAAAGGTTGGAGCCTTAATGATCCCATCATTTCTGGCTAGGATACAGCCACCGATCGGGTCTCATGATATATTCACACGGTTGGTTCTTGCTCGTAGTTGCGAGTCGGCCCCAGAAGCAAAGTTATCTATCCATGGCGGCGTCTGCAGGCGCCTCGACGAGTCCCCCAAAGCATCCTGGGTCCACATTCAATAGCACTCTCCGCCGCCTCGCCAACATTCCACTCGCACTGTTCTCATTCGTCCCAATTTCATTCACACTGCTAGCCGAGGCCGAAGCAACAGGTGCGGTGGGAAGTGCCCTGTAAACAAGACAGGGAAATCAGCAAACGACACCCATATCCGCCAAACCACACGAAAACGCACCTCCCTGCGCTCGACGTCGCATCCCCACCGCACTCTCCATCCTCTCCCTCTCCTCGCAGCAGCGCTCTCCGTGCGCTCCCTCCCCACGCTCGCAGCCGTAGGCGACACGTACCCCGCGCTAATCGTCCTCGTCCTCAACACGGGCGCGGGCGTCTCCCTCCCCGCGCTCGCGCTCGCAGCCGTAGGCGACGCGTACCCCGCGCTAACCTTCCTCGTCCTCGGCGCGGGCATCAGCCGACCGCACTCGTACTTTTCGTGGGCGTTCCGGCTGCGGCTGACGCCACACTCGGAGTCGATCTCAGCGCCGAAATCGACGGTATTCGCGTCGGCGTCTTTGGCGTCGTCATCCCAGCAGTCGAGGCCGCACTCGGACTCGGACTCGTCGCCGTTCCGGGGAACGACACACTCGTCGTCGGTGTTTTAAGAGACGCCACACTCAGAGTCGATCTCAGCGACGAGATCGACGGTATCCGCGTTGGGGGCTTCCGCGCCGTCGTCGTAGCGGGAGCGGCCGCACTCGTGCTCGTCGGCGTTTCAAGAGATGACGCCACCCAGGGATTGTGACTTGAGCGAAGACGTCGACAGTATCCGCCTTGGCGTCTTCGGCGCCACCGCCACCGGTATTCGGGACGAGCTGCTCGTCGTGCGGAGCCGCGAGCCCGGGGTGCTGGCGTGGAGGCGTACGGCGATCCTGGAGGCGATAGGGCAGGCGAAGACGAAGATGCTGCGCTGAATTGGCGGGAGCGCGGGGAAGTGGGGAGTTTAGATGTAGAAGATGCAGACAGGGAGGACACGAAGCGTGGCGGGAAAGCCATGGGTGTAACGTATCCTTCGCGTTTGTAGACGCAGAGGTAGTGGACGTAGTTCTTGTCCGTGGTGATATAGGCGATGGCATATTAGATGTCGGAGTCGTAGATTCAGCAGTCGTTGGCAGAGATGCAGCCTCAGATGTAGAGGGCTGAGACATATTTGGTGCCATAGTCGGCCCAGCACTTATTGTGCGCACCTCGGCGGAGTAATCCCCGTCCGTGTCGTTGTCGTGGCAGTTCCATCCATCGCCGTGGAAGTAGTAAGACGCGAAGGAGGCCTTAGACTCGCGCGCGGTGGAGGCTCCGGGGCTACAGGCATCTTGCTGCTACCTTGCTTGCTTTTCTCAAGTCTAACTTTGCTTCTGATGCGCCCGTTAGATTCCTACTCTCTGGTATCACTCCAACAAAACAAGTACACCGACCTGCAGACAGACGCGGACCCACAGAAGCGTAGCGAACCGCTTTGGCCTCTAACAGACAACTGCTACAAGATCGATCGCGAGACCTGTTAGATTATTTTTGCTCAGTTATCAATAGAACAGACGCGCACCCGCAGAAATATACAGTACTAGTCAAACGTTGCAGCCAAAAACAGTTTCTGTAGGCTTTCCAAACTTTCCTAGTCTTTCTTAGGCTTTTCTTGAATTATGCCTTTCGCGTGTCTAATCCTGTAGCGGGTGCAAACGAGCGTGGGGTGTAGGGAACGTGGCGAGCGTCGTCGGCGAGCACAATGATCCCATCATTTCTGGCGGTATCATGATACATTCACACGGTTGGTCCTCGCTCGCAGGTGCGAGTCGGCCCAAGAAGCAAAGCTATCTATCCATGGAGGCATCTGCAGGCGCCCCGACGAGTCCCCAAAGTATCCTGGGTCCACATTTTTGGAGATTTTTTCTTCGGTTCCATTCCATTCCATCTGTTTTCCAATTGAACTTCCAAGCTGCCAAGCATTCCGCCTGTAACGTGGTCGTTAGGTTCTCGATCCGCAATTTCGTGTTCTCCGCAAATGATCTTAAAGAGTCAAGATTCTCCCAGGACCATGCACTCGGAGGCTTTCAAGACCAGTCAAGACGCCTTTCGTGTGGCCCCTACTCGTCAACTCTCCCTCTCCACACCGCTCTCGTCAATACCTATCATCTCCGATTGTCACGGCGCAATGTATGTAGGCCCACCGGAGCCCGATCCAGGACCGACGTCAATGAAGCAAGCTTGCTGGGCGGAACGTGGCGGACTTTGCGGAGCCCAATACATACATACATACATAAGTACCATCTCGATATCAATACCATCTTCGGTGTTCCAACCGTTCGCCGTTTGGCAAAACAGTCTAATGGCCTTTCAGCCGTTAATTAACATTAACCCCAAACACATTTAGGTGATCGTTCTCGGCACTTGAATCACTCGAGGTTCAACTTCAGCCAAGAAACGGCTCAGAGGCGCGTGGTGCGCACCCGCATAATATGGCATGTCCATCAATACGAGAATCAATAGTGGGAGAAAGCTCGTTCGAATCGAGCCTGGGCATTAGCGGAATGGGACCGAATATTTTCTTTTGTCCATAATACGGACATTATTTTTTCGACGTATGAAGGCACTCAAATCCTGGGCCCAGTATACGTACCCCCATGAATCGGAAACCAACTTGGGGTGGTTGAGTCAAATGAAACGTCCAACCTTGGTCCTCGTTATTAATATTCCTATTCCTTATCCTTTACTTCACCGGCGTATCATTTAAATTGTTGCCTCAGCACTTTCCATGGCCAGCAGGGAAGGGCCCAGAGGCGCGGGGTGCTCTCCTGTCCTGCTTTCTGCGAGCCATTCCGGATCCAAACAAATGATACAGGGACGCTCGTTCCACTCGAGACTGGACCATTCAAAACTCGGGATAAACCTTTTTGATTCCACGAACCCGTAAATTGGCTCAAAACTGTAACGAAGTCGAATTTGAAGCAATGAAAATTCCCAGGGCGCGAGATGCACACTTGCAATATGTATGTATCTAGATATATATATATTTGTGCAGGCGAGCTCGTTCGACTCGAGCTTAGTTTAGACCATGCGTCAAATGTCCGTGAATTATTTTTATTGTTGAGATTCTGCGGTATTCCTACCTTTCCTCTTCCAATCTTGTGACTGAGATTCCCACCTCAAAGGTATGTGTCAATGGGGGACGCACTGCTACCTACTTGAAAAGAGTTGTAACCACGAGCCAATGTTGGTTTTTTCCCCTGCAATATCGAGTCCACCCCAAGCAAGGAAGGCACAGAGGCGGGTGGTGCGCACCTGCTTTGAATACGCGTCGACGTCACCTGTACCGAACTCAATTCCAAGTCAGAAAAGCCCAGAGTGCGGGGTACACATCCGCGATCCGCGTATTGGCGAAAAATGAAATATTGGACAGCCATTTGTGCAAACATCGGGACATAACGGATTGGCTCCACTCCAGGTTGAATTTGCAGTACTCAAGAAAGGGCCCAGAAGTGCGTGGTGCACACCTGCAACAAATAGAGCGACTATATTGAGCGGTACTGCAGGGAAGCTCGTTCGACTCGAGTCTGGGCTATAGGTTTGAATGCGATCGTGCTTTTTATTATTTTTCTGAGCAAAAAAATGGCACAGCCTGAGGAAACTCGCACCAAGTTTAATTTGGTTGAATTCCAAGCAAGAAAAGCCCAGAGGCGCGTGGTGCGCACCCGCATAACATAACATGACCGTGGAACACGAGAATCAATGATGGGAGAAAGCTCGTTCGATTCGAGCCTGGGCCATTCAGGGAATGGACCAAAGATTTCTTTTGTCCATACGGACATTATCGTCGACGTATGAAGGCACTCAAATCCTGGGCCCAGTATACGTACCCCCAGGAATCGGAAACCAGGGGCTGGTCGAGTCAAATGAAACGTTCAGCCTCGGTCCTCATTATTAATATTCTTATTCCTTTACTTCACCGTATCATTTAAATTGTTGCCTCAGCACTTTCCAGCAGGGAAAGGCCCAGAGGCGCGGAGCGCGCTCTTGCTTTCTGTAATGGGAGCATTCCAAACAAATGATACAGGGACGCTCGTTCGACTCGAGACTGGGCCATTCCTGGGACTCGATTAACCTTTTTAATTGCACGTTGAATCCGTAAATTGGCCCAACACGAAGTCGAATTTCAAGCAATAAAAGGCCCAGAGCGCGAGGTACGCACTTGCAATAAGTATGTATCTAGATATATAGATACAGAGCCAAAACCCGGATCCGAAAAAAAAAGTTGACCCCCTGTTGTATGGCTGTGAGAGGTAATTTCAAAAGTCCAAGTGTGCTGGGGTACAATATATAGTCTGTAATTTACCCTCAAATATTTTCACAATTTTCGATGAAGCCACCGGATCACACGGCGCCTTTACTTATTTGGCCGAATTCCGAGATGGACCTAGATCCGAAAAATTCCGATGATGTCACGATGAGCCGATCTTCGCCGATTCCGATGCCATTGGATAATGCTCAGAAACGTTGAGAGATTACTCCGGCCCAAAATACTTGCTCTATAAAATGTCGTAGATATGAATAATCATGTTTTTAATCTGAAGTGGTTGACTCTGATCCGCAACTGATAAAAATTGGCCATTTTTGGCAATTGTTCCATTTTTTGTGCGCAAAAACCAGTGGGATGGACCCGGTTTTTTTGCACCAGATTACGTCTAGTTCTCGCAGGTATACTACAAAAAAAACCCAGCTGGGAGGCCCCACGGATGCCGCTCACGTCGATTTTTTTCGGATCCGGGTTTTGGCTCTGTATATATTTGTGCAGGCGAGCTCGTTCGACTCGAGCTCAGGCCATGTATCAAAAGGGCGAGAATTATTTTTATTGTTGAGATTCTGCGCTATTCCTACCTTTCCTCCAATCTTGTGACCGAGGACCGAGGTTCCCGCCTCAAGGGTATGTGAGGGACGCACTGCTACCTACTTGAAAACAGTTGCAGCTACGAGCCATGGCCAATGTTGTTTTTCCCCCCTGCAATATAATATCGAGTCGACTTCAAGCAAGGGAAGGTACAGACTCAGAGGCGGGTGGTGCGCACCTGCTTTGAATACGCGTCGACATCAGCTGTATCAAACTCAATTCTGAATCAGGGCAAAAATGAAATATTGATATTTCGGACAGCCATTAATATTTGTGCAAACATCAGGACATACTCAATGGATTGGCTCAACTCCAGGTTGAATTTGCAGTATTTAAGAAAGGACCCAGAAGTGTGTGGTGCACCTGCAACACATATTGCAACTATTTCGAGCGGTACTGCAGGGAAGCTCGTTCGACTCGAGTCTGGGCTATTTGGTTGAATGCGATTGTGCTTTTTATTATTTTTCTGAGAAAAAAAATGGCACAGCCTGAGGAAACTCGCACCAAGTTTTAATTTGGTTGAATTCCAAGCAAGAAAGACCCAGAGGCGCGAGGTGCGCACCTGGTGCGAAATCTTTACTGCATAGAGGCTTGTTCGACTCCAACTTGGGCCGTAGACACCGAACACAACTGCGTTGTTTTGTTATTGCCTCAACCCGGAGTTGGTTTTCGAGCAAGAAAGAGCTCAGAGCGGGGTGCGCGCTTTTTCAATGATATTATTGGAATATCAAAGAAAAAGCTCGAGTCAAATATAAAAGAAAAGAGATTCGCAAACTAGCTCCAAGTAGATGATCATAGATCGGACCACTACAACAACATATTGGGCTGAAGCGCACAATATCTTCCCTCCCCGCCCTCCATTTGGTAGTACTGGTGTACAGCCTGTACCACCGCTGCCGAGATATGACCGTCCCGAGACTTGAACTCTCGAACAGCCGCATTGATTTCCTTGACAAAAAGCTCTCGGTGCTTCGCGCGGTCTTGTCCCCAGCGAGAGCCCCTGCTTCTACGAGGCTCAGCAGGCATTATTCCTGCGTCTATGATGGGGAGCTGGTTTATCAAGTCGAGGAAGCGATGCTGGATACATCGCTCATCAGGGGAATGCAGCAATATAAACATGTGACTCACCACCATATTGCGACCATCGGAGTCACTTTCCAGCTCCACAGATACGCCGAGAGCCCTACCGCTCCTCTGACTCTCGGCGTCTTGTGGACCGACGTCGGCTTCGACGAGTATCGAGTTGACGTTCATGCAGAGGGATGTCAGATTCTGCAGCTGAGCCAGCACGCCGGCGTTGTGCATGCCGAAACTCCATCTCCCTTCCCAATGACCACGACAACCAAGTGCCACAAGGGACCGCGTATGGTGAGGTAATGCATTGGTGAAAAACTCGTTTGCGCGTCGATTGGCCTCGACTTCGCTCTTCCCACCCGCACACGCAATGATGAGGTGTTCGAGTCCAGAGTACGAAGAAAGGTACTCGAGCAGACTCTCCTCGATGGTGTCGGTGTGAATCTCAATCAGATGTATGCTCTCTTGGCGCAGACTGTCCCAGATCTCCGGATATACCCTGAACAATTGGAGGGACTTGAGAGATCGCAGATGAGGTATCGTGCTGTGATCTAATCGTAGGTTGTATCGATCCATGCGGAGTCCAGTCAACCGGAGGGGCTCTGCAAGATCGGGGAAGAGGTCGGCGAAACTGAGGCGAGAGGGAATCCCCCAAGCGTGGTCGGTCCCAAGATGAAGAAATGAGAGATCGGGACTATTGCGAACCGCATTTTGGAGCGATCGGCAGACGCCCGCTAAATATATCTCGTTGGAAGATGTAACAGTCAATGTCCGAAGATTGGTGAGTCGCTCGAAGGAGCAATCGAAGTTGCTCGCAAAGCCCGACTCGTCAGTCGTCAATCGGAAATCCAGCTGAGGAAGAGAGCCTATGAAGTCATGAATGGTTTCCGGCGTCCACCTCGACTCTTCTGTCCAGGCTGAAAATTCCCATCTGTTTTGCATTGAGCATCAATTTCGGAGGCAATTAAATCATTACTTATAGAACAGTCTGTACGCTTTTAAGCGATTCTAGAGCTGGACGAAGGACGTTTTCCAGGCGGGCTTCGGCGAGCTGCAGCTGATATTGGTCCTCTTCATGACCCTCATTCGGATCAACTACGAGGGATGGAGAGAGGCGCTTGATTGTGAGATTGCGGGCAAATTCCGACCACGGCGTGGCCCCTGTAGCCAGTGCTTCCAGGTACGAAAGGCCCGCTTCAAGCCGAGAGCTGTGGACATCTAAAAGGACTGAAGAGAAGAACGAGCGTGCGACGGCGTGGTTAAGGGTCCAGCACACGACTCTCAGTTGTCCGTGATCAGCTGGAATCTGAGAGGTGTTACTTGATAGGTCTCTTGGAGACAAAGGGTACGGGTACCGACCCTATCAGTAATCTCCTGGAGCAGTTCAAGGGACAAGTTAAGGATGGACATGGTGGTTTGGGGGAAGGGCATCATTTATTATGTACAGCCACCGATCACTGATTCCTTCAGGCTTCCACTCACGCACCATCGTCGCATAAGTAACTCGCATGCAAATCCCAAGTGGCGTGGCGTCGGCTTTGGCTGAATCGTAAGTTCTCGGTGCACACTCATTAATTCCTCCGTAGTAATACTAGGCACACCCCTCAACGTTGAACGTCGTATGTACCTCTTTTTTGAAACACGGCATCTCAATGCATTCAAGCTTAGGTTAGGTGTATGTCCTTTCTTTCACTCTCTTCTCTCAATCCTATGTGATATGTTTGCATAGTTGCATATACACTCTCGAGATGATTGCGTGCCGCACATTTCGAATCTTCCTTCGACTTGGGTGGTATTTGGCCTTCATCCTCTTGGTGTGAAGTCATATCCTTTGGAGCACCCTGATGCCCCTCTATCCTGCAGTAAAGGCATACACACAGGTGAATAAGCAGCCAATTTTCTCGACTGCCTGCCTTCGTTGGCCCTATCAGACTCTACGGTGTATCGTTCAAGGTCAGAACGATTTAACGGTTGCGAGCTAGCACACTTCCGCGGGAGTGCAAGCGGTAACAGGCCCATTCCCAAGCATCCTTGAAAAAGTATCCAATTACCAAATACAGTGGAGGAAATGACGAGATGCTCCCTCTGCGGACGGTCTCATTTCGCTCAACCCTCGGAATCAGATTTGGGTGGATATATGCTGGATTCATTTGAACTTCGCTTCTCCGAGAGATACAAGCAGCAGGTACGCGGGGGTCGGCTGTGGAGCGGACTCACTGAAATTATTGTATAGGAAAGGACCGGTGGATACGCCGACGAACCACAAACCGAGCTTTCGGCGGTACGGGACGTTATGCAACTCAAATACTGATCGGGTGAGCTTCTTGAAAGTCCGATTTATGCGATGTTCGGTGTTTGCCAAGCACGACATTAAGCCTGCGGAAGCTGAGGCAAAAGCTGCCTCGCGAGTCCACGAGTCCAAGCTCCTCGGCCTTACATCGGGATGCATTGTGGCCACAGGACCCATATTCCGCGGGATCGTGCTTACGCCGGGAATTTTCCGCCGGTCATAAAGTCATTGACCTTCTGGCGGAGGGTCCTAGTCGTAAGTATGCGATTCTCTCTCGGTCTCGGCGTCGTCGTCAGCGCGCAATTCGTGACGTATGTATCCTCACAGGCGATTTTGTATGGCCAATGGTGAGTCGACCAAGGTGAACTTGTTTGCGCAACTAACTAACTGATTTATCCGCAACCCAGCGGCGGGATAGGATGGTATGCGTGGAATATGTTCACGCCACTTCTCGGACTCAAAACATCCTCCAGGACCGGTTCTACTACATGTTCTCAAGGAGTCTGCACCTATTCAAACGCATGTATGTGCGCTTTCATTTCATCGTTTACTTGTCTGAACGACGCCCTTACGAAGACTACTCTCAATGCTTACCCGGAACGGCCACCACCACTACCAGCAGCAGTAGCACTTCCACTTCACGGTCCAGCTCGACAAGTTCATCCTCGACCACAACATCGAGCTCCTCTGCCCCCTCGGGAACAGTATGTGAGTGTCGAACATTCTTTCTCGGCGGGCCACAGTAATTGACTGGTGCAGTGAATATATCGCCTCAATGGGCTGCGGCATACGTCAAGGCCACCGCTGCAGTGCAGAAGATGTCACTCCAGGACAAAGTCAACCTGGCCACAGGTTAGTTATCGCAGTCAGGTCGTCATTTTCTTCCCTCTGACTCCTTGTCCCAGGCATTGGTTGGGAAAAAGGTATTGTAATCAAGATGCTTTTATATATAGTGTTTTGATGTGCGCAAACCATAGGTCACTGCGTCGGAAACACGCCTGCGATATCCTCCATTGCGTTCCCAGGACTTTGCCTGGAAGACAGCCCCGTCGGTGTTCGGGACGCCGATCTCGTTTCTGTGTTTCCTGCGTACGTCCCCTCGGCTTTCTGCTCAGAATTCCATTTCGAGCTCATACTGCTTTCGAACTTCGAAGTGCCATCAATGTCGCTGCGACGTGAGTGCAATCCTCGGTCTAAGAGATGGGTTAGTTCAACGTGATTTCGAAATGACAGTTTCAACCGCACCTTGATGAACCAGCGAGGTGCCGCAATAGGCGCCGAGTTCAAAGGGAAGGGCGTGCATGTTGGATTGGGTCCGATGATGTTCGTTGTTTCGCGTTGATCAAGTGCAGAGAACTGGGGTACGATAATAACACTCTCTAGGAACTTGATGCGTGCCCCTGCGGCGGGTAGAAACTGGGAAGGGTGAGCACATCCCTACATGTTATTTTTCCGGTGTTGACTCGGATGCATAGGTTCGGCGGTGATCCATATCTCTCTGGGTGCGTTTAATTCTCGCTGTACGTATACCATTCTGTATTGAGGTTCTTCCGTAGCGAAGGGGCATTCGAGGTACCTGCCTCAATACGAGTCTCCACGACGTACTAACCAGCGATAGACCATTACCGGAATCCAGTCTTCCGGCGTACAGGCCACGGCGAAGCACTTTATCAATAAGTGAGAGTTTCTTTACTTCATCAGAATTTTTGTGACGTGCGGAAACGCACCAGTGAGCAGGAACACTTCCGTGAAACTAGTTCGTCAATTGTGGATGATAGAACGGTACATTTCAGTCAAATTCGAGTGCCTCCGCTACAATTTATTTCAGCAACATGAACTCTACTCGCTCCCTGTACGTACTCTCCGCCATATCGTGGTTGACCATATCAACGCATATTCCCAGTTCCTGCGAAGCGTGCAAGCAAATGTGGCCTCTGTGATGTTCGTATCGTTCCCATTTGTGATAAATTCGTCATAATGGGTCCTTTGTATTTCTAGGTGCAGCTACAGTTGAGCGGATTCTGTCGTCTTACTTTCTTTGATAACCTTCGACATTTCCAGACCAGAGTCAGTGGCCAACTCCCGTCCACTCTCAGAGCGATCTTTAATGATTAATCCCAGTCAACTCTTCCTTCGCCTGCGAAAACGACAAAACATTGAATGGAATCTTGAAGTCGGAGTTCGGGTTCCAAGGATGTACGTGTCATCCTCCAAACTCATCTTTCTTGGTCTCACCAGGATCTTGGGTAGATGTAATGTCTGGTAGGTTTCCTAAAGCGCGCGCGTTATTGTGGCTGACTGGCCCCTCTTAATAAGACTGGTGGGCGACTCATTCGACCCTGGCGATCAACATGGGCCTCGATGTGTGTGGTTTCTTTGAGTCGGCGCTTTTTCGACCTAACCTTGTGCAAAACAGATGACTATGCCCGGTATGCACCTTACATTGCACGGTTTTACCCCTAATTTTGTTCGGCTTATAGGCGATATTGCGGCGGACTCCGGCACTTCGTATTTCGGTACCAATCTCGTGGGTGTTGTCCTTGCATTTCGTCTATGACTCTATGGATCTATCTGAATTGCAACCCCGCGGCGTTCAGACCAATGCAGTAAACTCGGGTTCAGTCTCGCAAGCGCGAATAAATGCAAGCACATCCTTTGTGATTCGAGAGACTTACAACTCTACTGATTAATCCCGCATGGCGTGCAGGACATGGCTACTCGGATTCTAGCTGGATGGTACCTCGTCGGCCAAGATTCGGGATTCCCTGCTGTGAATTTCGATGCATGGAACAACGCCGACCCGTCCAACCTGCACGTTAATGTGCAATCAAACCACGCGACGTAAACTAGCTGTTGTGCAGATCCTTCCAATACTTACGATTCTCATCCACGATCCAGACTCATCCGACAGATCGACGCCGCGGGAACAGTTCTGTTGAAGAATACGAATGGGGCTCTGCCGCTCAAAGCTCCAAAAACCATTGGGATTATTGGCAACGGTGCAACCAATTCCTCCCTGGGGCCCAACGGGTACGCTGGCATTAATATTTGCGGGCTGATGCTAATTTTCCTCCAGCTATACAGATCGTGGGGGAGACGATGGCGTTCTCGGTCTCGGTGAGGAAATTGTGGATGAAGAAAGTTCCCATGTACTGACCATCCCCACTGGTTTCAGGATGGGGGAGTGGGTGAGTATTTCCTCGTATACTTATTCAGCAGGATATAACTTCGCCATACAAGGACCGCCAATTTCCCGTATCTCATTTGCGTACGTCGATCTGCAGCATGACGGTTTGTCCACCAAATGTCTTTCTAGCCCCTGGACGCGATCAAGTCGCGATCTGCCGCAGACGGAACCGTGGTGTCCTCATCTACCAGTGATACTAACCTTGCTGGCGCAGTAACTGCAGCCGCAGGAAAGGATGTCGCATTCGTTTTCATTACAGGCAAGATTCAAGCTAAATATTGGATTCTTCCATCGCATCTAATTCTTTCTGGCAATTCGTATAGCGGATAGCGGCGAAGGATATATCACTGTTGAAGGCAATGCCGGAGACCGTAACACCCTTTCCGCGTGGCACAGCGGTGTAGGTTTCCGTTCCTTATTCTGTTGACCGACAATTGGCCGAATTTGAATCCAGGACGCTTTAGTTGCTGCTGTTGCGGCTGTCAACAAGAACACAATTGTTGTTGTGAATTCTGTGGGCCCCATAAATATGGAAGCCTGGGCTACAAATGCCAACGGTATGTCTTTGACTCTCCATCCCGATCTCATTCTCGCTAACGCGACATTTTACAGTAACTGCTATTGTGCGTAATAGTATATTTACCTTGCTACCTGAGCTAACTGTTGCAGGTTTGGAGCGGTGTCCCAGGACAAGAAGCTGGTTTGACTGGCGTATGAATGTAATGATCCACTCAGAGCTCATGTTGGGATAGGTAACGGACTGGTCGATGTCTTGTATGGAGCCTACAACCCCAGGCATGAAGAGTCTTTCTGGTCCAAGCTTCCCATCTCATTACTCCCATTTTAGCGGCCGTCTCCCATACACAATTGGCAAGAGTGTTACCGACTATTCAGCCCAAGTGATTTATAACCAGAACGGGGCGATCACCCCAATACCATATACCGAGGGCATCTTCATAGACTATCGCCACTTTGACCAGGTACATGTGCCAGACTCAGGGTGTTTTACAGGACTTCAACTTGTTTAGGTCGGAATTGTTCCGCGGTTCGAGTTCGGATTCGGGCTGTCCTACACGACGTTCGCATATTCAGGACTTGCGATTTCTGGTTCGACTGCCGGTGGAACGAGGCAAACTGGGCCGGGGTCGTCCTTGGATCCATGGTAAGGTTTTCGGCCTGTATCTCCGATATGTGAATTGAACTAAGTACAGGCTACACACCGCGGTTATAACGGTTTCCTTCACCGTCCAAAACAATGGTACAGTGGCTGGCAATGAGGTGCGTCAGAAATCGTGGGGTTAAATGGGCTTTCCTCCGAATCTTCCTCTGCTCAGGTCCCTCAACTATACTTGACATTCCCGGCGTCTGCCAACACTGCGCCGAAAAATCTCAAGGGATTCGATAATGTCTTCATTGGCGCAGGACAGAGCACGACCGTGAGCATGCCGTTGTCGCGGTTTGACTTTTCTACCTGGAATGTGGCAACACAACGTACGTATCTATTCGTGGGCTGAAACTTTCACTGAACTTGGATGTTTTTAGGCTGGGAAATTGTAACCGGGACTACAACCATCTCGATTGGTGCAAGTAGTCGTGACATCCGACTGACGGGGACCGTTGTGAATTGAACTATGGGACCGCCGGTCTGGAGCACTGCCGATTATCGTGTAATTTTCCCTCTGCCTCAACTTGCGTAGTACGCAGAAATTTAACTGCTATTCCACGTTGTCGAGATTCATATATAACAAGTACTTGACATTTAAGTTGATAGCGATCTCCGCAAGAGACACCGCGCACCCTCGGCTAACTATCTCTTTCCCAAACCACCACCACGTCGCCAAAGCTACTGTTCCAGGACTTCCGAGTCCACTGTTTCATTGGAATTCGTTTATGGTGGATCCAAAACTACCTCTGTGAATCCCATAACTCGAGGGTCGAAGAAGAGACCATGGTCTGGAAAGTGATGCGTGTCCTTTGTCGCAGAAGAGATAGTATAGGAAAGAGATATGTGAGCCCGATCTCGGAAATCGATCCAAATTGCTACCAATTTTTTTCACCGCACCGCTGTGTAGCTGCTTTCAGTCATAACATTGAATCGGCAATGCGAGGCGTACTTGATACAAACTGCAATCGGAGCCCTTCCGGTGACATCTGTCCTCAGTGCTTCTCCTTGCACCATCAGCTCGGGAATTTCCAGGTGCCCCACACGCTCTGCGGTTAGAATATCCCAGCAACTCATGCTTCCCCATTGCTGTGTCACGATGAGATGAGTTCCAGGGATACAGAAGATATTGTGCCCCGAGGATTTTCGCGTGTGGAGAGGACGGGGTTTATCCGATCGTAAGTTAGTCCTGAGTTGATGAGCCCGTCGCGCAACGTGTTTAAGTTCATCCAATGATAATCGATAGTAACGTCTCGAGTGGCTCTGCAGTTGACAGGCAGCGGTTGCACTTCCACCTCTCTGATTCTGATAAGCTTTTTGTCTTTACATGTGCTGTCCGATCTTCTCCGCCCTTCAACGAATCTATCTTAGGACCCAATGATTCGCCATGCCATACAGTTCACTCAAGTCGAAGGTTCATCAGGAAAACCGCAAGCCACTATGAGCCACTATGGCGGCTATGCAGCACTAGCCGAGTGCTAGGCGGTGCTAGGCGAGTGCTCCATAGTGCCCATAGTAACTTGCGGTTTTCCTGATGCCTTGCGGATGACGCGGCAGGTCTTGAGCACGGGTCGTCAGCTGATTAGGCGTGTAGGGACCGGCACCTGAGTAGGAATATACCGAAAGGAAACTATGGAGATCCCCAATATTCAACTGTTTCATGAGTTCCAGAAGCACGTCTTGAAGAAAATCTGCCAACATGGTGTAGGCGGCGGTAGGGCATGACTCGGACCGAAAAGCCGAAGAGCATCCGGGCATCCCCTTTCCTTGGCTCTTCCCGCAACTCCGTTACTGAGTACTGGACTCAAATTGGAAGGAATTCTCCACAGCTTCGCCTGGGACTCTGGGACAGCCATATTATTAGCTCTTTATAGACACGGCGCGTCAGACTCTGACAGCAACAGCACTGCACTCCGCAGCACTGCCAGGGGTGCCTTGCATCCGCAGCCAAGTCTTTCCTCCCCACTTCAGGCTCATTCCTACAACTCCATGCTTCTTGATTTTTCCGTTGAACTCTTGCAGGAGATAGCAGAGAAAGTGAGCAGATGTCAAGTATGAAGATGGTGTAATACTGACCCTCAGCGTGCGGCACCAGCTAGATAACAGCGACTACGGAAACTTGCGAGCTGTATGCAAATACACGAACTTCGCAATGGAACCTCTGTTCTTTTCTACAGTTGCATTGAGCCGTCAGCATCTACGTCTCAAAAGCGGTCACTGGATCCTCAAAGCTCTCGCCGGCGGCGAGACAGGGTGGTCCAAGTATGCCAAGGTGCTCAAATTTTCCCGCGGAAATCGAATCGAGCTTGGGGAAGAGCTTTCCGGCCGTTCGGATACTGCAATGCAAGAGCTGCTCATGTCTGCGCTCTGGTCCATGATGAATATCAAAACCTTTATGTGAGTATCGTGTATTCCAAGGTTTACACCGCACGAATCGCTGACATTGGATTCTTGACAGATGGGAAGTGCATCAAGGCGTTCCCATGTGGCAAAGGAACGCGATATGCGACTATCTATACGCTTTGCCCAGTCTCGACGATCTCCAGCTAACAGTGGAAGGTGTGGAACTCCCACTGGGTGAACTCTCCGGACTTCGCAGCATACAAATCACAAATCCGTACTGGAGGGACTGCCAGATGGTGCAGCAGGTTTCTCAGCTCGCCATACAAAATTCCAATCTTACCACCTTACATGTCTTCGGCTTCACCGACTGGTCAGAGTTATGGTTGACACTACGCCGCACCAGCGTTCGCCACATCAGGGATATCTCTACAAACGTGGTTACCAGTCATCTCCTTGCTTATCTTTGCTCCTACTCTGGGATCGAAAAATTATTGTTGTACCGACCCGACGGAGGCAGCCTTTCCAGAGCGAACCTACTTGCGAACAGCTTTTTCCAGACGGTCCTTCCACAACATGCTGAATCGCTCGTTACGCTGGCATGCTCCGCTGGATACGAAAGCTGCTGGAGTTTTGGGACCCACAACTCAAACCTGGTTACCGACTTACTGAAGTTGGAAAGCCTGGAAATGAGTGTCAACGCCGAGGATGTGGTGCATGTCGAGCCACTCACCAACGCCGTAGTATGGGGACGTCACTGGACAACGAACACGGACTGACCATGCTGTAGGACCTTATGCTTAGAACCGTGGCGCACATGCCGGCTCTCCGGCGTCTCCAGATATGCTCTGCGGACGCTCAGCGACACCGGAATGCACGACACAGGATCCCAGGGATGGAACATCACAATAAGGTTTACTTGGCCATCAAAGCGACGGTGGAGAATTTTCGTTCCTATGAGGCGTCAGCTGCACATCTGCACGTCGATGGGCACTCTTACGTGCTCAAACCTATTTCCGTTGAGGGTACGGGCGACTCCGCTGCACAGGAAAACACACTGCTGTTCGGATATTTCGAATTAAATGGTAAGAATACGATTTCCTTCTAGTAATCGTGTGTACTCTGTGTCATCTCTAGTGCTGCTGGGTGCACGTCTCTCTCTACGCCGTTCAATCTAATGACCATGACTTGTTTTCGTGGGGTTTGTTATCGAATTACTAGCGATTGTAGGATATTTACGGTGTTTCGGTCTTGAATTTAATTTCAAAAGTGGTTTGTCGGCAGAGGAACTATAAACCGCCAGATAAATCGCAAGATAACTCTGATACACAAGGATCATCCATTTGGTGCTCGGATATATAGTTCGTCCTATTGCGCCTAATGTATCAAAAACAATTAGCTGACAGCGGTGCGGCAACAATTTATCCTCACCGAACATTTTCTTTCGCCAATTCAAAATCAAAAGGGCCAACAGCCAGAGACGTTCCATCTTTCGAAAATTTGATATCACAGTTCATACCGCGGGACACCAATAAAACGTTGTCCACGAATACAGCAGGAGGCGTGATCTTCTTGGCGTATGCGGAGGTCGCTGGGGCTGCGGCGTCCAGTGGGACAGCGTTCAGAGTTTCGAAAGACACGTAGCCCGGTTTGATCTTGGACAGGGCTAAAAAATCCAGGGTGTTACTGGGAACGAAGGCGTCGAATGTCTGAGGGAAAGACATTTTCTTTTGCTTCCACAGTTTCGGAGCACGCAGTATATACATAAGCTGATGGACTGGCGGCTAAACACCCGCTTTACTGTTAAGTGTCAATGTACGCGTACAGATAACGTCGCTGACTGTAGAGACGCTGATTCATGACCGAGGGTCTGCCATTTAAGGAAATTCCTGAGCAATTTGGGTCTCAGTGGGTGCAACAACGCAGCTGGGCCACCTAATTCGCAATTTTCCCACGTTGGCAGTAACTGGTTCTGACGGTGATCTGCGTGGAGGGAGTTCGGGGACCGAAATCTTGCTCAACATGTTGGTAAGTACCGTGGTCTTGGATGCATTAACGTGACCTGGTACTTAGAATGCGACTAGTCCATTCAGATATCTGTTTGAGCGCGAAGGAAGGAATTATTAAGCATATGACAGGAATTCCAAAGTCATGGAAAATAGAGCTCTTGCATCTCCTTTCCCGGTCTGTAAAGTTTACGTTATACGGACCCCTCAATTCGTGCAAAATATTAACAGATCTCTGGGAGCGCTGACGTTACTAACATATGCTACGAACGTCGAAATCCTTGCGAGTTATTCGCTGCTGAGCCTAAACATGCAGATGCCACTATGGATGAAGGAGAGGATTTTGTTGAAGAGGAGATGGAAGTTTCCCTTCCTGTAGCCGGGCACCGGCATACAAAATCATATTATCACATCTCCGCCTGAAACACGCGTTATTTATCGGTGTGTACGCGCTTGATATCACGTGCGCCACGTGTCTGTCAGCCTCTTACCGCCACAACCCCAACGGGGCCGCCCTCGTCCCTGCCGTCGTAACTGTCACTGAGGATTCAACTCGCTCGAAAGTGTTCTCGTCCTGTTGTCCGCACGTTCTTTGGCACTTTCAGAGAGCTCAAAAAGCGCAGGTGTAAGTTTGCTGTGTCGGACGCCTGCAAGCGCCTGCACCTGTTGCCTCGATCCGGAACCCACTGTAGCCGCAAACAAGTCAAAGCCCAAAACTAATCTTAGCCAATTTTCAAACGTCGACGCCCTTGAATCCGACTGCAAATATCATCCCATCACCACGCAAGCCTCCAAGTACATGTCTGGGTCTGCTCACCGGCACATCCTTCCAGACTTGCGCATGGCCTCAAGGAACATGACTGGAGCAAGTGAGGATGGCGATGTTTCGGAAATGGACGACGTGCGCAGGCGCGCGCTCAAGATGCGAAAAACCAGCCTTTTCTTATTTTACGCGAGTTGCACCCTCAGCTTCGCTACCACAGCGGTGGACGCGGCACCGATCCGGCAATTGTAGTGGCCCCATAACGGTCCAGAGGCGTTCAATCATCGTTGTGGGCACGGCGGCACAAATGGAGGGCGAGGATCGGCTCTAGGACGCAGAGGAGGAAGAATGGGCACACCTCCTCCCATTCCCCGTCGGAACCTGGTCCCTCCGCCTTCTTGCTGTATATTATTCACCTCGAAATAGCTCCGCTTCGCGTCTATGAGTCAAGGTCTCGCTTACCGTCCGCCGGTCAAATAATCAATGAAAGGCTGCAGCTGCTGTGTCAAATCTATGCGGAATCCGCAATAATATCCGCGCCGAACACGACCCTCAATGTCCCGAATGTCAACCCTCGATTCCTAGCGCAACCCGCTTTCTATTATGTACCCCGTTTCCTAACGCAACACCCACTCCACTCTGTCTCTCTGGCACACGACTAACCTCGATGACATCAACAACGTTAATCACTGCATTCCGGGAATGCTATCAAAATGCTACCCCTACTTACCTACCTACCAAGCGGCCAGCCCCCGTCGGCAGAGTCGGTTGACATGGGACGACGTCGGTGGACCTCGGCCGATCAGGATCGGCAAAGTCTGTCGACGCCTGTGCCTTAGCGCTGGGCTCCGGAAGCCTGGGATGACCATCACTAAGTAGTGCCGACTCCGATGCCAACAATCATGACATCATCACTAGAACTGGCAACTCAATGGCAACCACAAAGGGGAATTGCTAGGGCCGATACTGATGTCAACCTACGGCGGCAGACTGGGTTTACCACCAGGTCTGCCTACCCTCTGCCGACGGACCCTCGGAATGCAGTGTATTCGCCCCGGCCTTCGTTCAGAGGTCAACTGAATTCTCACCAAGTCCATCCAACTCTTCTTCCTCCTCATTACGAGTCGAAATTCAAGGTTGTGCGTCAGCCATTGGAGCCATTCAGTGGCTCCCGGACCGTGCGCAAAAATAGCAGGCGAATGGCTGCAGCCATTGACGTCATATTTTGGCGGTGGAGCCACTCGGCGCACGGCAAAAATGCCTTCAGGTGGCTCCAATGGTGTTGGTGCAACCTGTCTAATGCTACGGTCTGTCTGGGCTTGCCACTGTCAGGAAAGAATGCGCCTTCTCCACTACCCGCCTCCCCTGCACACATTCACGACGGCCTCCCCCCAAGTGAAACACCTCGTCTTTTCGTTCATCACCCTACCGACCTTTCAAGTCTTAACCGGCGGCTTCACTTGATGCATTTAACAAAGTGACTCCGGCCAACTATATTCCCCATCTTGTCTACCTCCAGGTCGAGGAGGGCTGGGGCGATTCCCCATTCCTTGCCACCGTACTCTTTCAGGGGAGTCAGTGTTCGCCCCTGTTCCTGCTCAATGATGTCTCAAGCCTCGTCATACCAAATTTCTTTCTGGCCGATGAGGTGTGGAGAGAGCCATTGGCCTTTCGGCTTTGCGGTGCACCGTCGCCGCTTGCGGTTTCGAATCTCAAGTCGAAGTCCAAGAATACCTGAGGGAGTCGTGATGCACCTTCACAACTGGCGCGTGGTCCGATCTTATTGGCGCTGCGTCTACCACACGAACGGAGGCCCGGGGTGCGGTCGAATACATACCCAAAAGCTGCAGAGACCATCCACTATACCCCTCGCCCACACGCACCCACGACGCAGCCGGAGCCCAAATTAAGCAGCTCGCTTTCCCGCTCCTCTTCTACCGACCCTTCAAGCGTCTTCACCCCTAGATGCATCTAGCAAAGCGATTCCGGCCAACTTTATTCTAGATCTATGTCGACGGGGCGGCTCCACCTTTCTTGCCACCTCACTCTTCCAGGAGAGTCGGTGCTCTTCCATTCAATGACATCCCAAGCGTCATACAAAGCAGTTATTGGCCCTTCAGCTTCTTCGCAATACGCCGTCGTCCATTTGACATTTCAAAGCCCCAGTCGAAATCAAAGAATGCACTTAGGGGAGTCGTCCCACCTTGGATTGTGTTCATGGATAGTGCGTGGTCCGTTGCCCCTGCAACTGGTGTGGCTTCTGACATTATGCCAGCGCGGCAACCGGGGATGAATGATTCAGGGAGCGATGTAGTGCACACGCACGACGGCTTCCTCATCAGCCTAACGACCTATTCTGGCTATTTATGCCTGTTCCGTCACCATACTCTTCCCCGTCTAGTGTCCTTGTGCGCTGTGCATGGAGCTATTGCCCATTCTGCCTCATTGCAATTCAAGAATGCTACTGGGGGACTCGTCGCGCCTCGGATCACTCTGACCTCAGGCCTCAGGTCCGCACCGGGCGCGCTAAACTAGTACGGTCTAGGTCCGCCAACCGGAGGGGGGAGAAACCGGGTTTATGGATGCTGGTGATAAGACGAGCTTGCGTTGCGCCCCTCGTCTACATCTATGGCAATGCCCTCCGCAAGGGCCATCCTCAGGAATGAGCTCGCCGTCTTGTTTCACCACCAACCCGAGCGGACTCCGTCTCCTTGACCGATTGGCTGCTGATCGGCGCCGATGGCAACGAGATGGGCATCCTTCACCCCGGTCCGTATTCTGGCTCAAAAGACGCCGGCGTCGGGGCTGGAGAGCCTGCGTTCCCTCCTTGACCGGGTATCGGCCCACTCACAACTGTTCTCACGAGCTCCGAGAGGGTCATCCTTCAAGAATACACTCGCTGTCCTATTTCGCGAGCGACAACGCCGGCGGGGGTGAGGACGTACTCACTTGTCCTCGCCGAGCTGAGCGACCAACGTCACGGTTCATCGATCCCACTCGCATTCATCTTAATGCCTCTTTGTGTGGTCCATTCTTCAGGCATCCACTCGCCAGCTTGTTTCGCATGTCACAAGGAAACTTGGCCTCTTTGATCGATTGACTGTTCCTTGGTGAAACTCGGGCGGGGAGAGGAGTCATTTTTCACCCCGGTCCGTATTCATCTGGCGCGCAAGCAACATCGGCGTCGTGAACCTGGAGAGCCTTGCCTTCCCTCGTTGGCCCACGGCACTCGCAACCATCCCTGCTCCTATGGCTCCGCGGGTCATCGTCATATACTCGCTGTCTTGTTTCGGTCAGCACCGCCGACGTTGCGGGAGCACAGTGGCTGGGGATGCGGTTTGTGGCCGGCTTGGCCAGCTGGGGATCAAATCGTCCGACGCCACTCTCCTCCCGACCCTGCGAGTTGCATCCTATTGTTTCACCTGTCGCAAACAACAGGGACGGCGCGGTCTAGGCGCGGACACTCCGTTGTATTCCCTCTTTGCCCGAGCGGCCGATTTATTCTGGACAACTGTCGGTCCGCGCCTCCGCGCTCACGCCCTGTGTATCGTGTATAGCCTGTGCCGCGCGCCGGTGAAGGCGATTCCGGCGCTTTCAAGATATGAATAATAAGCCCATTCCAGAAACATTTCGAGTTAGCTGACCATCAAGTGCCGTGCAGGCTGCTCGCGGGCTCTAAGGCCCTTCCGTTGGCCGTCGGAGAATATTGTGAAGCGTCCGATCGCGTCGTGAAAATTTTGGCCACGACTTGTACGACTTGGCGTCCTGGCGTGCGGTGCAAGTTCCGTCCAATCTATCATGTCCATCTTCATGCCTCATTTCTTTAGCCAGGCGCCTTTCTACGTGTCTCTGGTCAGGAGGTGCGTGCCCAATTACTCTCTGCTGTCTGTCGCGAATCTGATACGCATCCAAATAAATAGGTAGGGTTACACGCCCGGAAAAATGGCGCAATTGGCAAACCCTAATTCCTTAGACGACAAGATCTGCGCATCCTCCGTTTGGATCAGGCTATGCCCACTATTTATGCGAGTCTTCCTAATGCCGCGAACAGCACTGCATTGTGCGATCTCAGGTTCTTTAATTGTGCGATTCGCGAAAGCGGCAAATACGTGGTACATATATAACAAAACTGTTTTATGTCCGAATTTGATTGCGCAGCGGACATTTCGCAGCCTTCGATCATTCATGGGCGCCCAGGTCCGTCGGTGCGTAGTATGTCGATACCCATAAGTCAAGCTTCGCAAGTGGGTGCACTCGTCTGATTAAATATCCCCGGGAATAGACTTCCGCTCTTCGAATTCGGCTATCCACCCCTGCGATCTGTGCCAGCTCCAAATGGGACGCCTGGTGACCCGGCATTGCCCCATGATACGAGCGGCGAACTCTCTTGACCTGAGCCTCGCGGGAGAAGTGCTCGTCCCGTGCAAGCGTTGTCGATCATCCGAAAAGGGAGTTGATAATCGGGAGGACAACGTTGACTTTCCTGGACCTCGCTCGAGGGCGGGCTCGAAAGAAATATTTTAATTTGAACACGCCGGCCCCTACCCTCACATAATCCTAATTTAGCTCCTTTGACCCAGCGCAAATGGGATGTGAGTCAGTCTTCTCCCATTCATGACGCTTGCAAAGCTCTGATTCTTGCCTTAATTTCCGATTGAGTCTGAGGATCGCTGCGAAATAGACGGACATTTAATCGGTCTCAGCTCATTTTCCCTCCATTAATTGTTCATTCTTCCAAACTCCGAGGCAGTGGCGTGGAAGTCTTCCCGGTGCTTTCACACATATTCACGCATCGTCCCCATTTCATTGGTTTGCACCCTGAAGGCCCGAAAGTCGACCGATGGCCATGTTGAACGTTGCACATATACGTCGTAACAAATAGAACACAGCTCCAACACAGTTTTCTTTTTTGGGATATGGGTTTCGAGGTCTTTATCTTGGGGTGAGTACTGATACGGAGATTGTTAACCAGAACTCATCGGGGGCATGTGCTGATGTTCGCATCTTTTATTTGTGCAGTACCCTCCACAGTGTCGGGGTGTTTTTGTTATGAATCATAAACGAGGGCCCTATCTGAACGTCTTGAGCGCTCTGTGATTGTGGAGATTAATGGCAGTGTTCTCCAAGTGTTCTTGGGCTAGTAAATGTCGCACGTAGTTCTCTTGTAATCTCCATGGACGTCTCAATTTCCCGGAAACCGGTGTTCATGAGCTGGACCGGCCGTGTAATTCTACCTACCTACCTACCTACCTTCTGGAGGTGACACGTTCAATACTGTACTATTTTGATCGAATGTTCACTGGGTGTCACCTGTCACCTAAGGTGTTCATTTTGCAAGATCTATCGCAGTCCGGCGAATGCCGGGCCAAAATTTTGGGTGCTTTTTGGCCTAATTGGGCCACAAAACTGAAACATCACTGTCACCTGGGACAAAAATGTTCAGTTCACGACCCTCTCACCCGTCACATGAACATCTGGTCGAAATAGTACAGTACATCACAGAACTTCAGGTTGGATCATGACCGGAGAGGTTGGATGCTGTCAACGGAGTCAGCGCCGTCACACAGCCGTCTACAGTTCCCGACAATTCTGATCCCCCAGTGAGCCAAAATTTTTGCGCATCTTATAATACTGTACCACCCCTCATATGATCTATGAAGCAACGTATGTAAAATCTAACGGAAAGAGGATCCGCGCCCAGAGAGGTATTGGTCTCCATGCCGAAGTCGAGACTCGCTATCAAAGTCCTCTCGCAAATATCCAACACCGCCTTGTAGCCGTTCAATGCGACCCTGGATGTCCGTGGGCTACGGGAAAACTGACGTAGCCTACTTTGGGCCGACAGGTACTTGTGTCCGAGGGCAAGTTGAATTCATGGTATGGAACAAGCTCGTAAAGACTCGGAAATGGAATGTTTCCGACACTGATTGGCCACTTAGTCAGTAAGAGCATCGACAAACGGCATGCCCAGCGTCGGAGGTACCAATCTTCTCGCCGCGGCTTTTCGCCCACCCACTGTCAAGGGTGGTTGAGGTTCCGAAGAACAAACGCAGGGAGGGACTGTGAAGAGCAAGTAGATTTTCAAGCTCCGCCTTTATGCTGGCTAGGATGCACGTGACTGGTCCGTGCGCGCGATCGGCACGCCTTTATAATGCACCTTCGTCGTTAAAATTTTCCATCGAAAGTTCACCTCGCGGGCTGATATTTGGGGTCTCCCTTTGGCGCATACTCATATTCGCGGTTCGGGGAGATCTTGAGCTTTCTACGTGAAGGGAGAGTAACACTTCCGCCCAAGATCGCGCCGATATTGCTAGGTCGGTGGCGGCCCGTACGGAAGTTACATCCAAATATATTCTTTTTATTCTTCGTTCGCATGGACAAAGTTGTTCGAATCGGTTTGATGCCTTGAAGTTGCTTTCACCTTGTTGAACTTGTTACGTTGTATGTAACTAGTTTCTTTTGAGATTTGGCCTTCTGGTCCAGTTAAAATCGGTCGTGTTCACTGGCGCCCGCCACATGTTTCTTGAACCTGCGGGGTATCATTCTTTTAAGTAGTGCCCTGGCATCCAACTCCTGTGAATTGTCCCATGCCTCGCTTATCCCCGGCCTCGTCCCCGTCCTCATCCCCGTCTTCATCTCCGTCTTTTCCGTCGTACTCGTTTACCGCCAGATCACGTATGATAAGCCCGAATTGGATGCCGTCGAATTGGTTGTCGACGGTAATCCAATTCATCTTGTGACCAAGATTCAGTCTCTTTTCGCACGGGGAAGGTAGGTACTATTACCGGAACCTGTCAATATCATGCCCCTTGATGGGCGGTAGCCATAGAAGCCCGGCCACTCTAGTCCGACTCTAGCTAGTACTCGATCACACGACTTGATCAACTCGTATCGATGGTTGTACGGAGCCCTGTGGTGCGTAGCCTACCGGCGCAAGTCTAACCATACACGTATCGCGCAGGTGAACTGGTGATCCAGACAATCTGTGCACTGCGTCGACAGTCGATATCGATCCTAGGCCTGATGAGTTCTGAATGCTTCACTACTTATGCCTCATGACACTTCTACTGCTTTTGGTTTCCAATTGGCACAGCACAGATATTGATATTGCACTGAGCGGACTGGCGCGGCATCACTTTTTGAACCGAGACCGAAACCGCCCGCAAAGCGGCGGCGTGATGCCCTTTGATACACCACACCGCCTCTAGCAGCCTCTAACCTGAGCAAGCTATAGATTCCGAGCCAAGTCAAGTACCTCGCAAGTCAACATTACCTCGTGGGTTGGATTGAAGTAAAATTAGAACCTATGGTTCATATTTGAGATTCAACTGTTGGCTATTGGACAAGGAAATCCAGGCGAATGTGAGAGGCGAGTTTATTGGAATATACGCGACGTACCTCATTTCAGTCGCCCCATAAACTGCCCTGCCATCGGTGTTTCTGCGGTTAGGTACGGGCTAACGGCGCATAGATGAAACTTGGTTCGCATTCATCGAACTGTCAAAGCTCCGCATGCGAACAGAACTCTTTTTCGGCTGTTCAGGCCCAGGCAGAATGAATGTAAGCAGAGTGTGCTCCAAATGAATCAACCTAGCCGACGCAGACACTTCGAATTTTAATCCCAACTCAATGTAATACATGCGGACAAAGAAACCGAGCAGCCCAATGTCAACCATGCCCTCGTGCGGCATTTTAACAAGCCCAGCACTTTGGAAAATCCATCAGAGCCGCAAAACGCCGTTTTTATCCGCGCTCACTGCTTAGGCGGAGATCGCGGTGAATTCTCGCGTATCGGGTGCTGAATGGCCTGAAACACTGACACGCGAGAGAACCTATGCCGCTATCACCGTCTCCTACGGTATGGAGCGCATAATGGGCGCTCCGGCACCACTTCGACTAAAGCTGAGTAAATGAGTTGAATATAATTGAGAATTTCCAGAAAGGGCAGGTGGATCTGATTGGCAGAGCCGGAGATCACGGGAGTGGAGATGAAAAGGCTCTTGCGCAGCGAGGTAAATTTAAACACGGAAATTTCTCGCAGGGCTTTACCAAGGCGTGAAGAAGTATCAGTGACAATATCGGTGATAACGGGCAACCGTCTATATCGGTACTTGGTGATGCAATTGAAGTTCTCGAAACAAACGTAAATACTTCAGGTTTGCGTTTATGGCATATGCGCGCCTACATCACGGTATTACCGTCCATTGTGACAGCGGAGATTGGATCTACCATAATACGTCGACAGGTATGTTTTACTCGACTGCGAGGATATTCCGAACACCGCAACCCCGTAATGTTCGGGAGGTGCCCGTAACAATTTGAGCACTGCTTCCGAACTTGAGATTTCGTCCTTCTGATGGTTGGGGTTTTCTGCATGATGGTGCCGCTGGGCAATGAGCCAAACACTACGAGCTTCCGCCCACATCAGAGAGCGGCATGGCTACCTCAAGCACCACTGGAGTTTCAAGCGCTAGCAACCCTGACTGTTGGATTCATGGGCTATTCAGACACCGTCTGGGCCTCTAGGTGACCTGTTTGGCGTTCCGAGACACTAGGCGGCGAGGATGACGTTCAAGTAGTGTCCATTGATATGTCCTATTCAGTCCTCCGTGCTGTTTCTTCGATACGACAGTTGCAATAATTGAACGATATATGACGGTTAACCAGCTGATACACTCTCGCTGACGAACCGTTCGGCCTTTGTCAGCAAAAAAGTTCAGAATCGCAGCCAAGTTCTAGTGGATACGTAGAATGTACATGTTTCGTGCATTGAATAATTATCTCGAGTACATGAGAAATCGCCATGAAACGACCGTGTATGGTGCAAGTTGCACAACGCCACTCCATGTCATTCAAAAAATTTCAGTGTCAGTTAAAGGTCCTACCTGCCATTCCCACCTACACCGGGAGGGAGAAAGTCAAGATATGGGTCAACTGGTGGGATCAAAACTCCGAGCTCAAGAATTCAGACCTTGAAAACTAGAAACTAGGCCGGCGCTAAAGCGTAATGAAAGAGTCATGTCAGGTTTGGCTACGACGAGAAGGTCCGGGATCATTCCTCTGCAATTGTAAGACCAGAAAAATCACATCGGGATGAGGTGGCAGGCGTCAGCTGAAAGCGGCCGCGCCTTCTACTCAAAGCGAGTGAGTTCATTGCTAAATGCGCCGTGCTGGTGGAAATAGCAGAAAACAGGCCTTGACTAACCGGTATTTCGCGAAGCTTCCGCCTTTCTGAATATAGTGAAGTGTTAAGACGTATTATTCATAAATCTGCATTTTGAGCAAGTTTTGAGGGGTGAAAACAAGTGAACCGGGAACTCCCGACTTGCAATTGTGCGAAGATATTCCGTCCGCCTGAGATACCCGAGTGGTTCAATTTTGTGTCCAGGACTTCTTGGCACGGACTGTCTGTCCTTCGTGCTATTCGAAGTGTAGATTGCGGCGTAGCTAGCGTGACGCTACGCATATGTACGATACCGGCAAGTCGTCCTAGGCGGTCCGCGAAGGTTACAAGTAGTGTATGTCTAAAATATGAACATTATCGTCCACTCGTGGAGTCGTGTTCAAAAGGGAGACGGCGTACCTAGCATCGATTCAGGGAGTGAATGTAACGCAGTGGAGACACGGTGATACCGGCCTCGGCAGATCCTCGCACATCAAGCAACAAATCCTTCGGTTCCTGGTTGCTTGACTTCCGATTCAGGAGCTTCTTTCTGGATTGACAAATCTTCTTCCGCCTAAATGACAGATATTAGAGCTTCGTGGGCCAACGAGCATACACACCAACTCTTCCCGACACCTTCGTCGACACATCACACAAATGGTAAACCTTGGGAGCCGTGTCAAGGATCGAGTTTCCCCATTTCTTGGCCGCATTATTATGCTCGTCTAATTGACGGATATTGGTGACACTCCGGGGAATCTTCGCAGAACCCCAAGGCTTCCCGTTCGCTGGCGAATTGTGCTTCGACAGCTGAGAAAGAATTAGGTCAGTCATTGACTCGCCCCACACCAGAGGGGTTATCATTGCACGAGACCCCGATGCAATCACCGTAGAATCCCGTTCAAGATACGCGGCCTGGTTCTAGACTAAACAT
Organism: Mycena galopus ATCC 62051; assembly: GCA_014925785.1. Taxonomy (NCBI): domain Eukaryota; kingdom Fungi; phylum Basidiomycota; class Agaricomycetes; order Agaricales; family Mycenaceae; genus Mycena; species Mycena galopus. Next base: position 368,549 of record WIQG01000152.1, read on the forward strand.
TTGAAACAGTGCGCGAGACCACCTGCGCGGGCGCGGCAAAAGAAAACCAAACATTAGTTCAATTGATTGCGTTAAAATGGCGGAATCTTGTGGACCCGTCGAGACCTGAAACCTCAAGACATACATCCAAAGAAGGCGGCGTGCGGAGGCCGAAGACATTTCAGTTTTTATCCAACAGACCGCCCGTCGTTTGCACACCACAGGGTGGCACTGTAATGTATAACGCCCTCCAATTAGAAGGTTACATCCATTGCATAAAAGCCTCTCATTAGAAGGGCACCATTATATATATACTACAAGGACTCACGTGTGGGGCAGGCGAGGAGCAGGCAGCGCCGAGGGAGCGAGTAGAACGTCCTCGACGACGACGACGCGCTCAGGCTAAGTTTTGACAAGCTGACCAATCTTCCAAATTAAGACCACCGGCGTGCTCATCATTGGCCACAATGAGCTCAAAAAATGCCTTTAAAAAACCCAAGAAAAAGCGAGTTTATTTACATGGGTGCGTCAGATGACGCGCAAGCGCTACCAACAAAATAGGCTACAATTATATTTACATTTTACTACCACCATATCTACATTTCATGTCGTAAGAATCAAATCGTAAACGTCTTTGGTCTCGGTGCACGGCGGGAAGAACTAAAGACAGAAGAGTGGCACAGATGGTGCTGGAGAGTGTGGTGGTAGGTGGTGGATGGTGGTGACTGAAGAGTGCTAGTGATACCTTCCAGTGATCCCGACCTGGGTAGGGCGGGGTTGCGAGGCGCGGGGGTGCATTTTCGATGCTGGCAGCCAGGCGTGTCAGAAGGGGGAGGCGGAGGTGAGGGACGTATAGGGGGAGCTGCCGCTGGGTGCGTCCGAGACTGAAGCGGGTGTGCCCGCCTTTCCAGAGCGCGAGGAGCGCGACTCTGGCGCGCTTTCGACGGCCACGGTGACGAGCGCGGGCGGTTGCCGCTGGGTACGGCCGAAACCGAATAGGGTGCATGTGCACCCGCCTTTCCGGAGGGTGGAAAGCACGACTCTGGCGCGCTTTCGACGGCGGTGGCAACGAGCGTGGGCGGTCGACGGCCACGGTGACGAGCGCAGGCGGTTGCCGCTGGGTACGCCCGAGACCAAAGCGGATGCGTGTGCACCCACCTTTCCGGAGAGCGGGGAGCGCGACTCTGGCGCGCTTTCGACGGTGGCGGCAACGAGCGCGGGCGGTCGACGGCCACGGTGACGAGCGCGGGCGGTTGCCACTGGGTACGGCCGAGACCGAAGCGGGTGCGTGTGCACCCGCCTTTCCGGAGGGCGGGGAGCGCGACTCTGGCGCGCTTTCGACGGCAGCGGCAACGAGCGCGGTGCGGGCAGTTGCCGCTGGGTACGCCCGAGCAGAGAGGTGAGGTGGGGCGGGGGTCCTGAGTGGGGGTTTCTATCAGGCAAGGGATTCCTCGACGAAAGACGCAGCGATGCGACTATCCCGGGCAGTCTCTGGAATCGGGTCGTCCTCGTCCTCGTCCTCATCCTGCTCCTCGTCCTCGGCCGCGCCCTGCTGCGTTTCCACAGGAATTATCCCGAGACCTTGTCGCGCGGTGTTCATGAGCCCTGGAATATCGCGCCAGTTCCCCTCGAAACGCAGTCGGAGATGGTGCTGAATTTCCGATTGTCGCCGTGCGTACGCCGTGAACCCCTCACTGAGTATGACATCCTGCACGACCGACGGGGGCTGGTCTCGGAGGTCCATCCACCATGCCTCCTTCCACTGGAGAAATCTGAGCACCCGATCCATCTCCTGCTCCAACAAGTCCACCTCCTCCGTCCACCTCCATGCCCTCGCGCGAGTCTTGGCCCATTCAAGTCGCAACGCTTCCACCATACCGCCCTGCAAACCCTCCTGATCTGTCAGCTGCGAAAGCCATATCCAGGAGGCCGGCCTTTCCTCCAGCTTCTTCTTCCGCATCTCCTCCGTTGCTGCTCGCCCTTCCAACCTCTTCTTCTTCTTCTTCCTGCTCTTGTGCTCAGGATCGCTGAAAGTGGCGCGAGGCCTGGGTCGTACGTCGTCAGGCGCGAGTATGAGCAGCTTGAGCTTCCACTCGGTCTCTTTGAGAACGGGACCGAGATTGACGAGCGCCAGGCGGGCGGCTCGGTACTCCGCTGCCGTTCGCCGAATGCGGTCCTCCACAGCGTCGATGGAGGTCTTGGCCCGCGTATTGGCAGCAACCCCTCGCGTAAATGCGTCCTTGTGCTGCCACTTCGCCGTCCGCACAAGCAAAAGCCGGCGGAGCTCCTCCAATGCCGCCTCAGCCTTCCCGATCCGTAGAGCAAACTCCATGCGGGCGTGGCTCTGCTTCACAATCACACCGGGCATGCTCGCCAGTCGTGATGGAAGCCACAGCTTAATCGCGTGGACGGGGAGCGCAGGAGTCGCCTGAAGTCTAGCTGCTGTCGCCCGCGCTTGGTCATCCGCCATCCGCAAGGGCACGACAATCGGCGCAAATGACTCGCGTATCTTCAGCCACTCAGTGATCTTCCTCCCAAGCTTGTTGGAGCGCTCGAGTAGCGCGGTCTTTTGGCGATCCGTCGCGTGCAATTTGACCGCCCCATTGTCCCACTGCAGTTCGCGCTGCTGCTCCTCTAGCTGCATGCCCATGTCGATCATCTCGTGCGCGTGTAGGTCTCCTCGAATGTCGTCTGCTTCGTCCCCCACCCGTGCCCCCTCCGCGTCCGTTGCTAGTCGCCTGCGGATCGCGAAAATGTCCTCGGGCCTGTCCGCGACCTTGAATGGGTTCGGGTTCTTCGGGTCCTGTTCCCACAACTCCATCTCCAGGGTCCACCTCTCCAAGTCCTCCGCTGGTAACCCTTGCTCAGCCTCCAGCAACGCCAAGCGAAAATCCGACATATTTGGGATCGCCTTTTGCGCTCGCTCCAGCAGGAATTTCCCTAGTCCGATGATCTTCTTGTGGTTCCAGTCGTTGAAGTGGTCATCCAGGGCGTCACGTCGTGCCCCGGGCCCCATCTCTTTGGTGCTGGTAGCGAGGGGGTTTGCGTTCGCCCATCCCCTCTCCGGCGCCTCGCCGTCCGTCTGCCCAACGTAGGGGGTCAGGTTGAAAGAAAAGAGAATGTTGCAAGCTTCGATATGTGCGGGGAGGTGGAATTTAGGGATTAACCATACGTAGTGGCGGTCTCGGCCGCGCCCACGAAGCTCGGGCCCGTACTCGGCGAGGCGTGTCCAGATGTTCTTGTGCCACTGGCAGACGATGTCGTAGGAGATGAATAGCTCAATGATATCGTCGTGGTTTGCAAGACTCTTCCATAACATGTAGTCCATATTAATATATCTGTCATTTTGAGAATTAGTGACCGCCACTTTCCTCAGGAAAGCAAAATTTACCTTTCCCCCTTCTGCAGGTCGCCTACTCCGTTCGGGCGCTTCATGTTGTGCCGTGCGCAATCCACTGTCCCTATCCCCGACGACGCCGTGCCAAACGACTCTCTATCTGGCTCATCCACAGCGTCATGAGCGACGCACGTGCTTTTCTATGAATTCCACATTAAGCGGACCGTGCTTGACAGAAGAATACGAATTTACCTCCTGCTCTACATCCCATTGTTGGTCCAGATGCGCCATATATTCGTCGACCTGTGAGAAAAATGCTATCCCGTCGCCAAGGGACGGATCGTCCGCTTCACTCGACACATCCTTCCTCTTCATGCGGAAATTCGCATCCAACGCCAGGAAGAGGGCGTACAAGAACCGTCTCTCACGCGGGACCAGCTTCCACGATCCGTCTGCGGGAAGGTTCTTGCCAGGTTGAGGACACGCCGGGCAGAGCAGGGCGCATTCGCCTGCCTTGGTTCCCTCGATACCACCAGCGGCGTGCCCCCGGCCCGCTCGCTTAAGCATCTGAAGGTGTCGCCACTGCCTTGTCATCCTGCGAAACTCCGCATATCGAGTCTAAACGAATATAGGAGCTCAGCGACCCTCTCTTAATCTCGAAGCACATGACTCACCCGAGGCTGGAAAACACCGCTGTTGTCCGTCTGACGCGCGAGCTTGTTGTAGAAGTGGTACGCCGAAGATTTCGCCTCAAGAGAAAGAAGATGGAAATCGCGCAAGACACCGAAAGTGGCTGCAGTCGCGGGACTTGTGGTCGTCGCAGGGTATAGCCGAGCGCGAAGGAGTTGGACATCATGATCCTCAGCCCGCCCACAGCTGCAGAAGTCAAGCGCGACTTCGTGGATGCCATTTGAGTCTACGATGCAAAAGTCCTCCCGTGAGCGCTTCTCCGTCTCGGGGCCTCCACTGGCATCCCAGTCGTCCGCGGTATCGTCGTCCAAGACCGCCGCTCTCTCCTTTGCCGCTCTTTTAGCTACTGTCCCCGGGCATATGCCATTGCGTCCGTGGCCGAGCTGTATCCGTAGTCCCAGAGACTTGAGAGTAACGCGCTCAAATAAAGTCGCGTCTTTCCACACCTGCGCGGACGACTCGATGAGAGACGCTGTAGGCTATAGGGGGAAAGCTCACCTCTACTCGATGGAGCGGATTATCCCGGTGGAGCCGCACCAGGCAGAACTGGCAAAAAAGTGCGTCGGTGAAACAATCTCTGCAACGCCAAACAGCCGCCGCTGCCGCTACGTCGCAGTTCACGCATTTGCTCTGATGGCAATAATCGCCGCGACCCTCAAGACGCAAGAGCTCATCCAGGAAGCGCTGGCGGCGAGGGACCCACTGGGCCATTGGATGGTCCTTAATCGAAGGGTTAAATCCATAGTCTCAAGCAAAGTAGTATGATAGACTTACAGAATCTCGCCCCTTCCGCGGCCCTGGATCCAGTGGGTGCGCAGCATCAAACGCGAGGAAATCCTCGCCGGCGAAAGGAAACGGGGAGTCCTCATTTGACGGTGAATCGGATGCCAGGAGATCTCGTTCTGGTCCTCTCTTCGTCTTCGTGGGAGAGGCTGGGACAACAATGCGCTCAGCAGCAATACGTGTTCGCCCCTGCAAGTCGGTCCGAATCGCACGATGGATGAGATCCTCCTGTCCGTGGCGGTCGCGTAGAGTCAGCTCTTCATCCTCGCTGTCACTGTCCGACACGAGGGTGGCCTGCATACTAGATCTATTGCGTTTCATGGTTGTGGTAGCACGGGAGGAATCATTTTGAAATTTGCGATTGTCGATACAATGTGATCTTCATCAACCGTAGGTGCAGATCACTGCCAAAGGGGAACGGACAGAGTGGGTCACTGGGTCTTGCACCCAGTGACCCACCCTCGAAAGCACAGACTGAGACTGAGAGAGGCGCCCGGTGGTTGTTGATGCGTGAAGAAACTGACAGATGGCTGTGTCACGGATCATTCCGTTTGGGCGCTTGAATGAGCGCTCAACAAAACACTCTGAAAATAAAGAAACGGTATACATATCAATCCTACTATCCAGGCTCTTACAAGACTCGGTCGCGGGTTGGCCACATCCACATCATATTTGGGCGCTCGACTTTTACATATGGAAGAAGTCACGAAGTCACGGTTTTTATATAGTTTGGACAGAAATCGCTTGTAATCTAGTGCACAAAATCTACACAAAACTATCAACGAATTTTTGATCTGAATAAATGTACTCTGCGCTCTCGCGGACCCTAGACCATTTAACCAGCCCCCGGCGCATAAAAATCTGGAGTACGTTGAGGCGGGGAGCAGTGCAACGTTTATACATTATGTCCTGTATTACCAGTGCCTCCGCAAGACCATAGGTTGATATGTAAGCGAGCTTTTCAAGCGTGAGGAGGGAACTGATACAGCCGACCAAGGGGACAATGATGTCGCTGAAGTTCGTCTGTGCAATTGTTTAGTCAATACTGGAGCTAGAAGTTGAAGGATTACAGGTGCGTACCACAGGATGTCCTCTGCTTCCCCATGTTCGGTCTTGGAGTATCACCATTTCCCGGACGTCAGGCAAGAGCGTGGTGAGGTCACCTGGATACTGCACAGCGAGCAATTGAGAGACTTGCAGCTCCAGGTGAATAACCCGCGCAGTCGACAACGCGATAAAATTCAAAGGGACTACAGGCCGCTCTTCGTAGTCATGTGTACCATAGACGATGCGAACCCCTCGCACGGGACGCGACGCGACCAGTAGAGCCGCGTCGCAAGGTTTTGCACGGACGAAGTCGAGACCAGGGAGCAATTCCCTGTCGCAGCTGATAAGGTTGAGGTCGTGGAAATATACAGACCGAATGTAGGGCTGCTGAAGCAAGAATTGCAAGACAAAGTCATCGACTTGTGGCCAGTAAACAAAGTCATGCAGCCTCCCCCGAAAGGACCGCATGAGCCCACGAAAATCGACACCGCTTTCCAACTGCAGAGCCCTAAGGTTCTGTAAGTTCGTGAAAGCGGCTTCGAAGATGCTGCCCGTGAGCGGGGGCAAGTCGGGGTTGCCCCGGAGTTCGAGCAGGCGGACCTGGACAAAAAATGAATCAAGCACGAAACCATCTAAATTGCGACATACCAGGCGGCCCAGCTCAGGATTTGTCGCAAGTGTCCAAAAAAGGGCGGGAGTCTTGTCGCGGCAAACCCGGATGCTGCGGTAAAGGGCAGGCTTAGCAATGGCGGCTGATCTGCGGCAGGCACGGAGGAAACCCGCTTGCGTAGGCGTGTTTGAGAACAGAAGAATTTCAGTGAGAATACTGTCCGGGACAACCGCGAGCATGAACGCATTGAGCCATGAGCGAAAGTACAAGTTCAGAACATTGATGGCATCAAGATGTGTCCCGTCAGTAAGGGAATCGGATCACAGTCTTTTTGGCCCGCAATTTTCACAGTCCACTGACTGACGCGGTTTCATCTCTTGGCCTAATTCAGCTTTAGTCTCGGGCGCCATTGAGTATCACATTCCATCACGCAAGATCTGATTACTATTTTGCATTTGGGTTCGGGAAAATCAGGTGCGATATTTTTTACAGTGCCCCACTACTCTCAAGATGCGGCATGCGCGGGTACTGGCAGGCGGTATCATACGACATTATTGTCCCTCTGATTAATATCTCTTGAAGATCATTGAGATACCGGCGGATTGCTCGAGCCACATCCCTATGGAAGCGAGAGCGCGCCACGGACCGGGCTCGCACGCTATTGGTAAAGATTTGGTGCCTGGGAATGAAATCAGTAAGTCGGAATTCACATGCACATATTTTCCTTGCCTCTGGAACGCAGCTGAAATCACGACAATGTAGTCAATGAGCCGCTCACCAGCAAGCTGTCGCTGCTGGACTCTGTGATAAATCAGCGGGTGGAACGGCGGGAAAGGTGGGACACACGGATCCAAGAAAAACACTAGAGACATTTTGGCGACGCGTTCTCGGAACTCGCATATATAAAGTGATGATAACCCCATGAATTTTAGGTTGTGATGAGTCTCACGCAACGCTCACCCAAATCAAGGCTCAGGATTAATTGCAGATTCGGGTAAATCAACATGCGGGATTACACAGTGACTGCCTCATCCCCACCACTTTCAAGCCGCCGCATCCTCTCAGCTAACATGTGCGGGTACTGGCAGGCAATATCATACGACACTATGCACAGGATCAACACATCCTCCAGGTTGTCGAGATAGCAGCGGATTGCCTGAACTACGTCCCTACGGAAGCGAGATCGCGCCATCGACCAGGTCCGCATGGTATCAGCCATTTGTTGCCTTGGAAATCAGTAAGTCCGAATCCACGATACACGAATCTTCCTTGCCTCCTGAACGAAGCTGACATCATGGCCACGTAGTAAATGAGGCGCTCTTGAGCGAGCTGTTGCTGCTCAACTCCGGCATAAATCAGCAGGTGGAACAGCGGGAAAGGAGAGGTCGGATTGAAGAAGAGCACTACAGACATTTGCCGGCCCGTTCTCGAAACCCGTGTATAAAAGGTCTTGATAACCCCATGAACTTTAGGCTGTGATCAGTCTCATGCCACGCTTACTGAAATCCGTGTAAGTGCGCAATGTGGGCGCAAGCTCTCAGGTAAGCCCCATGGAGGTCAAGAATATTGCATATGCATGCGACAAACACGACACGAATCAATCTCAATCAAGCTTGCTTTTCCTCTATTTCTCTTTCAAAAGTACGAGTCAAACTGGAACGCATAATTCTTGGCATCCTCCTCATACGACGTCACGAAAATAGAGGCCCATGGATCCTTTGCATCTTTCCAAGCTTGAAAGGCGGCTGCGCTGAAACCATGTCAGATAACCGGTGATACGGGAAACGGAAAATCACCTCTATCGGTGAATTGTTGCATCCCCATTTACAACCCAAAAATTGACGTCATCTTCCACGCCAGCGACACCCAGGTATGCCAAGGTCTCTTGAAAGGTACGGACGAAGTGGACCTTCTTCGTATTGTCAAGAATATCATCCCTGGTTTTCGGAGTGAGCGACATAAACAGCGCAAGCAAGACACACATACCAGTTGCGGCCCAAGAAACCGTTGATGTTAATGTACCAGTTTTCGTCGTCTAGCGGCAGGCGAGGGCCGAGATGTTTCTTCTTAGGAGTTCCCATCGTTGTAGATCGTGGATAAGAAATGATTGATTGATTGATTCCTTTGGGCGCTAATCATTGCACCTCGATTTGTGGTGAGCAACTTAAGAAGATCTCCCTGAGGGAGTATTGTTCCGATACCGTAATATCATAGGTGTCGCCAAAATTGAAATTGCAATAAGTATACCGATCTGAACCGGTGATTTCAGATCCACACCACCTATGCATTCTACCCAAGCTCACATTCAGGCCAACGGTCAGTATTACTACCCATATTTCCCGTCCTTTTCTGAGCTCCCTTACCGACAGATGTTGAACCGTGCCACATTCCCAAATTTTGTCTCACCGCTCACGCCCAAGCTTTCAATCTAAATTCGTCATTTGAGCATCCTGCGTGGCAGACAGATGGGGAGGGTGGGGAGAGAGCATGGCGCGCACAAGCACGGCTGCCTGTGAAAAAACATACTGAGTTGATGGCGAAGTTGTAATCTTGCGTGTCTCCATAGACTCCTTCAAAAACTATATTTCACTTGAAATAACTTTCTGCACGACTACGTAGAGTCATGTAAGAGCAGAGGCTTCAGCTGTTGGAATAAAATCAGTCGCCATAAAATTGGAATCCAAAAAGCCTCTACCTGCGTCCCGCTCGGCCATTGCTCGTTTTTCTTGGGCCCCTCGGGCTTGGGCACACTTGGCAGCTAGTCGCGCCTGTTCTTTCTCGCGTGCTGCTAGTGTTTCGGGGGTCACTGTCGTCGCGGCAGCCCAAATGGCATCCAGGCGCCGAGTGCTGACGTTCCAACGAGGACAGTATGGCAGACGACTGGCGGGATCATACTCGTCGTCGTCTGAAGCCTCAGACCAATCCGGCTCGCGATAGAAAACGGGCACACCAACCATTGAGCTCGGGTCGATTGCTAGTTTAGCGCTGGGTTTGGTCGTAATTGACACGGTGGTAGGCGACACGGTATCAGCAATGGGGTGTCTTGAGGCAGGCGGCAAAGGAAGAAACAGTTGCTGGCCCGAGACACGTCTCAGTACAGGTTCGCGACGCATTCTGTCCAAGTCTGCTGTAAATTAGGGTCAGTAGGCGATGAGGAGAGGATTGCGGCCGCACCCACGAGTCGTTTGCGGCGCAGTGCGTCTGGATCTGCCTCGTGTACTTCATTGGCTACGGCAAATTAGAGAGGACGCGGGATATTTTCTTTCTTATAAACCGACCTGATGGGGTGGGAGCTTTGCTCGCTGCTTCCAGCTCACGGCAACGGGTTACCTCGTCTGAGGACCATATTGGCAAACGCACGAGAAGTGTGAAATGAAAGACGAAACGTACTGGCTTTATCCCGCCGTAGTTTCTTCAACGCCCTCACGGTCTCTCGCGAGCTACCCATGACGGGGCCGATACCAGCTGCGCGACGATCTGCGGCCACGGCGCGCTGCTTTGGATCCCTCATGTCGTAGCTCATTGGCAGTGCAGGAGGAGGATGCTGAGGGAAGATCTAGGCACCAAGGAACCGATCGGGAAATAGAATTAATGAGATATTGAAATTACTCGATATATTCCTGGGGCCCAGACCAGTCGGAGAAAGATTCGACGCCATCAAGCATGTGCCTCTGGCGATCGCACTGTTCCTGCATGAATTCGCGCTTCTCCTGCATGCGTTGGTCTCGGAGCCACGCGCGACGGTCGGGCTCACGCATCCCCTCGACAGCGAGCGAAACCATAATCTCCCACGTCCTCACCCTCTCTGCATCCCGCTCCAGCGTCTCCTTCTCGGCGGCAGGGTCCTCAGTGTCAGCACTATGGACATTAATAATTAAATAATTGGGCATGGAGAAATTCATGGCGCACTCCTCGTTGGTGCGGCTGACAGGTAGCAAAAAGATGTTGGCGAGCTGGTTCGTCCACGAAAGCCATTGCGCCTCCTGCTCGGGATCTTGCGCAGGAGTCTCGAGAGGGGACGGCGGAGACGGCCTGGCGCGACGCTGTGTTTCAATGGGGGGCGCAATGACCACCACCGGACGCGGTAGGACTACAAATGTCGAGTTAGTTGCACGCAATCCAAACGAGTGACACTCACGGGAGCGCCGTTTGGATTTGGATTTCGGTTTTTTT